>JAWWNI010000975.1:325000-882828 GCA_034642065.1 Darevskia nairensis
TTATTTGTATGCTGCTTTTCCAAAGTCAAAACTATGCTCAAGGCAGCTTACAATGTATAAAAAACCCCCACATAACTACAAGCATAAAAGCAGTTATAAATAATAAAGAAAGCTTCAAAATGTACACAGCCCAACTGAACAATTATAACACCATATTAATCCAAAATGAAGAGACAAAAAAAATTGTATCAACAGCCACAATGCCCCCTCCGACAAAAAACCCTCAACAATGCCCCAAGCTCACTTGCACAGTGTGCTTTCCTGCCGGCTCGCTCCTGACACCTGCCATGTGCCAAATTTAAATCTGTGGCCCCTCCCACTTCTGCTTCTGGCTCCACCCACCACTGGCCCCTGGAAGGTTGTCCAGCATGGAATGTGGCCCTTGGGCGGTGAAATGTCCCCCACCACCTCTGTCCTAAAGAAAAGGGCACCGGCTCAGACCAAGGTTAGGGTGCTTCGCTGCAAATGGAGGACGTTTCTCTCCTGGCCTTTGCCTGACCTTTAGTTCTGGTCCAATCCTGCCTCTCCCTTCTCCGGCAGCGGACTGCATCATGTCACCGTGGACCACCTGGAGCGAATGCAGGCCGGTCGTGTGGGCTGGGGGTGACCTTCCGGCGCCGGACTTGCTCCGCGGTGCCCTCCCCGGGGGGCAGTGTGGCCGCGATGAGTTCGACAGCCGCTCCTGCTTCCTGCGGGCCTGCCCAGGTAGGGCCTTCTCCCCACTTACCTGGGAGCGGTGGGTTCCCGGACGGGCTGGGCTCAAAAGGCTCCCTCAGCTTCTCATCGTCTCTGCAGATGCCCAGCCTACAGGAAAACCCTTTGGGCAAGGAATTGAATTTTGCAGTTTTGAAAGTGCTGAATATTGCAAACAGAAACTTATTCGTATAGAATCGCTGGCCCAAAGTGAAGCCCACAAGCAGGATTTGAGCCCAAAAGCCTTCACAGGCCTGAAGCTCTTCATAAAACATAGAATTGTGGAATTGTAGGGTTGGAAGGGACCCTGAGGGTCATCCAGTCCAACCCCCTGCAATGCAAAAACATGCAGCTGGATCGAACCTGCAACCTTTGTGTTACCTCTAATACCCCAGAGGACAGGATCACACTTCAAAATGACCTTAAAAGATTAGAGAACTGGGCCAAGGCAAACAGGATGAATTTTAACAGGGAGAAATGTAAAGTACTACACTTGGGCAAAAAAAATGAAAGGCACAAATACAGGATGGGTGACACCTGGCTTGAGAGCAGTACATGTGAAAAGGATCTAGGAGTCTTGGTAGACCATAAACTTGACATGAGTCAACAGTGTGACGCAGCAGCTAAAAAAGCCAATGCAATTCTGGGCTGCAATAGGAGTATAGCATCTAGATCAAGGGAAGTAATAGTACCACTGTATTCCGCTCTGGTCAGACCTCACCTGGAATACTGTGTCCAGTTCTGGGCACCACAGTTCAAGAAGGAGACGGACAAGCTGGAACGTGTCCAGAGGAGGGCAACCAAAATGGTCAAAGGCCTGGAAACGATGCCTTATGAGGAACGGCTTAGGGAGCTGGGTATGTTTAGCCTGGAGAAGAGAAGGTTAAGGGGTGATAGGATAGCCATGTTCAAATATATAAAAGGATGTCATATAGAGGAGGGAGAAAAGTTGTTTTCTGCTGCTCCAGAGAAGCAGACACGGAGCAATGGATTCAAGCTACAAGAAAGAAGATTCCACCTAAACATTAGGAAGTAAGACAGTAAGAACTCCTGACAGTAAGACAGTAAGAACTCCTGACAGTAAGAACTGTTTGACAGTGGAATTTGCTGCCAAGGAGTGTGGTGGAGTCTCCTTCTTTGGAGGTCTTTAAGCAGAGGCTTGACAGCCTGTCAGGAATGCTTGGATGGTGCTTCCTGCTTGGCAGGGGGGTTGGACTGGATGGCCCTTGGGGTCTCTTCCAACTCGATTCTGTGATTCTACCAGTTTAAGGGGGGGGAGGAGAGATAAATAAATCATTAGCAGTAAGGAAGATTAACAGCAATAATTTAAGTTAAAATAGGCAACAACAACAAGTGGCTGAAAACAGGATGGAAACTTTCTAAGCACCTGAACAGGCTTGCCTGAACGATAACGTTTTTAGCAGGTGCCGAAAAGAGTACAACGAAGGCATCTCTGCCTGATGTCAAGAGGCAGGGAGTTCCAAAGTACAGGTGCTGCACACTAAAAGATAAAGTTCTTGCAAATGCAGAACGGGGATCGTGCATCACCTGTGCCAATTTCTTACAACAACCTTGCGAGGTGGGCTAGAGCAAAGAGCTTGCAGGCTTCACGTGGAGCGTTTTGCTTACAGCGTTCGTTTTGCCAGACTCACAGAAACACATCTTTCATCCATAGGCGACGAAATCATTTAAACCGGCTCCCCGTTATTAATTCAAAAAAAGGCATGGGAAGGTTGGCACGACAAAATGCTGCCTTAAGATACAGGGGTCCCTTCCAAGTGTAGAATTCTATGATTGGATGAGCTCTTTCCCTCCGCCCAGTTAACGGCGCCTGGGCATTCTGGGGCGAATGGTCGGACTGCGACGCCGAGTGCCGTGGCGGCGTGCGGAGCCGCACCAGGACCTGCGCCGACCCCCCCGCCCAAGAATGGGGGGCAGCCTTGCCCGGGGGACGCTGTGCAGATGGAGACTTGCAACCAGCAGCCCTGCGGAGATGCCCGGGGTAAGTGCTGGACGCAGTTGGGAGCCAGGGAGGGCCAGAAAGGAAAGGTGGGCCGTTGATGGAGCAGTGGTGGCCTGAGATGGGGAGGTGGGATGATCCTGGGGGGTGGCAGGAACATTAGGAAACTAAACAAAAACAGTGAACAATTTGTGGAGAAAAGAGCAGAGAGGTTTTGTCTTTCTTGACATCAGGCCTTGTACATACCAGAGAGGACTTCAACCAAACGCAGAGGGAAAACTTCCTCAGAAACGCACAGCCAATCAGGGCCCTATGCCACCTTGCTTGAGATCATGCCACTCTGCCTGGTTGCTAAGCAACTCCTTCACCCTCTATAGCTGAGTTACTGAATTAACCCTTGAGTTACAAACTGAAGGATCCTTGGACTTCCAACAAGGGGCAGATGGGCAGGAGCTAGATAGGCTCTCCTGGTTTGCCTTGTGAATTACAAAGGTGCTGGTGATCGGCAAGTCCTAGGCTCTTTGGTTTAACCCACAGCGCCACCTGCGTCCCTTCTACACACTACTAGACTCTTTTTAAAGCACATCCAGAAGCACATTTCTTCCCCTTCAAAGAATTCTGGGCACTGTTAAGGGCTGCTGGGTATTGTAACTGTGTGGAATAAAAATACATTTCCCAGAATTCTTTGAGGAAACGATTGTGCTTTGAATGTGCTTTAAAAGCAAGGCTTTATTTGCTGATATTATTATTATTATTATTAGTCATTAGAGAGGTGGGTAGAATTAATCCTTGCTTGATATGAATGTGGATGGATGAACATTTTTGGGGGTATTTTGGTTTATGACTGTGGCTTTAATGCTTCCTAAGTTATTTGTCTCTTATTTGCGCATTCATTTATATCCCATTTTCCCCTCCAAGGAGCATCATTCTTCTCCCCCCATCTCCTTTCATCCCCACAACAACCCTGTGAGGTAGGCTAGTCTGAGGGGCAGCGACTGGACCAACGGACGCACCCAGTGAACTTCATGGGAGAATTTGAACCCTGGTCTCTCCCAGCTTCTCGTTCTGGCGCTCTAACCACTATGCCACACTGCCTCTCCTCACCGCCACCTCTCTTTTTTGCAGTCAATTTGCACTGGCACCTCAATTTTTTTACACAGAAAACAATGTTTGAAAGTGCAGCATCCTGAATACTTGAGGTTGGGAGGGGAGGAAGGCTGGAGGGCAGCAAGTGCTGCCCCCTCCACCCACTAGGCTTCGCTTCCCCTTCTCCCGCGCCCTGACCTCCTCCCCTCGCCTGTTTCCTCTGCAGACTGCGGTCCGGACATGGTCTACGTGCAAGCCGGGCACTGCGAGCGAGGCCTCGTGGCTCCGTGTCCCCAAACGTGCCCGGCAGCTGAGCCTGAAGACCAGTTGCCCCAGCAGCTGCGTGGAGGGTGAGCACGGGTTGCCCGGGGCTAGGAGGGGGGCACCCACATTACTGATCCTTCCCTAGCCTAGAAAAGGGCTCCCTCTATCCCTGCCCCCCTGCTCTGACCTCCAGCCCCCTATGCCTCTCCTCCCAGGCTGCCGCTGCCCCCCGGGGCTCTTCCTGCAGGACGGGGGCTGCGTCAACGTCAGCCAGTGCCACTGCTTCTTCGACCACGAGCGTCGCCTCCCGGGGGAGATGTTCCTGAGGGACAACTGCAGCCAGTGGTGAGCGGGGGACGGGGTCCCTCTGGTGCTCCACCCTCCTCCTCCTCCTCTTCCTCCTCCTCCTCCTCTTCCGGCATGGCTCCAAAGAGCGTAGGGCACAGTCAGGCGACCAGGGGAGCGACCCAGGAGAGGGGACCGGCAATTTATGGGATGCCCCGCCTCCCACAAGCAGTGGCGTCGCAAGGGGAGGCGGGGGCGGTGCGCCCCGGGTTCCAGGGAAGGGGGGGTGACACTTGGACCGGCCCCACCCCACCCCGCCCCGCCCGCGGGCCCCGAGCAAGCCGCGGAGCAAGTAATGGAAAATAATGGAAAGACAAGGAGCTCTTACCAAGGTCTTTTATTCAATATTCACAGAGAGACGTAGAAATGCCGTCTCTTGGATAATGGTGTTGCTCCGAGTAAAGTCCCACCCCCTCTGTCTCTCTTATTAATAGTCATCCCTACGTTAGCTGATGTGTGCTTTCTGCCTCTGAGCTTTCTGTTCTCCTACCTTTGATGCCCACCGGATTCGGGGGGGGGGTCTGGCATGCTTTCTAAATGGATAATCAAATATTGCAACAACTCAAGTATTACACTGAGCAAAGTGCATTTCTCCAGTATTCAGTGTTGCTATTCAGATTTCTAACGAACAGCCTATGGTAACTGGCATCAAAGAAGAATAGGACTTGCTTCTGCATCAGGGTTTTTGTAGTACGTCTTAATCATAGTCTATGATTAAGCAGCAGGGGGAGGTCCCATTAGCTAAAGTGGTGCTTCAGGTTAAGAACGTTTTCAGGTTAAGAACGGACCTCCGGAACAAATTAAGTACGTAACCAGAGGTACCACTGCAATGGGGAAAATTTATAACTTACCTTAAAGACTATTGTAAACAGTTAAAATCGTTAGAAGGATTGGAATCTCCTGCCCACCTAGCAGTTCGAAAGCACGTCAAAGTGCAAGTAGATAAATAGGTACTGCTCCGGCGGGAAGGTAAACGGTGTTTCCGTGTGCTGCTCTGGTCTGCCAGAAGCGGCTTAGTCATGCTGGCCATGTGACCCAGAAGCTGTATGCCAGCTCCCTCGGCCTGTAAAGCGAGATGAGCGCCGCAACCCCAGAGTCGGACACGACTGGACGTAACGGTCAGGGGTCCCTTTACCTTTACCTAGGATTGGAATGTCACTTGTAGTTTAATGTTGAATTCTGGACACAACAGAAGAGGGAAAGGTTTTGGATTACAGTATCATAAAATATGCGGGAGGAAAGGATTAATAATAGGACCCACAAAGGGGAGGGTGGAAGTCCAGCAGATTCCCGGGAATCTTGTTTTTATTATTTATGTGTGATATATCTCTGTACAATACTGTATTTGAAAAACCAAATAAATAAATGTTATATATGTAAAAAAGAGAATGTGGCCGTCAAGATATGAAAGGTTCCCAGCCAAAGGTTCCAGCCTTTGCCCCTGGGGCTGATGGGAGTTGGAGTCCAGTCAGGGCTTGGAGGGTCACAGGCTTCCCCCTGTTGGGGTGGTGGGGTCCAGATCCAGTCCTGATGAGCTTTTGTCTCCCGCTTCCTTCCCGCTCCCACCGCCAGCGTCTGCCTGGAAGGCGCCGTGACCTGCGACTCGGTTTCCTGCCCCGTGAAGTGTGGCTGGTCGGCTTGGTCTCCGTGGAGCCCCTGCGGAAGGAGCTGCGGGGTCGGCATGCAGCAGAGATTCAGGTGAAGGAGGGCAGCTTCCACCTGTGGGCGGGATGCGGCCTCTCGGGGCAGGTTTTTTTATCCAGCCCTCCCAAGGAAGGTTGTGATCAAAATTTTCAGCCTTCTTTATGGTCCAGCTCTCACTTCCGTACATCACTACTGGGAAAACCATAGCTTTAACTATACGGACCTTTGTTGGCAAGGTGATGTCTTTGCTTTTTAAGATGCTGTCTAGGTTTGTCATTGCTTTTCTCCCAAGAAACAGGCGTCTTCTAATTTCGTGACTGCTGTCACCATCTGCAGTGATCATGGAACCCAAGAAAGTGAAATCTCTCACTGCCTCCATTTCTTCCCCTTCTATTTGCCAGGTGGTGATGGGACCAGTGGCCATGATCTTAGTTTTTTTGATGTTGAGCTTCAGACCATATTTTGCGCTCTCCTCTTTCACCCTCATTAAAAGGTTCTTTAGTTCCTCCTCACTTTCTGCCATCAAGGTTGTGTCATCAACATATCTGAGGTTGTTGATATTTCTTCCGGCAATCTTAATTCCGGTTTGGGATTCATCCAGTCCCGCCTTTCGCATGATGAATTCTGCATATAAGTTAAATAAGCAGGGAGACAATATACAGCCTTGTCGTACTCCTTTCCCAATTTTGAACCAATCAGTTATTCCATATCCAGTTCTAACTGTAGCTTCTTGTCCCACATAGAGATTTCTCGGGAGACGGATGAGGTGATCAGGCACTCCCATTTCTTTAAGAACTTGCCATAGTTTGCTGTGGTCGACACAGTCAAAAGCTTTTGCGTAGTCAATGAAGCAGAAGTAAATGGGACTTCTTTTTTAATCTCAGTTGATATTATCCCTAATAAGAAGGCTTCTGGTCTTTTTGTGAATAGGATACCCCTATCCTCCTCATTTTCTGCCATCAAGGTTGTGTCTACGTTTTGTTAAATAAATGAATAAGAGAAAAGGAATTGTGGCATCCCGCAGCGGTCCGTCCATCTGGGTGGGTGCAGGGGGAGAGCTGCACCCAGAGTTCCCTTTTGGCTGGCCACCCACCCCTCTATTTCCAATCCCTAACTTACGGACCATCCTACCTCTTTTGCAGGTCTCCCTCCAACCCGGCCGCTGCCAATGGCGGTGCCCCGTGCCAAGGCGATGCCCAGGAGGTCCGTGAATGCCACACCATCTGCATCTCAGGTAAGGGGTCCCTACAAGGGAGAGGTGAGCAACTTTCATGAAATAAGTAAATCCGATGTCTTGGGAGGCTGGAGGAGAAGCTCCACTCCTCTGCGTCAGCTGTCAAACGAGTCTTTTGCTCAGGGATTGGTTTTGAACCCTGTCTGCCAGGCCGCGTGCCAGCGGAGCCCTCGCTTCTCCTGGAAGGGGACCCCGCGCCCCCAACCCCGAGGCTCCCTGCGCCCCACACTCTTTCTCCTGTCCCTCCCCAGAGATCACCTTCGCCTGGAGCGAATGGACGCCCTGGTCCCCCTGCTCGAAAACCTGCTACTACGCCACGGACGTGGTTGGCGTCAGGAAGCGGTTCCGGGACTGCAATGGCACCACGGACGCCGCCAGCTGCAGCGGGGAGACGGTGCAGGAGGAGCTTTGCGACACGCCCCCCTGCCCAGGTGAGAGGAGGGGGGCAGAAGGATGGGGCAGCGCTGAGGGCCCCCCCCCCCGGGGTTTACGGGAGTTTGCAGCCTGAAACATCCAAAGGGCACCAGGTTGGGGAGTTGCGTCCTTTGGGGTCCGAGGTTTGGCTGATCTTACCCGAAAGGTGGCCGCCGTAGAGGAAGCACCTTCAAGTTCTTCCCCAGCGCAGCGGCGAGTCAAAAGAGCATTGCAGGGGGTTGAACTAGATGACCCTTGGGGTCCCCTCCAACTCTGCGATTCCATTATTCTATGAGAGGGGAGGGTTGTTTTTGTTTGAGATTCATTCCCCGTGTGCGGTCATGGGTTTGTTGTCTATCACATGACTGGGTGTGTGTTTTGATTCCATGTGACGAAGACAGGATGTTTGTCTTACTGTGTTCCCTGAAGTGGGATTATTGTTCTTTGTTCTTTCTCTTTGCTGTCTGATGCTAGAGAGAGAGGGAGCCATGATGTGTGTGTTTATGTGTAAATAAAGTAGATTAGCCTAAATGCTGAGTTGCTGAGTTCTGTTACGCAACTGCGCATACTCCACGGATCCCTAAGTGTGCTGATGTCTTCTGGCATTAGTCGCTGTGATGTTCAGGCAGAAGAATGCTTGAGAAGCTCCCGAACGATCGCCCAGGAGGGAGGGAACATGCCAGTCGGGCATGTGTCTCTGCCAGGGTTCTACTTGTGAGCAGGACGATTCCTGACAGTTTTATGTGCCATCGGCAAGAGACTCCAGAGGTTCCAGGAGCTTAGCCAGGTTCAGTTTCCTTGCTCAATGGGGACTACGGTGTCTTCAGAATATATCACAGAATCCTAGAATGGTAGAGTTGGAAGGGACCCCTAGGGGTCATCTAGCCCAACCCCCTGCAATGCAGGAATCTTAGCTAAAGCATCCAGGACAGGTGGCCATCCAACCTCTGCTTAGAAACCGCCAAGGAAGGACCACTTTCTGTGGGAGTGGGTTTCACAATCTAATAGCTCTTACTTTCAGAAAGTTATTCCGTGTGTTCAGTTGGAATCTCCTTCCTTGAAACGCAAAGCCATTGGTTCGAGTCCTACCCTCCGGAGCAGGAGAAAGCAGGCTCGCTCCATCCTTTGTGTGGCAGCGCTTCAGAGGACTATCCTATCTCCTCTCCCTCTTCTCCAACTCCTGCAGTCGTTCCTAACCCTGTTCCGTCTACACTGTTCTCTTTAATTAATGCTGATTTATATATTCCTGCATTGCAGGGGGGTTGGGCTAGATGACCGTTGGGACCCCTTCCAGCTCCATGATTCTAGGATAGAGAAATAGAATTGTAAAGTTGGATGGTTACCCTGGGGGTCATCGAGTTCCACCGCCTCCAATGCAAGGATCACAGCTATAAGGAGAGATTATATCATCATTTTATTCGTATGCCGCCTTTTCCATAGTTGAAGCTACGCTCAAGACGGCTTACAACATGACAAGATTTACATCATTACAAACATAACAGAAGTCATAAACAATAAATAAAACACCTCAAAATGTACACAACCTAATGGAAACAATTTCCACGCAAATCATAAGATTTGAAACTAAAAATACAACGATAATATCCAGGGCCGTCTTAAGCTTATCTGGCACAGTGGTGCAAGGAACCCTCCGGCGCCCCGCACCCCCACATTTCCCTCCGGGCGGGCAGCAACTGGAGGGTGGCTCCTCCGGCGGGACGGAGTCTCCGGGCGCAGCGTGGCATGGCAGAGGCGGGCGAGGGTGGCGAGCTGATGCCGGGAGGCGCCGCGTCCAGCCTCCACCTCTTCCCTGGCGCCCTCCAGAACGTGGTGGCGTGGGGAACGCCCCTCTATGGCTAAGACGCCCCTGATAATATCAATAACAGCAACAGCTCTCTCAAACCCCCGTAAACAATACTCCAGTCCAAGAATCTGTTCAACAGCCTCAGCTTTTGTAGCTGGAGTCAGTCCACACTCCACTCTCCCAGGCCAGGTGGGAAAGGGCCGGCAAGGCAGGGTGCGGGTCTTCCAGGTCTTTTGTAGCTGGAGTCAGTCCACACTCCACTCTCCCAGGCCAGGTGGGAAAGGGCCGGCAAGGCAGGGTGCGGGTCTTCCAGGTCTTTTGTAGCTGGAGTCAGTCCACACTCCACTCTCCCAGGCCAGGTGGGAAAGGGCCGGCAAGGCAGGGTGCGGGTCTTCCAGGTCTTTTGTAGCTGGAGTCAGTCCACACTCCACTCTCCCAGGCCAGATGGGAAAGGGCCGGCAAGGCAGGGTGCGGGTCTTCCAGGTCTTTTGTAGCTGGAGTCAGTCCACACTCCACTCTCCCAGGCCAGATGGGAAAGGGCCGGCAAGGCAGGGTGCGGGTCTTCCAGGTCTTTTGTAGCTGGAGTCAGTCCACACTCCACTCTCCCAGGCCAGGTGGGAAAGGGCCGGCAAGGCAGGGTGCGGGTCTTCCAGGTCTTTTGTAGCTGGAGTCAGTCCACACTCCACTCTCCCAGGCCAGGTGGGAAAGGGCCGGCAAGGCAGGGTGCGGGTCTTCCAGGTCTTTTGTAGCTGGAGTCAGTCCACACTCCACTCTCCCAGGCCAGATGGGAAAGGGCCGGCAAGGCAGGGTGCGGGTCTTCCAGGTCTTTTGTAGCTGGAGTCAGTCCACACTCCACTCTCCCAGGCCAGGTGGGAAAGGGCCGGCAAGGCAGGGTGCGGGTCTTCCAGGTCTTTTGTAGCTGGAGTCAGTCCACACTCCACTCTCCCAGGCCAGGTGGGAAAGGGCCGGCAAGGCAGGGTGCGGGTCTTCCAGGTCTTTTGTAGCTGGAGTCAGTCCACACTCCACTCTCCCAGGCCAGATGGGAAAGGGCCGGCAAGGCAGGGTGCGGGTCTTCCAGGTCTTTTGTAGCTGGAGTCAGTCCACACTCCACTCTCCCAGGCCAGGTGGGAAAGGGCCGGCAAGGCAGGGTGCGGGTCTTCCAGGTCTTTTGTAGCTGGAGTCAGTCCACACTCCACTCTCCCAGGCCAGGTGGGAAAGGGCCGGCAAGGCAGGGTGCGGGTCTTCCAGGTCTTTTGTAGCTGGAGTCAGTCCACACTCCACTCTCCCAGGCCAGATGGGAAAGGGCCGGCAAGGCAGGGTGCGGGTCTTCCAGGTCTTTTGTAGCTGGAGTCAGTCCACACTCCACTCTCCCAGGCCAGGTGGGAAAGGGCCGGCAAGGCAGGGTGCGGGTCTTCCAGGTCTTTTGTAGCTGGAGTCAGTCCACACTCCACTCTCCCAGGCCAGGTGGGAAAGGGCCGGCAAGGCAGGGTGCGGGTCTTCCAGGTCTTTTGTAGCTGGAGTCAGTCCACACTCCACTCTCCCAGGCCAGATGGGAAAGGGCCGGCAAGGCAGGGTGCGGGTCTTCCAGAGCTCACAGCCAAGGTGGCCTCATTTAGAGCAACACAGATAAAAATTAAAAGCAATTTAAAAGCAGCTGCAGTCCTTGCGAAGCCTGTCAAGACCCTCCCCCAGCCAGGTGGAAAGAGGCAAGGGCAGGGTCCTTCAGGCCCTCAGCAGGCAGACCCCCTCCTTATCATCTTTTGTTCCTTCTTCCCTCCCTCCTTCTCAGTGGAAGGCATATGGACCCCCTGGACCCCCTGGTCCCAATGCTCGGCCCCTTGCGACTCGGGGGTCCAGACCCGCAACCGCACCTGCTCCAAGCCAGCCTACGGGGGCCCAGAGTGCTCCGGACCCCTCATCCAGACCCGCGATTGCAACACTGAGCCCTGCAAAGGTACACATTTGGGATATGGCGTGGGGTGGGGTGGGGTGGGGGGGGGTAGAGCCCTCCCTGTCAGGCGTGGAGAGTCCTCCCCTCCCTTCGGTAGCTTCGCAGGTAAGAATCAACGGGCAGCTGATAGATTGATAGTCCTTTTATCACAGCGCCATGTTGCGAGCACAAACACACAGCTCTCCGCAAGGAGGGCAGTCGGCTAGTTTAATTTTCCTTCTGACTTCTGCAGCATTTTGGGCCTCCCCTCCCTCTGTGACTCCTTTGCTCTCTGATACGTTCAGGCCTGTGAGTCCGTGGTGAAGGGGGGGTCCCCCACGCTCTTGAGCAGGGGTAGGCAACCACAAGTGGCCCACGGGGGTCGTTTAACCGGCCCACGAACCGAGCAGCCCGTTCAATGAGACCCCGCGCGCTGCGCTAAAGCCATAGCTGTCAACCCTCCCTTTTTTTGTGGGAAACTCCCTTATTCCAATGCCGTTTCCCGCTGCTATCCTGGATTGTTGATATCCCTTAAATTTCCCAGATTTCCAAGGAAGCAGCTCCTCTCCCTCCCTGCCGGCCAGGGAGGCTCCTCAGCTGTGTTGCTCGGCTGCCAATAAGGAGTCTGAGACCGACTGGGGGCGGAGCTTGCATGCCTTGTGCATCCAGACCCTCACACCCAGCCAGCCTGCCTGCCGTCTATGCGCTCGCTCTTTCGCTCACCCGTTTACGCACAGCCTCTGGAGCACAGGGTGGCGAGGCTACTTGGTGCCATTGCACCGCCCTCGCGGCATCCCTTATTTTCAAATCTGAAAGTTTGGAAAAATCCCTTATTTTCAAATCCGAAAGTTGACAGCTATGGCTAAAGTGCTGCAGCGCCGCGCAGGGACTCGCTTCCGCGGTGCTGGAAATCACATCTGCGCAGACACCAGAAATCACATCTGCACATGCACAGACGCCGGAAATCTGCCGGCCCCTGCTCTTGAGTGATGTCTCAACTAGCTGCCCCCTCCCTTCTGGTTCTGTTGTCATTATCTTGCAACTCCCCCTAAGCTGTCCATCTCTCTCTGCTTCTGAACACGCTGCGGACAAGGGGGGGCGCAACCCTTCCCCCTCCAGCTCTCCATCGGAGAGAAGATGGTCTGCCATGGAATGCACCCCCCCCCCCAGTCCTTGTCTTCAGACCATTCCCTGAACCTCTGTGCCCCCTACCTCTCTCACCGGATGCCTCTCCCTTTGTCGTCCCCCCCCCCCCCGCACAGTGCTCTGCCCGGGGAACCTGGTGTACCAGACGGCCGAGGAATGTGAGCGGAGGGGGGGTGCCTGCCCCCGCCTCTGCCTGGACCAAGGCTCCCGCGTGGAGTGTGCCTCCCGCTGCCGCGAGGGCTGCTCCTGCCCCGGGGGGCTCTTCCTGCACAACGACACCTGCCTGCCGCTCAGCGAGTGCCCTTGCTACCACCAGGGGGGGCTCTACCAGCCGGGGGACGTCGCCCTCCTGGACTCCTGCAACAACTGGTGATGAATTGATTGCATTTCTTCTCCTCCTTTTTACTTTCATTTATTTATTCCCCCTCACAAAGGCCCCCCCGTATGAGAACCTGTATTCCTATACACACACCGCAATTTGTAACGGTATGCATCTATAAAACACTTCCTTCTTAAGTGATCCCCAAGTTATTTGTTTATTTTGCCTGAAGCCTAAAGGTGTATACGGAAAGTGCCAGGCGAGACTAACTGGGGGGGGGGGCCCTTCCACAAACTGGGAGCCACTGCAGAAAAGGCCCCGTTCTTATGTTGCCACCCTCCGGACCTCATTTTCCCCCCCTCCAGAAATTTTTTTTCTTGGTTTTTCAGATTGACATTTCACAGTCACATATCCCACGTACGTCAAAAAAACTAGATCCCAAGGAGTTTAACTGTTTACAATGGTCTTTACGATAAGTTATAAATTTCCTCCATTCCTTATTAAGCTTTTGACCTTCCTGATTTCTGATTATTCTGGTCATTTTAGCCATTTCGGCATACTCCGTGATCTTAATCTGCCTTTCTTCTCTGATAGCGACCACGACTGCGCGGATGTTATTGGCCCAGAGATGGAAAGGAAGATAAAGTCCCTACCCTCCGGGCCTCGATCCGCCCTGTTCCTCTGAGTGCAAATCATTCTAAATGATTTCCATCTTGCGTTTTCCCATTGATGCAACTCGTAAGACATCTACGCAGTGACGTAATGGGCCCCTTTTCCTTTCCAGCACCTGCAAGGATGGAGAGATGGCATGTACCACGGACCCCTGCCCAGGTAAACAGAGGCGGCTCCTGCCCACCTAGCAGTTTGAAAGCACGTCAAAGTGCAAGTAGATAAATAGGTCCCGCTCCGGCGGGAAGGTAAACGGCGTTTCCGTGCGCTGCTCTGGTTCGCCAGAAGCGGCTTAGTCATGCTGGCCACATGACCCGGAAGCTGTACGCCGGCTCCCTCGGCCAATAAAGCGAGATGAGTGCCGTAACCCCAGAGTCGGACACGACTGGACCTAACGGTCAGGGGTCCCTTTACCTTTACCTATGTTTCTTATATGCTTTTGGAAAACTGACCTTGAAAACACACAAATGATAAATACCGGTAACTTGGGTCTCAAAACACTATATCTTGAGTGGGCTTGAGTTCCATCAGTGGCTCGTTTTATTTTAATTTATTTTATATAATAAAAGTAATAATAGAAATAATATCTGGGGAAGGCGCCCGGAAAGCGATTCCCCCCGCCCTGAGCTGGCCTCCCTCTCCGCAGCCGACTGCGCCTGGAGCGACTGGGCGGCCTGGGGCTCCTGCAGCCGCAGCTGCAACGTGGGCACTCGGCGCCGCTTCCGCTCCAGCTCTGAGCCCCCTGCCTCCGACGGAGGACAGCCTTGCCAGGGACCCAACGTGGAGATTGAGTTCTGCAGCCTGCAGCCTTGCCAGGGTAAGAGAGAGCGGGGAGGGGGGCTCAAGGGGAGGGGAGGGGGGGTCAGGCTGTGGGTCAGAGGGAAAGGAAGCAGAGGAGCGCAATGAAAAGAGGGTGGCCGCTGCTGATTTGATTCATTACATTTCCAGGCCAGTGTTCATTCGAATGAATCCCAAAGCGGCTTACAAACCATAAATAGAACAGAACAGAACATCACAAAGACAGTAGAAATCGTATAGAATACAGTGGTACCTTGGTTCTCAAATGCCAAAACCCCGGAAGTAAGTGTTCCAGTTTTCGAATGTTTTTCGGAAGCCGAACATACGACGCGGTTGTCGGCTATTGTTTCCAGGGCACCTGCACCAATCAGAAGCTGCGCCTTGGTTTTTGAACATTTTGGAAGTCGGATTATGTTTCCAGAACGGATTATGTTTGGCGTTTTTGTTTTTGCTATTTATTTTGCATTTTTGAGGCTTTTTCGGCTAATTTGTTTTTGTGACTGTGTGGAACCCAGTTCAGCTACCGATTGATCGATTGTGTGACTGCGGAAATGGATAAAAGCCCCCCCCCCCATCCAAACAATGACTATCATCAGTGCAGATAAGGGGAAAAAAGTAATTTTTATCATCTACAATACTTATTTATTTTATAGTACAATACTTTGATTATTGCTTTCATTGCTTGTTAGGTAGTAAAATGTTAAATTGCTGTTTTAGGGGTTGCTTTTCAAAGTCTGGAACGAATTAATCCATTTTGCATGACTTTCTATGGAAAAGCGTGCCTTGGTTTTGGAACACTTTGGTTTTGCAACAGACTTCCAGAACGGATTACATTTGAGAACCAAGGTACCACTGTAATTAACAATTACAAAGCAGCAACTGAAAAATAAGCTGAACCTCACAATTAAAGTCATATCACATGATTAAAAATTAATAATCTATATCTAATTAGATTATATCTAATCTATAAAACAATATTTGAAAGCATTAACAAAATAGCAACCAAAAAATAAACTGAGCACTGTTAAGTTCATGCACGCGCTCTCTACATCCTGCATGACTCACAATCTTTCGCTCCTTTCAGCGCATTAAAATACACAGGCGCATGGTGTCCATGGCAGCAACTCCCTCCTGAAGGTTCCTTGGGCCGGAGGTGGGGCAGCAATCCCACCCCCCACCCATGGCAAACAGCATCTCTCCCCACTTCACAGGGGCTGGAGGGTGGGGCGAGGCAGGTGGGAATAGCCATGGCCTGGTGGCCAACACAGAGTCTCTCCCCCCTCTCCGGCCTTCCTCTATGTGCTGGTCCCATGGGTTACCTGAGAGGCGAGGTCCAAGTCTGGTCCGTGGTCAGAGGTGCAATGTAGAGGCAGCCCGTAGTAGCTGAATCTGGGTGCAGGGCAGGGAGTCAGGCGAAGCAGGGGCGTAGGAAGGGGGAGGCGAAGGGGGCGGTCCGCCCCAGGTTCCATCATGGAGGGGGTGACAAATTATCAAGGAACAATTACTGCCCTACTAGGGTGGTTCATAAAAAAACTTTAAAAAAAATACCTGCTACAAAGGTCTTATCTTACTACACTAGGGATTATATAGCTATATATGAAATTTCATGCATTTCAATTAATATCTTGACCCTCCTCCATGAAAATAGCTGTTTACTTGGCTGTTTTCCTATGTCGTGAAGGCTGAAATGTCAATTCAGTGGAGCACTTACTGTTCCCAACCCTAACCCTGCGGAAAGCCATCTTATTAGACTTTAATTTGATTTTGACATGTTTTAGGAGGTAATTTAATTATTGTTTGATTTTACATCAATGTTATGTATCTGATGTTGGCCGCCCTGAGCCCGACTTCGGCCGGGGAGGGCGGGATATAAATAAAAGTTTATTTTTACTTATTATTATTCCTTTGTAAGAAAATATGAAATAACACAAAACCATTTTTGCAGGCAAAAAAAAAAAAAAAAATCAGTGGGGGGGGGGCGGGTGACAAGAAATTTTCCACACCGGGTACCCCCTGACCTTCCTATACCTCTGAGGCGAAGTCAGGAACAGGTATGCAGGCAGGGAACCAGGGCGGGTCAGGAGCTCAGGCAGGAAAGCAGGACAGGTTTCAAGCAGGAACACTGGCAGGAACTGGCAACCAACAATGTTGCTCCTGCAACCTGGGGCTGGGGCTGGCCGGCTTTTATCTGCCCTGAGGCAGAGGGCGGCCCCGATCCTCTGGTGACTCGCCTCTCCTGGCTTGGAGGTGAGCACTCCTCCTGCGGGAACTCAGTTCCCTTTGCCTCTGCAGCTCAGGAGAGGCTGGAGGGTTACCGGACCCAGAGGCAACCTCAGCTTCCCCTGACAGGGCTGGGAGTGGAGCACCTGCAGGCAATGGGTCCTCCACCCCATCAGGGGCCAGAGCAGACTCACCTGAGGATCCAGCACAGGTGAGGACCCTTCAGCCTCAAGCCCTAGCCCCGGCTCTGCTGGTTCTGGAGGCGGGGAATCCTGTGCAGGCTGGGATCCCTCAGGTTCAGCATCTGAGTCTGACTCCGAGGCCATCACACCCTGGGGCTTCTCATCGTGCCCTCCTGGGGTTCATTCTCCTCTGTCCCCCCCCCCCTTCCCAGCTGCAGGCATGGAGTGGGGACCCTGGTCCGAGTGCTCCGTGCCGTGTGGAGCCGGATACCAGAATCGCACAAGGGCCAGCCTGACCGTCTTGCGCCGGATCGAATTTGCCACCTGCCACCTTCCCCCCTGCACAGGTGAGTCCGGTGGACCCATCCCAGTTCTGGGTGAGACAGAAAGGCGGTTATGATTCCCAAAGTGTTTGTGTGTGGGTGGGTGCGTGCTGTGGGATGTAACCGTATTTTTCGCTCCATAAGACGCACCTGACCATAAGACGCACCTAGTTTTTAGAGGAGGAAACGGTGAAAGCCCCATTTTGGGGGGGATCGGCTCACAGCTGCGCAGCTTCCTTTGCAAAGGGGGAAAGCCCCCTTTTTTGTGGATCCACTCAAAGTTGTGCAGCTTCTTTTCAAAGGGGGAAAAGCCCCCTTTTTTTGAGGATCAGCTGAAAGTTGTTGAATTTACTTTGCAAAGGAAAAAAATCCTGTTTTTATGGGGTTCAACTCACAGTTCTGCAGCTTCTTTAGGAAAGGAAAGGGAGCCGTTTCTACAGTTTTCAGATAGATAATCTAATCAGCCAGTTACATGTCTCTGGGGAAACAAACAGCCTCCGTCTGCAGAACATTCAACAATGGAGGCCTGGGCAAGGGGCCGGAAAGGGAGCCAGCGGCCGACCACACATTCGCTCCATAAGACGCACAGACATTTCCCTTACTTTTTAGGAGGAAAAAAGTGAGTCTTATGGAGCAAAAATTACGGTAATCCACTGGGAGCAGTCAAACACAACATTCCTTGTTTTCCTAGAGTGGACATGCAGGGGGATGTTTGGTCCAGCCAGCTGAAAACTTCCTGTTTCCTCCTGGGCTGGAACAGCCTTCCTTTTGCATGTGACTAGAGGTGGGCGTGGCCTTACCTGTCCAGGTAACAAAAGGACAAGGCATGCTGCCACACTCTCTCTCTTTGACTTCCTCCGCCGTTGGAGCAGCTATTTTAGCTAGAAATGCTTCCAGCAACAGAGGACACTGGGATTATCCCCATATGGGATAGATCCACATGTATATACTTTGCAACTAAGTCTGCCTTCAGGGATCCAACTGTGAACTGATGATGTGAGTAAACTTCTTTTATTAACTTTTTATTGTCGTGTCTTTATCCTTTTCAGAGGGGTATAAGGGAACTTACCAGGAACCCAATAGTGAGAGGCTTACACAAGCCTGCAACCAGTTATCCGCTGTGCGTTTAAAAGGGGAATGCGAAACTCTGCTAAGTAAAGGAACTTGCTAGTGCGAGTTAGGAAGGATATTAATAAACAATATATCCTCTCCTGCCTCCCAGGTGATCACCGGTGGCAGAATTGGGATTGTTTTTAATATTCGGTTGAAAGCCGCCCAGAGTGGCTGGGGAAACCCAGCCAGACGGAAGGGGTATAAATAATAAATTATTATTATTATTACTATTATTATTATTATTATTATTACCCAGGGGAAGGCAGGGGGACACTTGGGTCCAATGACTATCAGACTTGGAAAAGCTGGTATCATGTGCACCAGTTTTGCAGAATTAAATAGCTTTGTTTGGGTTTGGAACAAATAATAATAATAATAATTATAATAATAATTTATTATTTGTACCCCGCCCATCTGGCCGGGTCTCCCCAGCCACTCTGGGCGGCTTCAAGCAAATATTAAAATACATTAACAAATAGGCAATTAATTGCTCCTGTCTTGAGTTTGATTGCGTTACTATCTCCCTTGGTGGGTTGTGCAAACCGCTATTCTGAATAGTGCTTGGGGGGGGGGGCAGGGGGCGCTGGGGATGAGCTGATGGGAACCGGGGAGACAGTTCCCCGAAAAAGTTTGGGTGCCGCTGATCTTATGGCTTGTTTTCTGATCAAAGGCGGCAGCCTCTGTGTTCAGAAATATCCTGCCTCTTTAGCGAGGGAGGGAGGGCAGAGGACACAGACCCCTGCTGCCTCCTTGGTGTTCCTGTACTTTGACACCCCCACAAGATGTCTGTGTTCTGGCTTGTGAATTGGAAGGGGGAGGCTACCTGGGACCAGTTTACCTGCACGACCGCCTAACCCCATATATGCCCATTCAGCAGAACGGGCGCCATTGCAGCTGCCACGCAATACCTGTTCTGCATCTGTAAGTACTCAATCTTTGGAACTCCCTGCCTCTTGACACCAGGCAGGAGCCTTCACTGTTTTCTTTTCAGCACCTGTTAAAAACATTCTTGTTTGGACAAGCTGCTTAGAAAGCAGGTGCGAGTTCCGATCTGTTTTTAGGCCTGCCCTTATTTTTTCTTATTGATTATTTTATCATGTAATATTTTTCCTGCAAAGTGCTTCGGAGGCTGCGTTTGCAATCGACCAGGGTATAAATGAAAGAAAGGAATAAATGAATAAATCTGAAAGGTGTGGTGACACCCCCATCCCACTGAGTGCGCAGAAACCCCTGGTGCGGTTCTCTGCATCTGTTTCGGCGGAATGACCTCCGTAGCGCCAGGCTAACCCCCCCAGCTAGCCCCTGCCCCCTCGAAACGCCCCACCCACTTCCGCCTTGCACTTTCCCAACCAGGTGAGGTGCCAGGTGTCTGTCCGGAGGGGAAGGTGTGGCAAGAATGTGCTGATGGACCAGCTTCCTGCGCGGAGCTCAGTGCAGCGCCCAGCGCCAATGAGACCTGCCATGCTGGCTGCTACTGCCCCAACAGCACCCTCTTACTGGTGAGTCTCTGCTCCCCACCATTTTTCCCATGCAGAGGCGGGGGGGCGTCCCCCAGGGCAGGGCCTTCTCCGTGGCGGCGCCTAATCTGGACCCACCTCGTTTTTATGTTCGCAAGTTGTCTTACTTACACTGTTTTTAATATTGTGTTTTAATGCTGTAATGCTGCCTTGGGGCCTTAGGGTGAAGGGCGGATGATTGATTGATTGATTGATTGATTGATTGATTGATTGATAGCAGACTAGTCTTCCCCAACCTGGGCCCCTCAGGAAGGTCTGAACTACAACTCCCAGCAGCAGCACCCCCCAGACAGCAGGGAAAACACAATATGTTTTTTAATTAGGCACATATTAATAACAATTGTGGGATGCGGGTGGCGCTGTGGGTTAAACCACAGAGCCTAGGTCTTGCCGATCAGAAGGTCGGCGGTTCGAATCCCCGCGACTGGGTGAGCTCCCGTTGCTCGGTCCCAGCTCCTGCCAACCTAGCAGTTCGAAAGCACGTCAAAAAGTGCAAGTAGATAAATAGGAACCGCTCCAGCGGGAAGGTAAACGGTGTTTCCGTGCGCTGCTCTGGTTTGCCAGAAGTGGCTTAGTCCTGCTGGCCACATGACCTGGAAGCTGGACGCCGGCTCTCGGCCAGTAAAGCGAGATGAGCGCCGCAACCCCAGAGTCGGACACGACTGGACCTAATGGTCAAGGGTCCCTTTACCTTTTAATAACAATTAACAATGTTATTATTTATACCTCACCCATCTGGCTGGGTTTCCCCAGCCACTCTGGGCGGCTTCCAGCAGATATAAAGACATAATAAAACACCAAACATTAAAAAACCTCCCGATACCGGGCAGCGTAATTCATTTTTTGTGTATACAAAATAAGTTTTGTCATTCAAAACTTCCAGAGGGCCCCCATTTGGGGAAGGCTGATCTCGGAAGTTGGGGAGGGTGGCATGTTTCTGCCTCTAATTCTGCCCCCTTCCCTCTCCGCCGCTTACAGAACAATCTCTGCGTGCCAGAGGAGGATTGCCCCTGCGCCCTCGATGGGATGCTGTACGGCCCGGGAGATGTGGTACCCAAAGGCTGTGAAAACTGGTCAGTGCCTCTTCCTCTGGTTCTTGCGCAGACATGCCCCTTCCTGCCAGCGCTAACTGCTGGTGCAAATATGTAGAGAGAGAGAAAGGAGAAGTTCCTGGGTGCCAAAATAGAAATAGAAATAGAAATACTTTATTGTCACTGTGCCACATGTTTACAGTGAGATTAAACGACCCCCCCCCAATCTCTCAGTCCTTCGTACAACCACTGACCCTGAACGTCAGCTGCAATGTTGCTGTCTTCCATTCAGCAGCCTCATGGCCCACGGGTAGAAACTGTTCTTTAACCTGTTGGTGCGGCTTATCATGCTTCTATATCTCCTGCCCGAGGGCAGGAGATTAAAAAGGTGCTGGCCAGCAGGGGCGGAGCGAGAGGGCGGGGGGTGGGCCGCCCCGGGCAGCGCCCTGGTGGAGGTGACACTCGGGGCAGGGGACCCGCCCCCCGCGCCTCCAAAGCCGCCCTGGGCTTTTTCTTTTTTAAAAAAGGCTATTTTCGGTGCTGCCGGGGCGGTCAGTGAGGAGGGGTGTCACGCTTGTCGCTGACGTGACACCCCCCCCTCGCTGGCAGCCCCTGCGACTCCGCCCCAGCAGCGCTGAAAATAGCCTTCCCCCCCTCTTTCAGCGGCTTTTTTTGCCGCGGCATGGAGGCAAGGGGCAGAGACGTTGCTCCGTGCGCATGCGCGCCGTGACGTCATGCGCGCGGAGCGACGCCCCGCCCCCAGGGGTGTCGCTTGGCTTGCCGCCCCCGGCAGCCAAGCGGCAGGCTACGCCCCTGCTGGCCAGGGTGTGAGTCATCCCTGAGAATGTTCCTCGCTCTTCTGAGGCAACGGGTCTCCTGCGATGATGTCTAGCGGACTCAGGGGACAGCCCATGATGTCTTGTGCTGTCTTCCCCACCCTCCGTAGGGACTTTCTGTCCGTGGCTGTCAAACCAGCGTAGCACACCGTGATACAGAAAAAACCCAAATTATTTACATTAATAAATGCACACATCTGTACAGTCCTTCCAATGTTTCACATTATACTGTTGATATAACATTCTTTTTTACACAGATTTATATTGTATGGTTTCATTTCTTTCTATTGTATATACATTCCTTTGATCTTCCATGAGCTTCAGAACAGTTGCACAGGCAGTGAATACTAGATTATTGGTATAGGAACTCCAGAGTGGCTGGTGACAGCCATGCGGTCCGAGCCGGAGCAAGCAGCTCAACCCTCTTCTCGTGCTGAGAATCACAAGTAGATTGGAGGAGAACAAAAGCTTGATTCCTCCCTAGTTCCTCCCCAGGTAAGGGGAAGTGGACATAGCTAAGCCTGGCAGGACAGCTTACTCCATGGTTTTAACCCCTTCGTGCCTTAATTGGACTGAAGCATGCCAGTGATATGAGGCTGGTGACCCTGCACTAAAAACACTCTCTTTCTCTCTCCAGCACCTGCCTCTCCGGTCGGGTGCGCAACTGCTCCAGGGCAGCCTGCGGTGACGGTAAGGCTTGGCTCGCTGGGGCACTTTCAGTTTGGAGGTTCTTGCTCTGAAACAGCCATCCTCTTGCTTCCCTTTGCAAAGAGCTTGGGCCCTTTCAGGTGACTTTGAATCACCTGGGGCTATTGATGGCTCCTAGCCACAACATAGCTGTCAACCCTCCCTTTTTTGGGCGGGAAACTCCCTTATTCCAATCCCGTTTCCCGCTGCTATCCCGGATAGTTGATATCCCTTAAATTTCCTCTCCCTCCCTGCCGGCCAGGGAGGCTCCTCAGCTGCGTTGCTCGGCTGCCAATAAGGAGTCTGAGACCGATTGGGGGAGGAGCTTGCATGCCTTGCGCAGCCAGACCCTCACGCCCAACCAGACAGCCAGCCTGCCTGCCATCTATGCGCTCGCTCTTTCGCTCACCCGTTCACGCGCAGCCTCTGGAGCGCAGGGTGGCGAAGCTACTTGGTGCCATTGCACCGCCCTCACGGCATCCCTTATTTTCAAATCCAAAAGTTCGGAAAAATCCCTTATTTTCAAATCCAAAAGTTGACAGCTATGAGCCATGAGATCTACAATCTTCCTCCACTCCCTGGGTACCGATGCTTTTGAAGACCAGTTGCTACAGGACCTGATCTCCTTCCGCAGGGCCTGTAAGACAGAGCTATTCCGCCTGGCCTTCAATTTAGCCTGATCCTCCATTCCATTTTCCCTTCCATTTTTCTATGAAGGAATCCTTTCTGAGATCCCACATTTAAACTCTTCCCTGGTCTCCTTGCTGGTCCTAGCAGGATTAACTTGGCCAGTTAGCCCTGGTAATGTTACATTTAAGTTGTATTTTATGCTGTTTTTAAACCGTTTTGTTTTTTTAATGTCGTTTTTAACCAATGTTTTATATTGTTAGCCGCCCTGAGCCCGGTTTTTAAATCGGGAAGGGCAGGGTATAAATAAAAACTTATTTTTTTATTATTATATGAAAAGCACAAGAGGAGAGAGTTGCTCTTCTGCTCGGAATTTATCTAATCTTCTTTTAAAGCCATTCAGGTTGGTGGCCATCGCTGCCTCCAGTGGGAGGGAGTTCCACAGGTCAACTCTGTGGGAAGGAGGGCTTTCTGTCCACAGTCTGAGTCTGTCCACCCCCTGCTCCATCTTGAGTCTCCCCCAGAAAGATCGCAGCTAACACCCGTTCAGACCTGCTTACTGGTGACTTCCCTTCCCCCCAGTGAACGGCCACTGGTCAGACTGGACCCCCTGGAGCGAGTGCTCAGCGCCCTGCGGGCTGGGGCTACAGAACCGGTACCACTTCTGCACGGATCCCCCTCCGTCTGGGATGGGGCTGCCCTGCTTGGGTCCCGAACGTGAGGACAAAGCTTGCCAGGCCCAGCCCTGTGCCCGTAAGTGTCCCCCTAAGCACCCCCAATACTTTCTGCTGCCTTTCCAAGAGTCAAGACCTCACAATGTTATAAGGAAAAAACTGCTCCTTTCCCCTTCTGGGGTACCCAAGAGCCCGTACAGAGTCCTTAAGTGGGTTCCCTATCGGTGGGAGAAAATAACATACCGTATTTTCCGGCGTGTAAGACGACTGGGCGTATAAGACGACCCCCAACTATTCCAGTTAAAATATAGAGTTTGGGATATGCTCGCCGTATAAGAAATATGACCCGGCGTATAGCAAGATGGTCTCCTCTATTTAGTAACATTAGACCGATTTTATTCTATATATTTTTCAGCTGATATGTATGTAATTCTGCGTGTATGTGTGTGTATACTGGTCGTTGACCGTAATAAAAGGATTGATTGATTGACCCGGCATATAAGACGACCCCCGACTTTTGAGAAGATTTTCCTGGGTTAAAAAGTAGTCTTATACGCAGGAAAATACTGTACACATTTTTGTAGGTTATTAGAGATTAACCATTACTTTTAATGTCTTCCTCAAAAATTTTTGTCTGGCATTTTTTTTATCAGCGTTACCTTTACTGTATTGTTCTGTTCTGTGACCTCCAAGTTAATAAAGAGATCCCTAATGCACCAGGTACTTTATGGGCCAATAACTGCAAATCTTGAGGTAGGCTAAATGAGCTAAGAGCCATGTAAAGCACAGCATTGGGTTTGCAGGCTGAGAAGGGAGGCTCTCCTCGCCCCAGCACTATATAATAATAATAAAAATGGGGGGGAAAATCAAACAACAACATTGACCAGAGTATAATGAGAAGCAAAGCGGCTAGTAAGCCTGATCTTTATTCAAGGAACTATTGCAACAGGGTCCCCCCTCACCACACGCAGGAGGGAGGAGAACCCTGAACAATGGTGTGCAAGCCCTTATATAGACTTTTGAAATTCTCCACCTGTAACCCAAGACCACCCCCAAAATCATCATACATACATCACAGAAGGGAGGCGGTCTCCAGCAGAAATCCTGTCTTCCAGGATACCTGATAATGGTCACTGATTGCATTACCTGGGCAGCCTGGCCATTTTTTTTGTGGTGGTTAATACTAGTTCCTGACTCCAGGTCACAGGCTCACCCTATTCATACAGAAATAGGCCCTTAAGACAGGATTTGCAAGCAAAAAGACAATGGGAAGGTTTTCCCCATTTGCCTCCCTTACTGCAGAGGAATATTTGAGGTCGTTGGCAGGGTCAAAATGGCTTCAGGATTGCTCTCCTGTACTATTTCAGAGACATGGTTCATCTATTTAGATATGTGTGCAATTACGAATATTCATTCTATGTTTGAGACCTTAGAATTCTGATAACAACAACCTCCCTCTTTCCTCCACCTGAACTGTGGTCGGGAAGAAGGGAGTCCGCAATGGAGGCCCCAGCGACCCACACACGCTCTTCCCCCCCCCCTGTGGTTGTAGGGAACGGGGGCTGGGGGGGCTGGAGCCCCTGGACCGACTGCACCGCCAGCTGCGGGGGAGGCATGAGGAGCCGGGCGAGAGCCTGCGACAGCCCCGCCCCACAGGGGGGCGGGGACTACTGCGAGGGGGTCCCCACCCAGGTGGAGGGCTGCAGCTTGAACCCGTGTCCAGGTGAGTCAGGGTATTGGATTATCAAGCAATCCAATCCAATGCATTTTCCAGGACTTCCCCCAGCTCCCTTAACCGTTTTATGAAATCAATATTGTTTCTGCATATTAGATAATGTAAAATATTATTTTCCTGTTTTTCAAATTCATAAAATTTGTGAATGTTTATTCAAATCCTGGCAATGAATCTAAGTCAAATAATTTATATAAAATTCCCATTCTTCCTTAAAGTCCCGATTGTCCTTTTCACGCAATTTGTTTGTTAGTTTTGCCACTTCTGCAGTTCTGCCTCCCGGGAGCCATAGCGCCCCCCCAGAGGCCAAAGCGGTCTGGACCACAAGCGTCCATTTTACGTTGGAGCGAAAGATTAACACCCCTTTGCCCGCAACCCTCCAGGCATTATTATTATTATTATTATTATTATTATTATTATTATTATCATCATCGAGGTTCAAGCACACATCCCAGGCAAGCAAAAGGGGGGGGCAAGCAGGGTTGGGGAGGGGAGGGGAGGGGGCCGCCTGGGGAGAGTGCCGGGGGCCAGGGAGAGAAGTCTTGGGGGCTACTTTCAGGCTCTGCCTCTGGTAAACCAGCATGGCTCTCCCCACACAGACACAGGCTTTGTCTTCCCAGCAACCCTGCAAGGTAGGCTAGACAGAGAGAGAGAGATTTGTGGCCGAACGAAGATTTGAACCCAGATCTCCCTAGACGACGTCTCCAGCCATGACGTCAAGGTTCGCCCTGCAATAGAGCCTGAAATGTGCTCCTGCCTGCTCAGTGGTGGCACCACAAATATATATAGATATATTCAGGGGAGGGGCACAGAAGGGGCGAAGTATATTGCTTGGTGGGCAAGGTGTGCCCCACATATTGAGATATCTGAAATGATAGTAAGCATGTGATAAAAACAGGAGTCCAGAAATTGGGGTAGGGGGAGTGAGTTCCTCGTTTGGGGGGGCACTTGATCTCCTGACCCCCCCTCTGGTGCCACCCATTTGCCTGCCTGCCCCCTGCCAGTCCTTTTAGGTCTGCACTCTCTCTGTTTTGGAGGGTGGTTATGGGGAGAGCTTGTGGGCACTGCTCGGGTCGCTTCCCCTCAGGGCCTTCACCTGTCCTTTCTTTGCTACCTGGCACAGGTGTGGACTGCTCTGCCCTCGAGGGGGCCACCTACAGCCGCTGTGGGCCCCCCTGCCCCCGCTCCTGCGACGACATCCCGGTGAGGCCCGTGGGGGACCCCCCAACCCTCGGCTTTTGTCTCTGGGATGGTTTATTTTATCTTCATTAATTGCTTTCCTTTTTTTTTTAACAAATTTTTATTCAGGTTTTCCATAATACAGAAATCAAAATAGACTAGTCACATCCATACATTGCCAGTTTCATTGTTATTGCATTATTATCATACTGCATTTTTATTATGTTATATTTTGTACCATTATATTGTACAAAATAAACCATTTTAAACCCCTAATACCTAATTCATTAACTTGGTATTTGCCATCTTTCACAAAATAAAGTAAAAAGAAAAGAAAAGAAGAAGAAAAAAATAAAATAAAAATAAAAATTTAGACTTCCTGTTCATTCCCGGTGTATATACTTATTTCTAAAATATGAATGTACTCAAATCAGTAACCCTTTCTCTACTAATCCACTACATTCTGACAATACCATACATCCTTATTTTCAATATCCAACTCCTTTTCCTGAATCACTCGAATGAATAAACTTTTACTGTATTTTTGTACATATTTCCTATATCCATCCCACTTTCCCCTGAATGTTTGCTTTGAGTTTCCTCTAAGATTATTTGTCAGTGCTGCCATTAATTGCTTTCCTATCCCGCCTTCCCGCCCCCGAGGAGCTCAGGGTGGTCCTCTACGTGGTCCTCTCCTCATGTCACCCTCACAACGACCCTGTGAGGTTGCACTGCCAACTCCTTCCTGCCCCATGGCACACATAGCTCTGCCTCGCTGGGTTGTCAGAGGCTGCTGTTGACCCCGGCGCTCTCTTGCGAACTCTGCCCCTCCTCGCTACCGGGTACCATTGTCTTCCTGCCCCCCACCCCACCCCGAGAATCTCTCACCCCCCCTCTCCCACCCGCAGCACTGCCTATGGACCTGTGAGCCCGGCTGCTACTGCGCCGGCGGGAAAGTCCTGAACGGCACGGCCTGCGTGGAGAAGGACCTCTGCACCTGTCTGGACTTACTCACTGGCCTCCGACACCTGCCGGGAGAGACCGTCCCTCGCTCCGATAGATGCAACACCTGGTGAGGCCAGGCAGAGATGTGGGGCTGAGCGCTGGGGCCTCCAGAGGTGCCAGGGGTGGGTGGGTCTAAGTCCAGCTCCTATTTAGCTGCGATGCCTGCATTGCAGGGACGCGGGTGGCGCTGTGGGTTAAACCACAGAGCCTAGGGCTTGCCGATCAGAAGGTCGGCAGTTCGAATCCCCGCGACAGGGTGAGCTCCCGTTGCTCGGTCCCTGCTCCTGCCAACCTAGCAGTTCGAAAGCACGTCAAAGTGCAAGTAGATAAATAGGTACTGCTCCGGTGGGAAGGTAAACGGCGTTTCCGTGCGCTGCTCTGGTTCGCCAGAAGCAGCTTAGTCCTGCTGGCCACATGACCCGGAAGCTGTACGCCGGCTCCCTCAGCCAATAAAGTGAGATGAGCACCACAACCCCAGAGTCGTCTGCGACCGGACCTAACGGTCAGGGGTCCCTTTACCTGCATTGCAGGGGGTTGGGCTAGATGACCCTTGGGTGCCCTCCGGCTCTACAACTCCATGATTCTGTTATCATTTACTTGTGAGTCCTGCATTGCAGAGGGTTAGTCTAGATGGCTCTTGGGGGCCCATTGATTGATTGATTGATTGATTGATTGATTGAATTTTACATAGCCAATCTGAATTCAAACATTATATATCAACATCACCATTTAGTATTCCCTGAATCCCTTGACTCCCCTCCGCCCTTCCATGGTTACCATTATCAATCTTTTCCCCCCAACTGCCTCCCTTATTTTCTCTATTTTTCAAAAAAATCAAATAATCCATTTTTATCACAATTCTTCGTATATTACAAGCATGACTCAAATCCTGCCAACGTTTTTAGTTGTTTACAGTAAATTACATTGTGAATTTCCCCCATTACGTCTTAAAGTTCTTTTCTTCCTAGTTTCTGATTTCCCCGGACAATTTCGCCATTTCCATCACCTTCATCAACCGTCTCTGGATGGAACTTTACCGTCTTTCCATCTCTGGGCCGGTAGTATCCGCGCTGCAGTTGTCGAGTAAATGAATAGTTGTTTCTGCTCCTTCGGAATCTCTGCATCTAAAGTACCTAGTAGAAAAGCCTCTGGTTTTTGTTTTTTTTTAAATTCAACTCATAACAAAAGCATTCTGGGAAATGATTTATAATCTTGCACGTTGACCACAAGCCCTTAGGGCTCCTTGCCGCTCTGGCCACGGGGGTCTCCCATCTCCTGCCTCTTTCTCTTCCCAGCACCTGCTCCAAAGGGAAGCTGATCTGCACCAGTCGAGCTTGTGCCGGTGAGTCCCGCAGCGAGGTTTTGCTAGGCAGAGGGGGGGGGCCTCATAGAGAGGAAGGGGCAGTGGCGGACGGAGCGGCTTGGCTGCCCAGGGCGGCAAAAGCGGAGGCACCCCCCCCCCGGAGGCGTCGCTCTGCAGCGCACATGCATCCTGACGCATATGTCATGCATCACGACATCACGATGCATGCCTCAGGATGAACGGCGCATGTGCAGTAAGCCGCACATGCGCAGTCGGTCCGGACTGCCGCTCACAAGTTTGCCGGGCACAAGCAGCAGCCTGCACGGGCTGCTGCTTGCGTCCAGCAGCCTTGCGAGTTGCCGCGTGAGCAGCCGCCGCATGGACAGGGTGCCGCTCGCGCCCGGCAGCCCAGACGGACTGCACAAGTGCGGCATCCCGCACAGACTGTGCATGTGTGACATTCCGCACATGTGCAGTCCACCTGGGCTGATGGGTGCGAGCGGCAACCTTACGAGCTACCGCCGCACGAATGGGGTGCCGGGGCTCGGCTTGGGAGTCGCGGTGGTTGGTGCCGAGCATCACCCCCTCCAGGCTGGAACCCGGGGCGTCCTGCCCCCAACGCCCCCACCTTGCTCCGCCCCTGGGAAGGGGGCCCCCAGTGGGAGAGGCTCCCTTGGGACCCCGGCGACCTCTTTCCCTCCTTATTCCAGTTCCCGGCGGCTGGTGCGACTGGTCCCCGTGGAGCCCCTGCTCCCGGACGTGCAGCAACGAAATGGTCACCCGCTACCGGGCCTGCTCTTGCCCCAAGCCCCAGAACGGGGGCCCCGAGTGCGAGGGGCTGCAGGAGCACCACAGCGACAGCGGCATCCAGCTTGAGAGGAAGGAGTGCCCCATGGACTCTTTCTGCCCAGGTACCAAACCTTTGGGGCAAACGGGAGGCTGGCTGGGGGTGGAAACCAAACTCACAGATCCTGCAAAATGAACTTTTGTAAAAGTGGTTAGGGAGGGAAAGGCTCAGTTGTGGGGGGGGCTCAGCCCCCTTTCTTCCTACTGTGCAATATTCTTGTGCATTTATGGCCCACTTTGAGGCGCTCAAGGTGACCTAGAGCAGCGTTTCCCAACCGGTGTGCCGCAAGACACCGGCTCCTGTGCCGTGGGAAGACACCGGCTGCTGTGCCGCCCTGGGCCGCTTCCGCTTCCGGGGCGGTCCGGGCGGCTGGCGTCGCCTCGGCTCCGCTTTCCGCTCGCCGACCGCCGCCTTCGCCGGGGCTGCCGGGCGCTTCGCCCACTGCCTCTGCCGCCCCTGTCGCGGTTGGGGACGGGCGGGAGGTGCCGGTGCCACCGGGCTCGCTCGGGGCCGGGTGGAGGTGCTGCCGGGGGGCTGGGTGCGGGAGGGGGGGCGGGCGCCTGGCCCGCCGATCTCCCGCTCCGTTTTCGCCCGCCTGGGTCCTTCCCCTCCCTCCTGCCTGGGCGCGCGGACACCCCGCCCCCCGGGGCGGGGGGGTCGGGGTGCATGTGGTGGTGGTGTGCCGCGAGATTTTTTTCGTGGGACAGGTGTGCCGTTGCCCCGAGGAGGTTGGGAAACACTGACCTAGAGGGTTCTTCTCCCTCTCTGTTTCACAACAACCCTGACAGGTAGGCTAGGCTGAGAGGCAGCGACTGGCCCCCACCAAGCTTCATAGTTGAGCATTGGTGATTTGAACCCGCGTCCCTCCAGCTCCCAGCCTGACACTCTGACTTCTACCCCAGCTTAATAATAATAATAATTTTATTAATTGTACCCCACCCATCCGACTGGGTTGATGGGTGTTTAGGAAGGGAATAAGGGTTACAACTGGCTTCCTCAACCTCGGCCCTCCAGATGTTTTGGGACTACAACTCCCATGATCCCTAGCTAGCAAGACCAGTGGTCAGGGATGATGGGATTTGTAGTCTCAAAACATCTGGAGGGCCGAGGTTGAGGAAGCCTGGGTTACACAATATAATTATAACAGAGCACCTTGTGTTTATTTTCCATTCTTCCTCTTCTTCTCTTCTTCCTTCCTTCCTTTGCTTATTCTCGCTTCTTTCCTGCTTGCCTTTTTGGGATCAGTTTGGCTTTTACTGTATTTTACGTTGAAAACCCTTAATAAAAATTGATATAGACCAATTTCTATATCAATTTTTATTAAGGGTTTTCAACGTAAAATGGCTTCTCTCGGACTTTAATTCCAATGTGACAGCTAAGGTAGCAAAATTCTGCGCTAAAGCCATCAAGATCCGGTCCGCCTTAATTAGTAGCACCTGTATTACTGTATGATATAGCCAAAGAAGAATCAGAGCCATTATCTGTTGTAGTCCATCCTCTGATGTAGTGCTATTTTTATTTAATTATTTGTATACAATGGCTTAAGGATGGTAAAAAAAATTAGTCTATATTTCTAGAACATATTTTAGATTGTACTTCGGATTGTTTATATGTTTTATATGTGCGTGCTGGTCGCTGACCGTAATAAATATTAAATTGACATAGAGGATAAAGGGCTCAGCCGTAACACACACACACCCCTTTCTCTTGCGCCCCACAGTGGACGGGGCCTGGAGTTCGTGGAGCCCCTGGTCCCCTTGCGATGCCTGCGGAGGAGAGTCAGCACGGAGCAGGGAGTGCAGCAACCCCCCTGCCCGCTTTGGGGGGCTGCCCTGCCCTGGCGAAGCCCGGCAGACCCTCCCGTGCCACGACGGAGTCACCGAGTGCAAAGGTGAAGAGGCGCGTTGGGCTGGGCGGATATTCCAAGGGGGGGCGCTGTTGTTGCCAAAAAAAGCCCCATAATCAGAGAGGTGGGGGTGGCACTGACGTTGGGGGGATGAACGTCAGAACATAAAACAGTGGTCCTAAAAAAAAAACACTTTCTGAAGGAAAATTTGCCCGTGCCCACCTGAATTTTTGTTTTATTGGTAATAAATTCATTGGATAACACCTGCTTTCACACTGGCCCACAGTTAGTAAGTTTGGGAAGAAAGCATAGGATTATATCAAAAATACGTTAGAGGAATTTAAGATTTTCTGAGGTGAATATTCGTTTGAACTCTATGGCTATTGTGTGGAAAGTGACAATGGGAGAGCGAAAATGGAGCCCACCTGCCCAAAGGGTGGCTAAGAGATTGATATTGATGAATGGGAAGAATAGAGAGATGATTCCCCTTAATCAATGGCTTGGCAGAATTACAATACAGTGGTACCTCGGAAGCCGAACAAAATCCATTCCGGAAGTCCGTTGGACTCCCAAAATGTTCGGAAACCAAAGCGCGGCTTCTGATTGGCTGCAGGGAGCTCCTGTGGCCAATCGGAAGCCGCAGAAGCCTTGTCGGATGTTCGGCTTCCGAAAATCGTTCGCAAACCGGAACAATCACTTCCGGGTTTTCAGTGTTCAGGAGCCAAAACGTCCGAGTACCAAGGTATTCAGGATTCAAGGTACAACTGTATTGGTAGCATATGAACCAACCGCTTATAGACGCTGACTTTCTTGGGATACATATACTGACATTGAAACGAGTTTATACCAAATATAATAGATTATTGTTAAAGATATTTGCATTACAATAATAAGACTCTACACATCTGTAGACAAATGTAATGTATAGAAATGTAATTGAGTATTTTTCTTTTCCTTTGATTCTCATTTACCCTTTTCTTTTTTCATCCCTCTTTTTTTATAAATGAAATTCTTCCAATAAAATATAAATAAAAACACTTACATACACACAAAAGATAAGAAAGTCATTGGTGCACAAAAAGAAACAATTCCCAGCCGCGCTTGATTTATAACCTAGAACACCGAGACTTCGTAATATGGTCACGGGGTGTCCAGAAGGTATAAAACAAAAGACAGCTGCCTATTCATCCGCTGCAGTTTCTGCATCGCAGGGGGTCAGACTGGATGACCCTTGAGGGTCCCTTCCGTGATTCTAAGGGTGAATGGGTGGGAACACGGAGTGAAAGATCACCCCCAAGTTGCACACAGAGATCTGAGTGGCTTTTTTCTGGTCCCCCAGATTGCAGCGGGGGCCAGGTGTCATTCCCCTGCGGCAAGCCCTGCCCGCGCACCTGCGAGGACCTGCACCCGGACACCGCCTGCTTGGACAGCCCCCAGTGCCGGCTCTCGTGCGCCTGCCCAGGCGGGCAGCTGCTCCAGGATGGCGTGTGCGTCCTCCCAGCGCACTGCCGCTGCAAGTACCAGAACACCTGGCTGGGTGAGTGAGTGAGTGAATGAATGAATCTTTATTTATTTAACCAGCCAGAGCAATAAAACAACAATACAGTGGTATCTCGGTTTAAGAACAGTTCAGTTTAAGAATGATTTGGTTTTCAAACTCTGCGGTAAACACTTCCGGGTTTGCCGCATTCTTAACATGAAAAAACGCAACCTGAAGCGGCCGTTACCCGAGGTATGACTGTATTACTGTACTTTGTCAAAATAAAACATTTAAAAAAAGAAGTTGCCCTTCTTTTGCTCCATCTTTCTCAGTGTTATCTGCAATGACTGGCAGCAGGTAATTTTCTGGGTATTTTTCAAAGAGGAGTCTTTGCCAGCCATACCTGGAGATGCCAACATGGATCTAACCTGGGACTTTCTGCATGCCAAGCAGCTGAGCTGTGGCTTTAAAAAACAACAACCAAGATGCTAGTCCCCATTGTTTTAAAGTCAAGGGCTAATTTAAAAAAGGGAGCTGCCTTGTTTGGAGTCATTGCCCCATCTAGCTCTGTAATGTCCACACTGGCTGGCAGCAGCTCTCCAGGATTTCAGGCAGGAGACATTGCCAGCCCTCCCTGGGGGAATTGAATCGGGGACCTTCTACATGCCAAGCACGTGTTCTACCACCGAACTACTAGGAGCATAGGAAGCTGCTTTATAGTGAGTCAGGCAGCCGGTCCGCCTGCCTCAGTGTTATCTGCACTGGGTGGCAGAGACTCTCCAGGGGATTGAACCAGCAACCTTCTGCATGCCAAGCAGCTGCTCTGCCACTGAGCCACAGACCTTTCCCAGCCCAATTCGCTGTTCTTCCAGGGAGCAACTGGCCCTGGGTGGGCCTGACTGGCGATCATTTTAGAGGGGGGAATTCAAGATGGAGTGGGGCCTGATTCGCACAGGGAGGGCAAGGGGAGCAGGAAGAAAGTGCCAACTCTGAATTATTCTCTCCTTTTTCCGTCTTGGCAGGTGTCCCTGAAGGACGGAATCTCTCTCTGTGGTCAGGGCTCACCCCCTGGGAATACGTCCAGCCTGGGGAGACAGTGTTCGGACCCTGCCAGAACTGGTGAGTCTAGCCAAAGCAGGCTAATGACACTTTGAATATCTTTATCTGGTTTATTTCGTAAGATTTATACATCCTTTGGGGGGGGGTTTTTTTGGGGGGACACCTAAATTTCACTGCAACTTGGGTTGACTTTATAGATTTTATGAGTGCAGCTGAACACAGCGATCTTCTAGCACCAGCTCTTTGCATGGCATGGCTGACAAAATTTATCTAAAGTTCTTTCATGAACTAGGCTCACCAGTGGCGAAAAATCTATATATATATATAAAATCATTCAAGTTGGATGTTTGTTAACAATCGCCTTTCTCCGTAACCCCTTGATCGATTCCGTTCAAATTTGGACACAACGTTCCATGCCCATATGGGAGTGATCATATGTACTTACATTGCACAAATACCACACCTTTCCCAGGTAAAAATGTGATTTTCTGCAAAAAAAAATAGCGCCCTCCAGTGGATGTTAAACAGCACAACACAACACACCTCTTTCTGACCCCTCCTCCTCCTTTCCCGACGTCACTACCACCATCCAATCGACAGACAGACCGCCCACAAACACTACTGGGACAAAGAACCTCATAGACTAAAATAGTAGTAATAAACAGTTGTAGAAACAAAGACAACAACGGGAGGGGCAAACGGAGAACACATAGACTGAACGAAATAAGGTGTAAGTAAACATACGCTTTCTCTTTCATACTGTATCTTACTTTTGCATTTCACCACAGCAAGGCGTGGCCGGGTCAGCTAGTAACATATATTTTGCCACTAGCTGGTGCTGCAGTTATAGAAATAAAGTGATACATTGGTTCTCAAACTTAATCCATTCCAGAAGTCCGTTCCAAAACCAAAGCGTTCCAAAACCAAGGTGCTCTTTCCCATAGAAAGTAATGCAAAATGGATTAATCCATGCCAGACTTTTAAAAAACAACCCCTAAAACAGTAATTGCACATGGATTTTACTATCTAATGAGACCATTGATCCATAAAATGAAAGCAACAATCAATGTACTGTACTGTAAAATAAATAAGACAGTATTGTAGATGATAAAAATTAAAATTAATTTTTTTTCTTACCTGCACTGATGATAGTCATTGTTTGGATGGGGGGCTTTTATCCATTTCCGCAGTCACACAATCAGTAGCTGAACTGGGTTCCACATAGTCACAAAAACAAATTAACCAAAAAGGCCTCAAAAACAAAAATGCAAAATAAATAGCAAAAACAAAAGCGCCAAACTTAATCCGTTCCGGAAGTCCGTTTGACTTCCGCAATGTTCGAAAACCAAGGCACAGATTCTGATTGGTGCAGGCGCCCCGGAAACAATAGCCGACAGCCACATTGGACGTTCGGCTTCCGAAAAACGTTCGAAAACCGGAAAACCTACTTCCGGGTTTTCAGCGTTTGAGAAGCAAGGTACCACTGTATTCTGAATTAAGGTTTAAATTCATTCATTCATTTATTAAATTTGTACGCCACCCTTCCTCCAAAGATTACAGGGCAGTTCACAACATAAAAATGCAAAACGAGAGCATGAGTTATATAATAATACCACTTTTAGGATAAAAACCTTAACATCCGTGTTTGCTTGAATGCATGGTTTTAAAGTCTCTCTGTGTGTGTTTTTTAACATCAAGTAGGATAAATGAAGCCTTAAGACTTTAGCCCTAAACTGAAAATTAGGATTGAGCTGATGAAAGCAGTTCTTACTCAAGTGAGGGCAATATTTTCCCTCAAATCTGCACTTAAGTTTTAATTGTTTCAGTCCATCTCCAAGCAATTATTTATTTTAGGATTTTGCACCATACTTTGGTTTTGTTTCATTTTTTAGGTGCATCGTGATTTAGTATATATTCTTGGCAGTTCGGTTAGTTTGTCCCATTAATTTATGATTCGGTATGTTATGCTGGCTTAGCACCAAATCAGTTCTTTTGGGTGTTACTAAAATTCCAGTTTTGGGGGTTTGGTAGTACCTGTTTAGGAAATACGATGTTTGATGGACTTATTGTTAAAAATTCAATAAAAATCATTTAAAAAACAAACAAACAGACCTCAAGGTGGTTTGCAAAAAGAAAAAAAAAAACAGTAAGTTTATTGATAAAAAATTTTTTAACAACAACGATTTAATACCTTCCCAAAATTATAATAAGAAATAAGCTAAAACCAGACTACAGCACCCACCCACATTCTAGATGTCTGGGTGGGCTTGTCTAAACCAAAATGTTTTTAGCAGGTGCCAAAAGTGTACAGTGAAGGCTGCTGACTGTTGTCAAGAGGCAGGGAGTTCCAAAGTGAAAAATCTGTTACAAATGCAGAACATATATGCAATTATATGCAGAATATATAGAATTTCGACCTTGCTTTTCATACGTAATGTTTCATTCAGACGTTTTGTGACGTTCTGTTTCAAAGCAGCTTATAAACCACTTAGAGATCCTCCTTTTTCTCGTGGAAATGTAAAACACAGAATGGAAACAGTTTCAGTAAATAAAAGTAGAGAAATGCGAATGGTGTATGTCTGCCCGGCCATGAGCGCCCCTCTGCCCCATTTCTTCTCCCCCAGCACCTGCGTGGCCGGGCACCTGCAATGTGACGTGGACCCCTTGTGCCGCCTGGATGGGGGCTGGGGCCCCTGGGGGCCGTGGTCGCCCTGCAGCCAGAGCTGCGGGGAGGGAGCCGAGTTCCGATTCCGCGAGTGCGACCACCCAGCCCCCCAGAACGGAGGCAGGGGGTGCCTGGGCAGCAGGGAGCAGCAGAAAGCTTGCCAGAGCCAGCAAGATTGCCCAGGTGAGGAGGATGGGGGTGTTGTTAATATAATAATAATAATAATAATAATTAATAATAATTTTATTATTTATCCCCCGCCCATCTGGCTGGGCCTCCCCAGGCTCTCTGGGCGGCTCCCAACAGATGATTATGATTATGAATTATTATTATTAAAGCGATTAAAATAATAAAAAAGTGGTGTGTTTTTAACTTTTCTGTTCTAAACTTTTTAAAATAATAATAAAAAATCATTCCTGTTTTGTTTTGACCACTATGATATATTTTCCTTCCTTCCTTCCCTCCCTCCTTCCCCCTTCCTTCCCTCCCTCCCTCCTTTCCTCCTTCCTGCCTGCCTGCCTGCCTGCCTGCCTGCCTGCCTGCCTGCCTGCCTGCCTTCCTTCCTTCCTTCCTTCCTTCCTTCCTTCCTTCCTTCCCTCCCTCCCTCCCTCCCTCCCTCCCTCCCTCCCTCCTTCCTTCCGTCCTTCCTTCCTTAACCTCTGCCTTCTCCGTGTCCCCACAGAGGAGGAAGCTTGGGGCGACTGGTCCCCCTGGGAGCCCTGCAGCGTCTCCTGCGGAGGAGGAGAGCAAATGCGGATCCGCCGGTGCCGGGAGCCCGACTGCCAGGGCTTGGCTGCCCAGAGCAAGACCTGCAACACCCAAGTGTGTCTTGGTGAGTCAATAGACCCCCCCCCATATTGAAACTCCCCACTTCTCTGAGGAGCGCGGAACGGCCCACTCTCTCCTCCCCAATCAAGCTTCTCCAGGCAGCGAGTTCCAAAGTTGCCTGGGAGGTGCCACCACCGAGAAGGCCCTGCTAGGCATCCCCACCAGGGCCGGATTTAGGTTTCATGAGGCCCTCAGCTACTGAAGGTAATGGGGCCCTTTCTATGTCCAGCTGTCCTTTGTCAACAACAAATTGTTGCTGTTTTTTGTGTTGAATACATGCTATATGGTCATTTATGGACCTCATAGGTATCTCAAGCCATTTGCACATCACAAAATATGTATTTTATCAAAGTCATTGTTGAACTGAAATACAATTAAGAAGAAATATATTAATAGTGAAACAATTATTAAGCTCTAACTTAAAAGGATTTTTTATTCATAACGAACTTAATAATGCAAACATATTGGCATTTGGCAAGAACAAAAGTTCCTTTAGAAACACTCATAATCTAGTCTCTAGAAACTTCTTATAACATGAAATAATAATAGGTGTGAATATATGATGCAAACTACTGGTAATAATAAATAGCAGAATGTAAGGTAAAGGGACCCCTGACCATTAGGTCCAGTCGTGACCGACTCTGGGGTTGCGGCGCTCATCTCGCTTTACTGGCCGAGGGAGCCAACGTACAGCTTCCGGGTCATGTGGCCAGCATGACTAAGCCGCTTCTGGCGAACCAGAGCAGCGCACGGAAACGCCGTTTACCTTCCCGCTGGAGCGGTACCTATTTATCTACTTGCACTTTGACATGCTTTCGTACTGCTAGGTGGGCAGGAGCAGGGACCGAACAATGGGAGCTCACCCCGTCACGGGGATTCGAACCACCGACCTTCCGATTAGCAAGCCCTAGGCTCTGTGGTTTAACCCACAGGCACCCTATATATAGAAATGAGCAACCCGAGTGATATTTTAGGCAGCAGTCGAGCAGGCAGGACTCATTACTTACATCACAGGAGCCTACACAACACAAAATACTTTTGCTATAGGTAGGTTTTGTTTTATTTGTTTTTTATCTTATATTTTGAAAATGTACATCCAGGTGTTTTTTTTCCTTTACATTTTCTGGGGGCCCCCAAGAGAGTGGGACCCTAAGCTAGCGCTTGTTTATCTTATACGTAAATCCGGCCCTGGTCCTCACCAAGGGACCGAGAGAAGGCCCTCTGGTCACCGTTGCGATCTTTCTCCCATCCTCTCAGAGGTTGGCTGCCCAGTGGGGCGTCTGTACCGGGAATGCCTGAAGGAAGAGGGGTGCCCCTACAGCTGTGCCCATCTCACCCGCCGGATGGACTGCTTCTCGGACGGCTGTGAGGAAGGCTGCCACTGCCCCGTGGGCACCTACCAGCACGAAGGGGCATGCGTCCAGGTGGGGACCCCTGAACTTCTCTGTCTCTCTCTGTCCATCATGTTCATGCCTTTCGAAATTAACCTTTACATCATTGCACTTTATACGTTTTCCCATTCTAATTACAGAATGGCTCAAAATTTAAACAAATATGGAAAGGTAGAAAACTTCTCATTACAAGTCTTCAGACAACCTGGCTAGGTAAAGGTAAAGGGACCCCTGACCATTAGGTCCAGTCATTTCCACTCTGGGGTTGTGGCGTGGCACTCATCTTGCTTTATTGGCCGAGGGTGCCAGCATACAGCTTCCAGGTCATGTGGCCAGCAGGACTAAGCCACTTCTGACGAAACGAGAGCAGCACACGGAAACGCCATTTACCTTCCCGCCGGAGCGGTACCTATTTATCTACTTGCACTTCGTGCTTTTGAACTGCTAGGTGGGCAGGAGCAGGGACCGAGCAACGGGAGCTCACCCCATCGCAGGGATTCGAACCGCCGACCTTCTGATCGGCAAGCCCTAGGCTCTGGGGTTTAACCCACAGCGCCACCCGCTAACCTAAGTGATGTTAATTGCTTACAATAATCTTTCAAACATCATATACCCAATAAAAAGGCTTCTGGTTCTTTAAGAAAAGTACCATATTTTTTGCTCCATAAGACACACTTTTTTCCTCCTAAAAAGTAAGGGGAAATGTCTGTGCATCTTATGGAGCAAATGTGTGGTCCCTGGAGCTAAACTGCCCAGGGGTAAAAGCAGATCGTGCTTTTTTTAAAAAAGAGAGAGAGAAGGGGGTGTTGAAAGGAAGCCCCCTGAGCAGCTGCTCAGCAAACGATCGGGAAGAGAGATAAGGGAGAGAGATTCCAGCCCCGCCCCCTTGCAGAGGGAGGCTGTTTCCCCAGCGACATGTGACTGGCTGATTAGATTATCTGTCTGGAAACTGTAGAAATGGCTCCCTTTCCTGAAGCTGCAGAACTGTGAGTTAAACCCCATAAAACAGGGTTTTTTTCCCTTTGCAAAGTAAGCTCAACAACTTTGAGCTGATCCTCAAAAAATGGGGATTTTCTCCTTTGCAAAAGAAGCTGCAGAAATTTGAGCTGATCCACAAAAAATGGGGCTTTTCTCCTTTGCAAAAGAAGCTGCAGAAATTTGAGCTGATCCTCAAAAAATCAGGGCTTTCCCCCCTCTAAAAACTAGGTGCGTCCTATTGTCAGGTGCGCCTTATAGAGCGAAAAATACAGTATTTTAAAATTTCCTGGAAAGCCTTGACGTCTTTCTTTCTCTCTGGCTTAGGAGTGCCCCTGCATCCTGACCGAAGACGCGCTCAAGATGTTCTGGAACCACTCCTCGGATGCCAGCCCCGCTCTGGGCATCGTCACGGCACAGGGTCAGCGGCTCTCCCTGGGAGAAGAAGTTGCACCAAACACCACCATCTATTCCGCCTGCAGCAACTGGTGAGCTCGGCCAGATTTCAACCGTCCCTTCCATGCCCAGCTCATGGGCAAAGCCTCACCTGTGCCACTGCGGCCTGAAAGGTGAACGGAAAGTGTCTCATCCCACACGCGGATGCCCCCTGGCATGCCTCACGGCTGCGCACCAGTTTTGTTAAAATGACTGTGGGGTTTTTTGTAATCATTTGTATATGTGGAACAGATTGTAATTATTTTTGTAATTATTTGTATATTTGGAACAGATTTTATATATGCATATAGTTTGATTCGATTAATGATAAATATTCTTCTTTTTATCTGTAAGCCACTTTGAGCCCAGGGAAGGTGGTTTATAAATAAATATTAGGCTATTTTTTGATTAAGCTATTTTTTAAAAATCATTTTTTATTAGTTTTATCAAAGAAAAAACAAACATACAAACACAAACACATTATTTTCTTATCCTTAATCCTTAACATATTTATCAAACAAATAAAACAAAAATCTTATTTCATTATCTAATTTCAAACCATCTTTAGGGTGGCTTCCTCCCCTCCCCCCACTGCGTTTCATTTTATATCATCTTAGTAATTTCTTTACATCGTTATATCTCAGTTCAACTTACTTAAAGTACTTTCCTTTGCATAATTCTTAATCATTATTCATCCTTCATTTATTCATCTTAACAAATATATCTATCTGCAGTCACAACTGTAATCCACCTTTTATATCAATTATCCTAACATCATACATCATTTTTTAAGATAGTCTTTCAATTTCATCCAGTCTTTCTCCACCGCTTCCACCCTCTGGTCTCGGAGTCTTCCGGTCATCTCGGCAAGTTCCATAAAGTCCATCATTTTCATCTGCCAGTCTTCCACTGTCGGTAAATTCTGAGTCTTCCAGTTCTTTGCTATTAAAATTCTAGCTGCTGTTTGATGAAGCTATTTTTGGCCATCTCAACCCTTCCTTTTTCCTGGAAGACCAATTGCAGTCGTTAACAGTCACAAAAACAAATGAACCGAAAAAGCCTCAAAAACAAAAACACAAAATAAATAGCAAAAGCAAAAGCGCCAAACTCAATCCGTTCCAGAAGTCCGTTTGACTGCTGAAATGTTCGAAAACCGAGGCACAGGCGCCCCAGAAACAATACCCGACAGCAGCATCAGACATTTGCCTTCCAAAAAAATGTTCAAAAACCGGAACACTTACTTCTGGGTTTTTGGTCTTTGAGAACTAAGGCGTATGAGAACCAAGGTACCCCTGTATTGAGTCAGATTATGGATCTGTCTGGCCAGCCGCAGTTCTCCCGGCAGGAGGAGCCTTTTCCCATCCTTACCTGGAGATACCCCTGAGGATTATCATTGGAAGGGACCCCCAGGGGTCATCTAGCCCAGCCCCCTGCAAACGCAGGAATCACGGCTGGCTTTGAGACCTGTCCTGACTGTCGCATCTCCTCCGTTCAGCTCCTGCCGCAACGGGCAGCTGGTCTGCGCTTTCTCCCGCTGCCCGGTGGACGGGGGCTTCTCAGCCTGGAGCCCGTGGGCCCCTTGCTCCTTAACCTGCGGGGGGCTGGGGAACATGACCAGGACGCGAGACTGCGCCAACCCCAAGCCTGCCAACGGCGGGAAGGACTGCGCCGGCCCTCGGGTGGACATCAAGTACTGTCAGACACTGGACTGCCAAGGTAAGAGGGCAGCAAAGTTGGGGGCAAAGGTGCCTAATAATAATAATAATAATAATAATAATAATAATTTATTATTTGTACCCCATCCATCTGGCCGGGTCTCCCCGGCCACTCTGGGTGGCTTCCAGCAAACATTAAAATACATTAACACATCACAGATTAAAAACTTCCCTAAACAGGGCTGCCTTCAGGTATTTTCTAAATGTCATGTAGTTGTTTATCTCTTTGACCTCTGCTGGGAGGGTGTTCCACAGGGCGGGCGCCACCACCGAGAAGGCCCTCTGCCTGGTTCCCTGTAGCTTCGCTTCTCGCAGGGAGGGAACTGCCAGAAGGCCCTCGGAGCTGGACCTCAGTGTCTGGGCTGAACGGTGGGGGTGGAGATGCTCCTTCAGGTCTACTGGACCTTTGAGGCCGTTTAGGGGTTTCAAGGTCAGCACCAACACTTTGAATTGTGCTAGGAAAGGTCCTGGGAGCCAATGTAGTTCTCTCAGGACCGGTGTTATGTGGTCATGGCGGCCACTCCCAGTCACCAGTCTAGCTGCCGCATTCTGGATTAGTTGTAGTTTCCGGGTCACCTTCAAAGGTAGCCCCACGTAGAGCGCATGGCAGTAGTCCAAGCGGGAGATAACTAGAAGAAGAAGAAGAATATTTATACCCCGCCCATCTAGCTGAATTTCCCCAGCCACTCTGGGAGGCTCCCAACAGAATATTAAAAACACGATAAAACATCCAACATTAAAAACTTCCTGAAGCAGGGCTGCCTTCAGATGTCTTCTAAAAGTCAGATAGTTGTTTGTTTCCTTGACATCTGATGGGAGCGTTCCACAGGGCAGGTGCCACCACCAAGAAGGCCCTCTGCCTGGTTCCCTGTATCCTCACTTCTCGCAGGGGGGGAACTGTCAGAAGGTCCTCAGAGCTGGACCTTAGTGTCCAGGATGGACGATGGGGGTGGAGATGCTCCTTCAGGTCTACTGGGGAATTTCAGCCAGATGAGTCGGGTATAAATAATAAAATTATTATTGATTATTATTATTATTCTTCGCTCTGCCCAACGGCACGCAGCTGGTCAGGGCTCCAGCGGTCTGGCCCCTGGTTTTGCCACAGATCATCGCCCTGTGGTGACACAGAGGCGGTTTTTTCCACCGGTGGCACCTGCATGATGAAGGGACCCAGGTGGCGCTGTGGGTTAAACCCCAGAGCCTAGGGCTTGCCGATCGGAAGGTCGGCGGTTCGAATCCCCGCGACAGAGTGAGCTCCCTTTGCTCGGTCCCAGCTCCTGCCCACCTAGCAGTTCGAAAGCACGTCAAAGTGCAAGTAGATAAATAGGTACCACTCTGGCGGGAAGGTAAACGGCGTTTCCGTGCGCTGCTCTGGTTTGTCAGAAGCGGCTTAGTCATGCTGGCCACATGACCCGGAAGCTGTACGCCGGCTCCCTTGGCCAGTAAAGCGAGATGAGCGCCGCAACCCCAGAGTCGGACACGACTGGACCTAACGGTCAGGGGTCCCTTTACCTTTACCTTTTAACCTGCATGATCGTGGAGACAAGGGGAACTGTGAAGGCTGCCACCATTGGTTAACCCCAGCATGTTCTTTCCCTCCTCCTTCACAGCGGTGGCTGAACCCACAAAACAGCCCGTCTCTGTCGTCCCAGGTAAGGGGGTGGGGAGAGGAACGAGGAGGGCCAAAAATCTGGTTTAGAAGCCCTCTCCTCGGCCTGTTCCCTTTGGGGAGGCAGAGGGACCCCACCCCACCCCGGAAAGCGAAGCTGTTCCTCTGCCCCACTCTCTAGGCTCCGAGGAGGACAGCTTCAGCCCTTGGTCCCCCTGGACGCCTTGCTCCAAAACCTGCAGCGACCCCGACCTCCCGGCCCTCAAGACCCGCATGCGGTTCTGCCAAGGCTGGGCCAATTGCACAGGGGACTCGTTCCAGGAGCGAGAGTGCAACCTGCCCCAGTGCACAGGTGAGGAACCCAGAGCCGGCCGCCCAGTCAGATGGGCAGGGTACAAATAACGGAATTACTGTTATCATCATTAGGAACGGGGCTCAGGGCTCACGTCCGCCGGTTAGTGGGTGGGCTGAAATAACGCAAGAAGACTTTCCCCACTTGGGACAGAGCATCAACGGGTGCAAAGTGATGCTCACTGGGGCAAAGAATCTGGAGGCAGCGATGCTTCTGAACTCCGGTTGCTGGAAACCACAGGAGGGGAGAGTAGGGTCTTGTGTTCGAATCCTGCCTGCCGGTTTCCCATCATGCAAAAGAGAAGGGAAATAACCCCGGGAAAAACCCCTGAAACGAGGGAAATGTGAATTCAAATAATGTGTTAAATTAATCTCAAAAAAATCTTTTTAAAGTTGATTTCAAACAGAAATGCTCATACAGGCTTAAGGATGTAAATAATGGCAAGAGCCCTCCAACTGAACTTAAATTGTGTAATATACTCCAAAAAAAACTTGCTAAATAACAAATAATGAAAATACTGCAAAACAACCTTAACAAGGTGCTAGCTATAAAACTCGTTTCACTGAAAGTCTAACAGTTTCCTCAGAAGGAAAAAAAAGGGGGGAGGGTAATATGTTAGCCATAATTCAAATAAGGCATAATTGCTGTTGAGTTTAAGGGGAGAATCAAAGGGACTTAAAACAGAAAACTCCCAAACACAACGTGGTAATTATCCACTCAAAACACTTGATTTAGCTTCTTCAAGGTGAAAACCTACACTCCGGTTTAGACACAAGCCCCATAGCTTGTTAATTGTTTTCAAAAGAGGCTAAGAAAGCTTTCATGATCCCGTTCTTACGAAGCTATTACGGAGACTGATGACTAGTTTCCCATCATGGGCATCTGTTTGGCCACTGGGAGAACGGGGTGGGCCCAGGTGGGCCCTCGGCCTGATCCAGCAGCAGGCTCTTTGAAAGGCGATGGCGCAAAACGACCCTCTGCCTTTTTCTGCTGCCCCCCGCAGACGCCCCCCTGTGCCAGGGCGAGGAGTGCCTGGGCCTGAACTGCACCTGGAACGCCTGGTCTCCCTGGAGCGCATGTTCCCGCAGCTGCGGCGTGGGGCAGCAGCAGCGCCTGCGCACCTACAACCCGCCGGGGCAAGGAGGCCACTGGTGCCAAGACATCTTGACGGCCAACGCGGAGCGGCGCTTCTGCAACCTGCAGGCCTGCAAAGGTAGGATTCGCACGCGGGTCCCGCTGGCTTCTGTCTCCCCTCATGTTCTCCATGTGAGGATTTGAGCTTACAGGGTTAACAAGCTCAGACTGACGCCCTGCCCACAGAGAAGACGTTGCACTTCATCCGGGAACTTTCAACTGGACTTTTTGTGTAATGTGATATTTGTATCAGTGTAATGTGATTTGTGTATCGGCTGCTACGCAGTCCGTCTTCCGGCTTCCAGCCAGGATGGGGGTAACTTCTCCCGGCTTAGAGCCCTTAAACAATAAATCTTCTCAATTAGTTGGAGTTGCTATGATTTATTGTCAGAACTAAATACAGAAGCAAATTGCTCTGTGAACTTCTCCGCTCTGAAGATCTCTGCTTTGAAGAAGAAAGGAAAAAGGCTTTTAAAGCAAAGACACGCTACGGAAGCTTGTGGACTTTTGTGACGCAGCTGGTAAATAGTCTGTGGGTATAAGAGTTATTTACCTTATACCTCGACTGCCGCGTTGAATAACTAGATCGTTATTCCAATACCCCATGGCATAGAGAAAGTGGACAGAGAAAGGCCTTTTCATCCTCATCTCGCTGTAGCAACATTGTTAGACTGTGGAACTCCCTGCCACAGGGATGGCCACCAACACAGCTGGCTTTAAAAGAGGATTAGGCAAATTCATGGAGGAGGAGAGGGCGATGGAGGACTGGCTGTGCTCTGACTCCGCAGTCGGAGGCAGAAATGCTTCTGAAGACCAGCTGTAGGAAACTCCAGAAGGAGAGGGCTGTTCTTGTGTTCGAATCCTGCTTGCAGGTTTTGAATGATGGGCATCAGGTTGGCTACTGTGAGAACAGGATGCTGGACTAGATGAGCCATCGGCCTGCTCCAGCCAAGTCTCCTTATGTCGTTATGAGTGAAACCTCCAGCACCAGAGGCAGTCTATCTAGATTCCTAGGTTCCTGTGGGTATTTGGCCCCTGTGAGAACAGCATGCTGGACCAGATGGGGCCCCTTTGGCCTGATCCAGCGGATGCTCTTCTGAGTTACTACAACTAGTCCAGGTGGGTCTTAATTTCGGAGAAAGTAGAGCTCCCTTGCCTCTTTCCTCTGGTCAACCAGTGCCCGAGTTCAAGATTTGGCTGGCTCCCCCCAGGGAAGTTCAGGGGCAGAGCTAAAAGGCAAGACCCCTCTCTGGCAATTCTCCACAATCCAGCCTCTGGGAATGAGACTTCCAAGCACCCCGAGAGACAGTGCGGTACAGTGGTTATAAAGTGTTGGGTGACCAGGGTTCAAATCCCCCTCTCCCGGCCGTGAAGCCTCAGGTCCTTTACTCCCTCTCATCCTAAACCTCCACCGCAGACTGTGAGGACGTAGAGGGGAATGCCCGTATTTTTCGCTCCATAAGATGCACCTGACCATAAGACGCACCTAGTTTTTAGAGGAGGAGAGGGGGGAAAGCCCCTTTTTTTGAGGATCAGCTCACAGTTGTTGAGCTTACTTTGCAAAGGGGAAAAATCCAGTTTTTATGGGGTTCAACTCACAGTTCTGCAGCGTCTTTAGGAAAGGAAAGGGAGCCGTTTCTACAGTTTCCAGACAGATCATCTAATCAGCCAGTCGCATGTCGCTGGGGAAACAAACAGCCTCCGTCTGCAGAACATTCAACAATGGAGGCCTGGGCAAGGGGCCGGAAAGGGAGCCAGCGGCCGACCACACATTCGCTCCATAAGACGCACAGACATTTCCCCTTTTTAGGAGGGAAAAAGTGAGTCTTATGGAACGAAAAATACAGTATCCTGTGGCAAGGAGTTCTGAAGATGAGCTGGCTTTGGGGTGCACCAGCATTTGTTGGGACGTGGAGGAGGGGAGGGTGAGAGGAATGGCTCAGAGCCTGTCCCAGAAATGAGCTGAGTGTCAAGCCCCCTTTGCATGTCCATCCGGCCCACCCTGGGCAGCCCCCTCTCAGCCCCCTCTCCCTTGTCCCCCCTGTGCAGTGGACGGTGCCTGGTCCAAGTGGAGTCCCTGGTCATGGTGCGACCGCCTCTGCGGCGGGGGGCGCTCGTCGCGGACGAGGATGTGCACCAGCCCCCCGCCCAAGAACGGAGGGCGCCACTGCCCGGGGGAGAAGTACCAAGTGCGCGTCTGCAACCCCAAACCCTGCGGTAAGTTGGGGGGGGAGAGGAGAGGTCTTTCCCCAGAAGTCTGGGAACGCTGCTCCCCAGTTGCCCCCCTCCCCAAGACCCAACTCCCAGGTGCGTAGCAAGGGGGGCGAGGGGGCGGGTCGCCCCAGGTTCTACCCCAGAGGGGGGTGACACTTTTTTTAAAAAAAAATTATTTATTTATTTATTTTAACTTCATTGAAAAAAAGAGTTAATAGACACACACACACAACCCCCCACACCTCACAAAGTGGCACCATCAGAGGGGGGTGACACTTTTTTATTTTTTTTATTTTTTTATTTAATTATTATTATTTATTATTATTTTTTATTTTAACTTTATTGGGGATAAAGAGATAATAGACACACACCCACACAAAACCCCCACACCTCACAAAGTGGCACCATCAGAGGGGGGTGACACTTTATTTTTTTACATTTTTATTATTATTATTATTATTATTAACTTTATTGGGGGAGAAAAAGAGATAATAGACACACACACACAAAACCCCCACACCCCGCAAAGTGGTACCATCAGAGGGGGGTGACACTTTTTAATTGTTTTTTTAAAAAAATAAATTAAAGTGGGGGGGGGGTGACAAAAAAAATTGATAAGCCTCTGCCAACTCCCCTCCCTGGACCACTGCAAGATAACAGGCTGCTCTCTCCCAGCAGAAGAGGGCTGCCCCCCAGAGATGCTCATGGTGGGCTGCGCCAATGAATGCCCACGCCACTGCTGGGATCTCCAGGAGGGCATTGCTTGCCAAGACGGAGAGGTCTGTGAGCCCGGCTGCCGGTGCCCGGAGGGTAAGCGATGTTCTTTTGCCTGCCCCATATGGTGCATTTAGACCCACGGGGAATATCCCCCAATTGTTCTTCCGCTTTTATTTATTTTGTAAATTTCATACGCCGCCGGATGGTAGGAAAAAACTTCATGGCGGTCTGCCAAAAAAAAGATAAAGCGATAAAACTATCAAGGGGAATTCTCAGCGACGGCTTTAAACAGGACAAAAGTTAAAATGCTAAAACAGGTTGGAATTCTAATCCCCTTTCTGAGGATCTCAGCAGGGTGGCCTGAACAAATAATGCTTTGAGCAGGCGCCGCAAAGAGCGCAATGAAGTCGCCTGCCTGACGTCAAGGGGCAGGGAGTTCCCAAGGGCACACTAAGAGATCAAGTGGCGACAAATGCAGAACGGGGGTTATGTGCAGGAGTCAGCAACCTTTTCCAGCCGTGGCCCGGTCCACCGTCCCTCAGACCATGTGGTGGGCCGGACTATATTTTTTTTTGGGGGGGGGGGAAATGAACGAATTCCTATGCCCCACAAATAACCCAGAGATGCATTTTAAATAAAAGGGCACACTCTACTCATGTAAAAACACACTGATTTCCTGGACCGGTTTTCCCCTTACCGCTTCCCCCAGGGACACTGGAGCAAGACGGCACCTGCGTCCCCCCCGCCCACTGCGAGTGCACCGATGCCCAGGGGCACAGCTGGGTGCCAGGCAGCGTCCGCGACGACGGCTGCAACAACTGCACCTGTGCCGGGGGGAGGCTCCTCTGCACCAACCACACCTGCGCCCCCAGCGAGTGCGCCTGGAGCCTCTGGTCCAGCTGGTCCCACTGCAGCGTCACCTGTGGGAACGGCCTGCGCACCCGCTTCAGGTATTATACGGGGAATCATAGAATCGTGGAGTTGGAAGGGACCCTGGGGGTCATCTAGTCCATATTGGGAGAGTCATTCCCCGTGTGCAGTCATGGGATTGTTGTTTATCACATGACAGTGTTTTGATTCCACAGGAATGGGATATGACGAAGACAGGATGTTTGTCTTACTGTGTTCCCTGAAGTGGGACTATTGTCCTTTGTTCTTTCTCTTTGCTGCCTCATGCTAGAGAGAGAGGGAGCCATGATGAAGAGCTCCATGGGTGTTTATGTGTAAATAAAGTAGATTAGCCACAATGCTGAGTTGCTGAGTTCTGTTACAGAACTGCACAAACCTCTGCGGATCCCTAAGTGTGCTGATGTCTTCTGGCATCGGTCGCTGTGATGTTCGGGCTGAGGAATGCCTTTGAAGCTCTCGAACGATCGCCCAGAAGGGAGGGAACATGCCAGCCGGGCATGTGTCTCTGCCAAGGTTCTACTTGTGAGCAGGACATTTCCTGACAGTCCAAACCCCCCCCCCCTGCCATGTAGGAATCTCAGCTAAAGCATCCATGACAGAAAAACCTGCTTAAAAACCTCCAAGGAAGGAGAGTCCACACCCTCTCAAGGGAGACGGTTCCACTGTTGAACTGCTCTTACTGCCAGAAAGTTTTATGTGTGTGTATAATTTTTATTAAATTTTCTGTTTTACAATTTAGAATATCCATTTAGACAACCTTAAAATATCCATGGCTTCCCTTCTTCTCTTTCCGTGGTTCATTTTGCGTAGCGTAAATCCCTGCATGTTTTCTATAAACTAAACCATTCAGTATTCCATTGTTTCTTCCATCAAAACTTATTTACACTGTTGAATTTATCTTAATGCTGCCAGCGTTCTCAAGTGTACACAATTATCCCCCAATAAACATTTTCCAATCTTCTTTAAATGAATGTTCTTCTTGTTCTCTTATTCTATGTTAGATCCGCAAGCTGCACATATTCCAACAGTTTAAGTTGCCATTCTTCTTTGGTTGGGACCTCGCTCGTTTTCCATTTTGGGGCTAACAAAACACGGTCCGCAGTAGTGGCATGCATAAATAACCTTTTTTGACACCTGGGAATTTCCATCTGAATTATCCCCAACAAAAAGAACTCTGGTTTTTTTAGAAAGGTGCTTTAAAAAAATTTTTTCAATTCATTATGAATTATTTCCCAATACTCTTTTACCCTTTTACAAGTCCACAACATATGAAAGAATGTTCATTCCACCTCTTTGCACCTCCAGCACTTATCTGATTCTGTCTTGTTGATCTTACCAAACCGAAAGGTAAAGGTAAAGGGACCCCTGACCGTTAGGTCCAGTCGTGTCCGACTCTGGGGTTGCAGCGCTCATCTCGCTTTATTGGCCGAGAAGCCGGCGTACAGCTTCCGGGTCATGTGGCCAGCATGACTAAGCCACTTCTGGCGAACCAGAGCAGCGCACGGAAACGCCGTTTACCTTCCCGCTGGAGCGGTACCTATTTATCTACTTGCACTTTGACGTGCTTTTGAACTGCTAGGTTGGCAGGAGCAGGGACCGAGCAACGGGAGCTCACCCCATCGCGGGGATTCGAACCGCCGACCTTCTGATCAGGAAGCCCTAGGCTCTGTGGTTTAAACCACAGCCCCACCTGCGTCCTACTCTGAGTTAACAAACCTACTCGGACTTAAAAACCATCTGTAAATCATTTTCAAGTAGTTCTCCTTCAAAGAACAACATGCTGTGAGCAATCTGTCAGAACGTTTGTTCCTGGTGCTATTGATTGGTTGATTGTGTTAAATCCTGTCTTTTCCTCCAAGGAGCTTAAGGCGACTTACCATTGGAGGAAAAAAGCAGGAGACAAATGCAAAGAAATAAATTGAAATGAATTGGATTCCCTGGGGTGGGGGGCCTGTTTCCTTCTGGCCCAGCACGCAATAAACGGTGCCTGTACGTCCTTCCTCTCCACAGGAGAGCCAGTGTGGTGTAGTGGTTAAGAGCGGTAGACTCATAATCTGGTGAACCAGGTTCGCATCTCCTCTCCTCCACACGCAGCTGCTGGGTGACCTTGGGCTAGTCCCACTTCTCTGAAGTGTCTCTGCCCCACTCACCTCCCAGAGTGTTTGTTGTGGGGGAGGAAGGGAAAGGAGAATGTGAGCCGCTTGGAGACTCCTTCGGGTAGTGATAAAGCGGGATATCAAATCCAAACTCTTCTTCTTCTCCAGGACCCCCACGTCCGGCTCATGGGCCGCTGAATGCCTGAAGGAGGAGCTGCAGACTCGCCCCTGCGCCCCAGGCGCCTGCCCCCCTCTGTGCATGCACGAGGGTCGGGAGATGGGTCTGGGCAGCACCTGGCTCCTGGGAGAGTGCCAGCAATGGTGAGTGCCCCGCTCGACTCAGGGAGGGGAGTCCCATGTCATATTTTATTGATTATTGTTGATTATTGCTCTTGTGTTCGAATCCTGCTTCCTGGTTTCCCACAGGCAGACGTTTAGCCCCTCTTCTAATGCTCTTGTAAGGACTGTTTCTCTCCAGGTGGCTCTGCTGCCAGTCAGAGTAGGCACTACTGGGCTAGATGGGGCAATGACATGAAGTGTTATCACACACACACACACACACCCCATTCCTTCGACAGGCATTGCAGCTCTCCTTTTCTGGGGTGGTCGGAGATTGGAAGCCAGGGGAGGGGCTGTCAGCCCGTTGGCAATCGTTGACTCCTTTTCTCCGTCCTTCTCCCCAGTATTTGCACCCCGGAGGGCGTCTATTGCCTGGACATCGCCTGCGCAGGTGAGTCTTCCCTTCATAATAATAATAATAATAATAATAATAATAATTTTTTATTTGTACCCCGCCCATCTGGCCAGGTCTCCCCAGCCACTCTGGGCGGCTTCCAACAAATATTAAAATACATCAAAATCACAAGTTAAAAACTTCCCTAAACAGGGCTGCCTTCAGGTATATTCTGAATGTAGGATAATTGTTTATCACTTTAACCTCTGCTGGGAAGGCGTTCCACAGGGCGGGCGCCACCACCAAGAAGGCCCTCTGCCTGGTTCCCTGTAACTTGGCTTCTCGCAGGGAGGGAACCACCAGAAGGCCCTCGGCGCTGGACCTCAGTGTCCGGGCTGAACGGTGGGGGTGGAGACGCTCCTTCAGGTATACAGGACCGAGGCCATTTAGGGCTTTCAAGGTCAGCACCAACACTTTGAATTGTGCTTGAAAAAGAACTGGGAGCCAATGTAGGTCTTTCAAGACCGGTGTAATATGGTCTCGGTGGCCGCTCCCAGTCACCAGTCTAGCTGCCACATTCTGGATTAATTGCAGTTTCCGGGTCACCTTCAAAGGTAGCCCCACGCAGAGCGCATTGCAGTAGTCGAAGCGGGAGATAACTAGAGCATGCACTACTCTGGCGAGACAGACGGGCAGCGAGGGTCTCATCCTGTGTACCAGATGGAGCTGACAGACAGCTGCCCTTGACACAGAATTGACCTGCGCCTCCATGGACAGCTGTGAGTCCAAAATGACTCCCAGGCTGCGCACCTGGTCCTTCAGGGGCACAGTTACTCCGTTCAGGACCAGGGAGTCCCCCACACCCGCCCGCCCCCTGTCCCCCCAAAACAAAACTTCTGTCTTGACAGGATTCAACCTCAAGTCTCTCCAGCTTGGGCAGAGAGGCAACATGACAGAAGTTTATAAAATTATTCATTCCATGGAGAGAACGGAGAGAGAGAGAGAAAAGGCTTCCTTTCCCTCTCATAACATGAACCGGTGGGCACCCAACAAAACCTGGAAATTCAGGGCAGATGAAAGAAAGTCCTTCTTCGCATGGTGCATAGTTAAACTGTGGAACTCCCTGCCACAGGAGGCAGTGATGGCCGCCAACCCAGATGGCTGTAAAAGAGGTTTAGACAAATTCATGGAGAAGGGGAGGGCTATCAGTGGCTACTGGCCAGGATGGCTAGACCAGCAAGCTTTCCCCGTGTTCCTATGTTATTATCTTGTTGTCTAAGTATCCCGGGGTACGAGCGACGCAGAGCCCCGCAGCCTGTCGTTGGGACCCCCTGGCTGAGTTTTCCCCCTCCTCTTCTTCCTGACAGTGCACGGAGCCTGGACCCCCTGGTCGCCCTGGTCCGACTGCCCCCTCACCTGCGGCCGAGGCACCCAGATCCGAACCCGGGCCTGCGTCAACCCCCCGCCACGCAACCAGGGCCTCCCCTGCGCTGGCCCCGAGACGCAAGCGCAGAACTGCTCCATCCCGCCCTGCCCAGGTGAGGGGCTCACAGCATGGACCCCCAACAGAGCTTGCTCCCCCATTAGGTTCTCAGAAGCCCAGCTTAGGTTCAGCACAGACGGAGACGCGGTTTCTGTCTCTCCGGCATCCAGTTTTCAGCTCACACACACAATGGCGACAACTCTAGCTATGGCTCTTCTGCCGTTCAATTATCTAAGATCCTAAGGCAATTTTTTCCTGTTCCATCCCGTGTTCCAAATGCTTCATTGCGCTTGGAGGCTAACCTCCCCTCTGTTGAATTACAGATTTGGCGTAGGACATTTTATTATTGGTTTCACCTAAATTTAAACCCTACTGGTCTACTATCAGAAGATTGTCCTGAGAGTGCCTAAAGGTGTTAACCGAAAGCTTTACTTTTCTGGTTTATCGCCACAACCGTTACTAACACTGGGCTTCAGTGAAGCAAATAATTGAATTGGACAGCGCCTATATCAGGGGTAGGCAACCTAAGGCCCGTGGGCCGGATGCGGCCCAATCGCCTTCTCAATCCGGCCCGCGGACGGTCCGGGAATCAGCGTGTTTTTACATGAGTAGCATGTGTCCTTTTATTTAAAATGCATCTCTGGGTTATTTGTGGGGCATAGGAATTCCTTCATCCCCCCCAAAAAAATATATATATATAGTCCAGCCCCCCACATGGTCTGAGGGACACTGACCGGCCCACGGCTGAAAAAGGTTGCTGACCCCTGGCCTATATGATATCGAGCGACAGAATAATCTGGCTACAATAAGGAACTTTTATCCATGGTGTGATTGTTTTCCACCTAGTCCAGGCATCCCCAAACTGCGGCCCTCCAGATGTTTTGGCCTACAACTCCCATGATCCCGAGCTAACAGGACCAGTGGTCAGGGATGATGGGAATTGTAGTCCAAAACATCTGGAGGGCCGAAGTTTGGGGATGCCTGACCTACACATTTGGACACTTTGGCACCCTATTTGCAAAATTTAACAATTCCAAAAATACAGGCACTTTCGCAAGGTTGAATATATTGCCTTTGGTTGTTCTTGAGGGTCGATTTTAAACAATTCCACTTGAAGAACAGTTATGTCCCTGTGGAGATGGCAGTATTGAGTCAGTGGCTCATATGCTTCTGACTTGCTCTCTTTATAAAAATTTGAGGAGTGAGGTTATTAAAGGTAAAGGGACCCCTGACCGTTAGGTCCAGTCGCGGACGACTCTGGGGTTGCAGCGCTCATCTCGCTTTACTGGCCGAGGGAGCCAACGTACAGATTCCGGGTCATGTGGCCAGCATGACTAAGCCGCTTCTGGCGAACCAGAGCAGCGCACGGAAAGGCCGTTTGCCTTCCTGCCAGAGCGGTACCTATTTCCAGGGGCGGGGGAAGCCTCCAGGCTACCCGGGGCGGCGACCAGAGGTGGCACCCCAGGGGGTGGGGCGTCATGACGTCGCGTCGTGATGTCATGACGCAACGTCACTTTGGCTCCGCCCCGGCAGGGGGGAGCGCTTTAAAAAAGAGCGCATTTCTCTTTTTTAAAGTGCTTTCCCCCCGCTCCCGGGGGGTGCCGCCTGCAGGGGCGAGAGGAGAGGCGGGCAGCGATGGGGTGACACCCCTCGCGCCGCCTCCTCGCTGCCCGCCCCGGCAGCGGGGAGAAAGGCGCTTTGAAAAAGAGCAAAGCCGAGACAAGCACTTGCCTCGGCTTTGCTCTTTTTTAAAGCGATTTCCCCCTGCTGCCGGGCGCCGGGAAGGGAGAGGGGCGTGCCAGCGAGGAGGGGTGTCACCGCCCCTCTCCATGCCCCGCCCCCTACACGACCCGGCTCCGCAAGCCAGCCAGCAGCGGGAAAAGCCGCTGGAAGGGGGGGGCTATTTTCGGCGCTGCCGGGGTGGAGCCGCAGAGGCGGCCAGCGAGGGGGGGTGACATCGCTCCTCACTGGCCGCCCCTGCCACTCCACCCCGGCAGCGCCAAAAATAGCCTTAAAAAAAATATTTTTATTTATTTTATTTTATTTTTAAATGCCCAGATTGTCACCCTCCCCCAGGGTGGCACCCGGGGCGGACCGTCCCCCCCCCCCGCCCCCTTGCTACGCCCCTGCCTATTTCTCTACTTGCACTTTGATGTGCTTTCAAACTGCTAGGTTGGCAGGAGCAGGGACAGAGCAACGGGAGCTCACCCTGTCGCGGGGATTCGAACCGCCGACCTTCTGATCGGCAAGCCCCAGGCTCTGTGGTTTAACCCACAGGTTATTTCCCGTCTACTATTTTCCATGCCAGGTCACTCAACCATTGCTACTGTGTCTTTTCTTCTAGCAGATCAAGATGATCAGGTGACAGCAAAAACTGCAAGGTTTTTAGCGGGGCCAATTAGAATAAGATCTATTATTTGATTATAAGGCTTATTCCTGTTTTCCCAGCTGCATATAAGTGTTGACCTGTCAACAGCAATATTATCCGCAATTTCTATTCTGAAACACAGACCCTCCAGATTCAGGAGCTCTGGAGATGGAGAACAAAGAGCAAAACATTCCGGGAGTCCTGCCACACTCAGCCTAATCTCCATTTTTTAAAGAAAAAGACGGCAAAGATCAGAATGTCTACACAGCATAAACAGTGTGTTCCTTTCCACGCAGGGGACGACCTGTGCCATTGGTCCTCCTGGGGTCCGTGTTCGACGTCTTGCGGAACGGGCTTGGCCATGCGGATGGGGGCGTGTCATTGCCCGACCTCCGAGGACGAGGCTGCGGGAGCGTTTTGCAAAGATGGGCAGCGCCAGGACGTGCAGGCTTGCTACCTCGGGGCTTGCGAAGGTGAGAAGGGGTCAGATTACCTATGACTGTGCTGATTTATATATTTATTGCCGTTCTGACTTCATGGGACAAAGACAAAATCCGTAACTGGATTTTAGACAGGGACAAAGCACTGGATTTGGCGCTATCCAACTCGGCCAGCCTATCCACGTGGTTTCCCCGCGTGAAGGCAGCGAGAGCCCTGGCTCACTACCTGAGTGACTTGATGAACCCTATGCAAAGAAGAGCCTTCACACTCCATTCCCACAGCATTCCTACAGGGCATATTCTCCAACACCCCTCTCGACCTCTGCCTTTGTCCGTGCAACAGGGGAAAGATAGAGGACTTTGCCCACTTTTTCTTCCACTGCCCTCTCTATGACTCAATAAGATCGAGGCTCCTGCTACTAATTCCTCCGACCATTGCCATGGAAGATGACCGCTTGAAATATCTATTGGTGGATGCCAATCCCATAGTCACTCGTGGCGTGGCCATCTATATCCTGCAGGCCCTGAAACTCAGGGCCACCTCGATAGGTTAACCTCCTTTAGCCCTGGACTTGTAAACTTTCCAATCCTATATAATAAAGTCCCTGTGTCTCTGCGTCCAGTCCGTGTGTCAGTGGAATTGCGCTACTGCGCATGTGCCTCACAGACACAGGGATTGGAGCGGGCGGAGAGGGGGCGTGTCCGAGAGGCAGCGGCGGCGCACGCACGTCGTCAGTTGGGTCAGTGCCGCCGCCTCGCATGGAGCTGGGGAGGATGAGCTGAGTGGCTGCCAACATGGCTGAGGGGACAGAGGAGCGGCGGCGGTGAGGCGACGCGCGGGAAGGGGCGGTTGGGCGGGTGGCTGGGGGTGGCCGGCGCGGCGGCGGCGGCAGCTGCTCCGAGACGCTCCAAGGGCAAAGGCGGCCGGGGCCGAGGCTATGGCGGCGCAGGGCAGACTAACCTTCTAGCGCCCGTTATTTTAACGGGCATCATATCTACTAGTAGTTTACATAATTGCTATTGTTTTTATCATACCTGTTTTATTTACCATGATTTTATACCTGATGTTCGCAAATGTATAAGAATGGTAGGCTACTGCCGGGACTTCTTACTTGTGCTATGGCCAAATGGCTAACGCAATAAACTTTGATTTGATTTGATTTGTGTTTCTTCCCCACCTTTTTCTCCAAGGAGCTTCCAAGTGGGGCAACTGGTTCTTCCTGTTTAATCCCCTAGGTAGGCTAAGCCGAGAGGGGCAGAGACCAGCCCAGGGTCACCCCAGCGAGCCTCCTGGCTGAGTGGCCATTGAAACCCTGGTCTTCCAGCTCCTAGTCTAACCATCGCACGACACTGGCTCTCCGGCATGTGTTTATTTTCATTTGACCTATGCAAGGGGTCTCTGATCCCCCCAGGGATCTGCCTGCCAATTAGTTTCCAGGCTGAATTTGAAGTGCTGGTCTTGACCTTGTTGTTTAGTCGTTTAGTCGTGTCCTATGGTCCCAGTCGCTCTGACCCTCCCCTCTCCCTCTCCCCCCAGAGTGCCCCTGGAGTCCCTGGACAAAGTGGACCAGGTGTTCGTGCAGCTTCCTGGTGCAGCAGCGATACCGGAACCAGCGGGGCTCGGGGGGCGACGGGCAGCCCTGTGTGGGGCTGGACGGCCAGTTCCGCATGTGCGACTATTCCCAGTGCTCAGGTGAGTTATCACAGTTTCTTGTGGCCATGAGTTCCGTAGAGTAATGAGGTTAAAAACAAACAAACCTTACGGTAATTACCATTACTAACAACCCAAAACTGTGGTAATAAGGTATTTCATTATCCCATATGCAAAGCAAACAAGGCAGACAAAAACGTTCCTTTTTAACCAGGCCTTTGGTTGATCTGATTGACATTCTATGCCCTTTTAAAATGTGTGTTGTTGTTGTTGTTGTTTTGTTGGGGAGGGGGCTATTGGGTTGTCGTTTTTATTTTTATTATGTATTTTGTGGTTTTATATCTTGATTCTCTTCTGTGGACAGCTCTGAGACCCCCTGGTATAGGGCAGTTTATACCGTATTTTTCGCTCTATAAGGCGCACCTGACCATAGGACGCACCTAGTTTTTAGAGGGGAAAAGCCCCACTTTTTTGAGGATCAGCTCAAATTTCTGCAGCTTCTTTTGCAAAGGAGAGGAGAAAAGCCCCGTTTTTTATGGATCAGCTCAAAGTTGTTGAGCTTACGGTACTTTGCAAAGGGAAAAAAACCCTGTTTTATGGGGTTTAACTCACAGTTCTGCAGCTTCAGGAAGCCATTTCTACAGTTTCTAGACAGATAATTTAATCAACCAGTCACATGTCGCTGGGGAAACAGCCTCCCTCTGCAAGGGGGTGGGGCTGGAATCTCTCTCCCTTATCTCTCTCCCCGATCATTTGCTGAGCAGCTGCTCAGGGGCTTCCTTTCAACACCCCCTTCTCTTAAAAAAAAAAGCACGATCTGCTTTTGCCCCTGGGCAGTTCAGCTCCAGGGACCACACATTCGCTCCATAAGAAGCACAGACATTTCCCCTTACTTTTTAGGAGGAAAAAAGTGCGTCTTATGGAGCGAAAAATACGGTAAATTCAATTTAAAAAAATAGCAAACAAACTTCGAAGAGCTGGTATCACTGGCTCATTAGTTTTGTCAGTTTTGAATTCAGGCGCAATTAATTGTGACAGTTTTGAATTTTACGGTGTTCTTATCTTCCTTAGTGGGTTGTGCGAACCGCTATTCTGAAGAATGCTTTTTTAGGGTAGGGTGCACTGGGGGTGAGTTTACGGAGCCTAGGGGGTGGGGGAGCCCCCCCAAAAATGGGATTTGCTGCATTAAACCCTGAAAATCTGTTTAATCTGTACAGGCAGCTTCCTCGATTCCTGCATTTAAGGGTGAAATGCACTTCCACTTTTCATACTTTTCAGGAAAAAAGTATGTGTGCTAAATACTGAGATAAAGGATCCTACAGGATCCCAGGAATTGGGAGGGACCTCAGGGCACCATCCAGACTGACCCCCAACCCAACAATATTCTATTGCAATATCCGTTGTACCCTGGGGATTTCCCCACCTGGCCATGTTAGGATGGGGGGGTTTCCTGGTCTCCCCCCTCACCCCCCCCCCAGCACCCCGGGAGCAGCCTGTCTCCTTGCTCTGTTGAGGACCCTGGCTTCACCCGCCTCCCCACCGCCGGCTTTCCCCCCAGAGTCCAGCTGCGAGGCGCCCTTTGAGTTCCGGGAGTGCGGCTCGCCCTGCGACAGCCTCTGCTCCACGATGCGCCACCCAGAGCTGTGCAAGGACATCCCCCGCTGCCTGCCCGGTTGCTACTGCCCACAGGTGAGAGCTGCGCCTGCTGTTGTGGGTTGGTCCCGTCACCTGCGGAACTCTCCGCTGCATGATTTGGGCAGGCTCTCCTTCAGATCTGATTCTGGGTTCTCTCTCTTCCTCCCCCCTTCAAGGGCCTGGTGGAACAGAACGGGGCCTGCGTCCCGCCCTCGCAGTGCGGCTGCCTCCACCTCAGCCAATCGGAAGGCCCTGTATCCTTGGCGGTAGGAGACGCCGTTTCGATTGGCTGCAAGGAGTGGTGAGTCGATGGCCGGGGAAACGGCTTCACTCCCGGGGGTGGGCAGGAAAAGGGAAAGTGCCAAAGACCAGGAGGCGGGATCTTCCGCTGCAGGCCAGCTTTCCCCAACCTGGCGCCCTCCAGATGTTTTGTACTATAACTCCCAGCACCTCCAGCCAGCAATGCAGATATGGCTCCCTCGGTTCGTCATGATTGTGGAACAGACTCCCATGGAAAGTGATGGACTCCCCTTCTTCTGAGCTTTTAAAGCAGAGCTTGCATGGCCATCTGTCAGGGATGCTTTAGTCGTGAATTGCAGGGATATTATTATTATTATTATTATTATTATTATTATTATTATTATTGCATTTTTAAAAAATACATAGAAAGCACGAATTTAACATTACATCCAAATATTCAAAAAGAAAAAGAAAAAATACGGAAAAAATAAAAATATATATTGAAAAAATGGAAAAAAGAAAGAAGGGGGAGAAAATTGATATAAAAAACAAAAAGGAAGTAGTCAAGTACACAAAATTGTTCAAAGGATACAAACAGTAATTTGAATATTCTATACGCCAGGTTCTCAGAAAGAAATACATTTGTAATCCTTCTTTTCTATCTTTCTTTACAGTCTTTCTGTTCCGGAAAACTAGTTTGAATCCCTGTTATATTAGTAGACTTCCCTCTATCTCTTTGCGGCTTCAGCACTTATCTAAAGCGACAAATATTCTGTATTCATTTATTAAAATTAGGGTTTCAACCCCATTATATCTGTGAGATTAATCTAAGCATAACCAAGTATTGTTTTTGGAACCATATTTTGCCAGGCGGTTTTTAAAGCAATTCCATTCCTTTTTTACCTTGTCGCCTGGGTGATCTCTTATTAGTTCTGTCCTCAAGGTACTCGCACAACTTTAATTGTGGGGGGTTTGACTAGATGCCCCTTAGGGGTCCCTTCCAAATCAGTGATTAACCTGCAACTTTCTCTCTGCAGTATCTGCCAGCAGGGGGAGCTGCAGTGCAGTAGCGAAGGCTGCCAAGGTGAGACCCTTTTGCCAGGGAAGCTCCTCCCCTCATTGTTCCGGGGTAGACTGCGCCAGACCAGGGAGGAACCATGCCAGTAGGTTCCTCCCCATGATAATAGGTTTTTGAACCAGATCTTTGCATACTGAACCTGGGCAGGCCACCTTGTATGCCCGACACAAATCACTTTGCAGAAGCCTGTCCTGAGAGGCAGAAATCTTCTCTCCAGCGCTTTCCATCCTGTGATGCAGTAGCAAAAAAAACCCCAACATCATGCAATTCTAGGCTGCATCCACAGAAGTCTAGTGTGCAGATCAAGGGAAGTCATAGTCCATCTCTATTGTTTTTTCCCCCAAATCATTTTTATTAAGGTTTCCAATACAACATAATCACATTGAAACATTCCAGATTACATTTCTAATTATTTATCCAATTATCAATAATAATAAAAAAGAAAAGTTCCAATTCTGCCAAATTATTATTTAAATTTATTTTGAGGTTTCCCATGCTTCAAACTCCATCTCTATTGTGCCTTGGTCAGACCTCACCTGGAATACGGTGTCCTGTTCTGGACACCACAATTTAAGGAGGATGTTGACAAGGGTAGGACTCGAACCCGTGGCTTCAAGTTATAAGAAAGGAGATTCCGACTAAACATCAGGAAGAGCTTTCTGAGGGCAAGAGCTGTTGGACAGTGGAACGGTCTAGGTCAGGTGTCCCCAGACTCACCGCGCGGCGGGCCGGTTCCTCCGGTGACGATCGCGCGGGGGGGCCAGAGGGCGTGGGAGCGCGCACCCTCGCTTTTTCCAGCATGGCGCAGCACCGGAAATAGCGTTTGTGCATGTGCAAACGTCATTTCCGGTGCGACACGGCACCGGAAATAGCTTGTGCGCGTGCACACGGCCCTCCGCGGACCCGGAAATGACGTTTTGCGCATGCGCAAACGCTATTTCCGGTGCCACATTGACCCGGAGATCGGCAGCGGGTGGCGGGGGTTGCCGGGGGTCACCAGGGGCCGGATAAACGAGCCCCTCGGGCCGCATCCGGCCCCTGGGCCGTAGTCTGGCGACCCCTGGTCTAGGTTGACTCTCCTTCCTTGGAGATTTTATAGTAGAGGTTGGATGGCCATCTGTCGGTGATTCTTTAGCTGAATTTCAGGGGGTTGGACTAGATGATCCTTGGGGGTCCCACCCAACTCTACCATTCTCTGATGATTCCTTTCTCGCCCTCAGGTCTGCTTCCGGTCAGCGCCTGGTCGGAGTGGACGTCCTGCTCCTCTTGCCTGCCTTTCATGGCCCTCGGCCCCCGCGTGGCCTCCACCCTCTTGGCTCAGCAACACAGCTGGTCCCTTGGAGAAGGAGCCCCCCAGCCTGCCCTGGTGTCCGTCCAGCATCGCTTCCGACTCTGCCTGGACCCTCAGACGGGCAGAAGCTGGACAGGACCGGCCACCCTGTGCTCAGCCGAGCTGGATCAGGAACGCCTTTGCCCGGATCCTCACATTTGCGAAGGTTTTGTGCTTGTTTTTTTTTAAAAAAATCACGTGTACAAAATAATAATAATTATTTATTTATTTATTTATTTATTTATACCCCGCCCATTTGGCTGGGCTTCCCCAGCCACTCTTGGGCGGCTTCCAACAAAACATTAAAATACAATAATCCATCAAACATTAAAAGCTTCCCAAGATAACAGTGTGATGCAGCAGCTAAAAAAGCCAATGCAATTCTGGGCTGCATCCATAGGAGTATAGCATCTAGATCAAGGGAAGTAATAGTACCACTGTATTCCGCTCTGGTCAGACCTCACCTGGAATACTGTGTCCAGTTCTGGGCACCACAGTTCAAGAAGGATACTGACAAGCTGGTACTGACAAGCTGGTATAAATAATAAAATGATTGTTTTTAATTTTTTATTATTAATATATAAAATAGCTCTTTGTCATGTCTAGTGCCCTGAATCTAGGCAACACTGAGCTCCCAAGATGTTTTGGACCACAAATCCCATTAGCTGCGCTGGCTGGGAGGAGATAACAACAACAACAACAACAACAACAACAACAATAATAATTTATTTAAACCCCACGCATCTGACTGAGTTTTCTCAGCCGCTCTGGGTAGCTCCCAACAGAATAATAATAATAAAGCAATAAAACATCAAACATTAAAAACTTCCGCAGACAGTACTGCCTTCAGATGTCTTCTAAAAGTCAGATAGTTGTTTGTTTCCTTGACATCTGGTGGGAGGGTGCCACCACCGAGAAGGCCCTCTGCCTGGTTCCCTGTAACTTGGCTTCTCGCAGGGAGGGAACTGCCAGAAGGCGCTTGGAGCTGGACCTCAGTGTCCGGGCTGAACGATGGGGGTGGAGATGCTCCTTCAGGTCCCCAAATGCCCTTAGGGGGCCAGGAGTAGAGAAATCTGCATTTGCGTGGTCCTTAATGTGGGAGGGGGTCTTTGGTGGTGGGGCAGCAGCAGCGGAGGCGGCTGAGACAGTCCCCCCCCTCCCCGGCAAGGCCGCTATCTGCAGCTCCTCCTCTCCCTTCCAGACTTCTGCCTGTGGAGCGGTTGGGCCCCCTGGAGCCCCTGCCGTGCGCCCTGCAGCGGGGGGTTCCGCACTCGCCAGCGCTACGCCCGTCACCCATCAGGAGAGCCCCGGTGCCGCGGGGCGTGGTCCCAGTCCGAGAACTGCAACACGGCCACCTGCCCAGGTACGTTCCCTCCAGCTGGGATGCGGGGAGCATCCTTAAGGCCCCTCCAAGGTGGCAAATCCCCGAAAGGCTGGGAAACGGAGGAAACTACTGCCTTGGAATCAAGTCAGACCAATGGTCCATCTAGCCCAGTGTTGTCTCCACTGACCGGCAGCAGCTCTCTAGGGCTTCAGGCAGAAGACCAGATCCTGTGCTTGTGTTTTGCTAACCCTGAAGGTGCCCTGTTGTGGGAAACCCAAAAGCAGGACTGTTATGTACTGAGCTGAATCCTAGAACAGTAGGATCCAGAATGCAGCAGTCTGATTGGTCCTAGAACCATAGGATCCAGAATGCAGCAGTCTGATTGGTCCTAGAACCATAGGATCCAGAATGCAGCAGTCTGATTGGTCCTAGAACCATAGGATCCAGAATGCAGCAGTCTGATTGGTCCTAGAACCATAGGATCCAGAATGCAGCAGTCTGGTTGGTCCGCAGGAGCCACCCAATCCAGCTCCAGGTGGAAGTGAATCAGCGACCTGATTGGCCTGCAAGAGCAGCCAATCAGGCTCCTGGAGGAAATGAATCCGCAACCTGATTGGCCTGCAGGAGTAGCCCAGAATTAGCCAATCACATGGGGCCCATTGTGTAAATAATGCATATATAGCAGACATTTTGGGGAAAGATTCCTTGCTACTATGAGCTGAATAAAGAGCATGAAATTCACAAACTCAAGCATGAAAGCTCTCTCTCCTCCTTCGGTTTCCGGGAGTGTTGCTGCCTCCCAACCGCGGAGCCAGAGCTAGCAGCCATTGATCGCCCTCTCCTCCGTGACTTTGTCTAAGTGAGCAAAGTTCCTTTGTCATCTATTCAGGAATCTAGACCTCGACACGCCTGGTGTGGACACAATCAGAAACGAGTCTGAAACTCACTTATTAACTTACTTCATAAGATTCCCATGCCACCTGGTTGTTTAGGAAGAAAAACCCTAAAGCAGTTTGCAAAAAGATAACATCAGTAAGAGCAAGAAAAAATTGCAATACTGTACTTTAAAACATACAACAGGGGTAGGCAACCTAAGTCCCGTGGGCCGGATGCAGCCCAATCGCCTTCTCAATCCGGCCCACGGACGGTCCGGGAATCAGTGTGTTTTTACATGAGTAGAATGTGTCCTTTTATTTAAAATGCATCTCTGGGTTATTTGTGGGGCATAGGAATTCATTCATTATTATTTTCAAAATATAGTCCAGCCCACCACACGGTCTGAGGGACGGTGGACCGGCCCCCTGCTGAAAAAATTTGCTGACCCCTGACATACAACAACAAAAAATGAAAATACCAAGATGGACTAAAATTCAACTTTCTAAGCATCTGGTTTGGCCTGTCTAAACGAGAATGTTTTCAGCAGGCACTGAAGAGATACAGTGGTACCTCGGTTTTCGTACGTCTCCGGACATTTCGGTTTTCGAACGCCGTAAACCCGGAAGTAAATGCTTCCATTTTCGAACACGCCTCGGAAGTCAAACAGCTTCCACTGAGTGTTAATGTTATTTTTCTCAATTTGCAGGCCCCCCTTTGCGGCTCGGTTCTCGGTTCTCGAATGTTTCAGAGCTCGAACGGTCTTCTGGAACGGATTACATTCGAAAACCGAGGTACCACTGTAAGGCAAAGGGGCCTGACTTGATATCAAGAGGCAGAGAGTTCCCAAGTCTCGATGCTGCCACACTAAAAGATTCACCCGCTTTTTCATGGTCCCGGGGGCTGTTCTTCCTCCCTTCCCCCAGGAGAGGAATGTGAAGATCGGGGCAAAGTCCGGGCCCCATCCTGCGCCAACGGCTGCCCTCGCGCCTGCGCAGACCTCTGGGAGCATGTGGAGTGTCTACATGGGGACTGCAAGCAAGGTAACGCCCCCCCCTTCTGCCCCCCAACCACTGCCAGCCCTGCCCAGTCCTGGATTTTGTCTCAAACTGGTTGCCCTTCCGCTGACAGGTGAATATATTTTCATTCCGCCAGGTTTTTCACAGAATTGTAGAGATGGGAGGGACCACGAGGGTCACAGAGTTCAACCCCCCATCTAGTCCGACCCCCTGCAATGCAGGAATCTTTTGCCTAACGTGGGGATCGAACCTCGACCTTGAGATTAAGCGCCGCCACCACGTGCTCTACCAATTGAGCTATCCCAGGCTGTGTGTGTGTCTGCCTGCTTGGGTTTTTTTTAAGGAAATGGCATTTAACAGTGCTGGGCTTTTCCTTCCTTCCTTCCTTCCTTTCCTTTTTTACTATTTTTTGAATAATTTGTTTTTACATCATTTTAATTGAAAAGCCCCAAAAGCTGCAACCGTTCCTCACAGGGGCATTGCTCCATCATCCCGATCGTTTTGGCTGCCACTCTTAAGAGACTGGCCTCTTGGCTAGAACAGGGGTAGGCAACCTAAGGCCCATGGGCTGGATGCCGCCCAATAGCCTTCTCATTCTGGCCCATAGACAGTCCGGGAATCAGCATGTTTTTACATGAGTAGAATGTGTCCTTTTATTTAAAACTAGTAAATTAAGCCCGTTAAGATAACGGGCGCGAGAAGATATGTGGTGAGGCTGGTGTGCGGGCGGTAGCGCTTCGCGCCGCTTCCCCCCGCTTTGGTGAGGCTGTAAAGGCGGCAGCGGGAGCCTCCAGGAACGGGAGGCTCGGCTGCAGGTGTGCAGGCGGCGGCGCTTCGCGCCGCTTCCCCCGCGCTTTGGCGAGGCTGGTGTGCAGGTGGCGGCGCTTCGCGCCGGTTCCCCGCGCTTTGGTGAGGCTGTAAAGGCGGCGGTAACGGGCGCTAGCGGCAGCGGCCGCTTCGCTCCTCGGCGGCCGGAGGAGGAGGTGGAGAGGCTCCGTGAACGATGGTGGTGCTGCCCCAAGTGACACCGCGCGTGCGCCGCCGCTGACTTCCGGCCTGCGTCCCTGTTGGGGGGGGGGACAGTAGAGCTGTCCAATCCCTGCGTCCGTGTCTGACATGCGCACTCGCGCAGTTCCACTGGCACACAGTGGACGCAGGGACACTTGGAGATTATTATATAGGATGCATCTCTGGGTTATTTGTGGGGCATAGGAATTCATTCATTCCCCCCCCCCAAAAAAAACATAGTCCAGCCCACCACATGGTCTGAGGGATGGTGGACCGGCCCACGGCTGAAAAAGGTTGCTGACCCCTGAGCTAGGAGGAGCCTGCCCTCCTTTATTCACTCCAAAGTCCATATTCTTGCTAGAGCCATATTCCCAGCTTCTTGTGGCCATGAGTTCCATAGAGTAACTGTGAGATACACAAAGAAGTGGGAGGTACCTTTTGTGTTTTGGAATTCCCTCCGTTCACGGCCTCGTCCACGCCCTTCGTGTCAGAACCCAAACTGCCCTCCTCTTCTGAAGGAGCAGAAGAAACGCTCCTCTCTCATCCCCCTCTCCCTCCCTCCCCTCCGCACCCAGGATGCGGTGTCCTGACGGACAGCTCCTCCAGGACGGGGTCTGCGTTCCGATCCCGGCTTGCCGCTGTGGACTCCCCACGGCCAACATCACCCTGGAGGTCATGCCAGGGCAGACGGTGGAGCTGGACTGCCACAACTGGTAAGGGGTCAAATTGGGGGGGGGGTCACATTCCCTGGCAAGGAAACCTTCGAGAATTTAACTTCTTAAATGTTATAATTTAAATCAAGTCGCAACCTTTTTTTTCCATTTTATTTTCCATTTTACAAATATTTTAACCAAGAAAACATTTGCACAGTCAAGCTAATGTGCCATATCTTCAAATCGAGTTCTGTCCCCACTTTCTGCAATTACGGCTAGACAGCATCTTAAAAATGTCCTTATAGTTAAAGCTATGGTTTTCCCAGTAGTGATGTATGGAAGTGAGAGCTGGACCATAAAGAAGGCTGATCGAGGAAGAATGGATGCTTTTGAATTCTGGTGCTGGAGGAGACTCTTGAGAGTCCATGGACTGCAAGAAGATCAAACCTATCCATTCTTAAAGAAATCAGCCCTGCGTGCTCACTGGGAGGACAGATCCTGAAGCTGAGGCTCCAGTACTTTGGCCACCTCATGAGAAGAGAAGACTCCCTAGAAAAGACCCTGATGTTGGGAAAGATGGAGGGCACAAGGAGAAGGGGACGACAGAGGACGAGATGGTTGGACAGTGTTCTCGAAGCTACTAACATGAGTTTGGCCAAACTGCAAGAGGCAGTGAAGGATAGGCATGCCTGGCGTGCTCTGGTCCATGGGGTCACGAAGAGTCGGACACCACTAAACGACTAAACAACAACAACAATCCAGTTCAAACCTGTTTACTTTTTCCCTTTGTATTCCCTTTAACGTATTTTTGCTGCACGTTTTTACGTCAACCCTGCTAACGATTTAGGTTGTTTACAGTAATTCTTCAAATAGTCCACAAATTCTGCCACCACTGAGAAGGCCCTGTGCCTGGTTCCCTGTAACCTTGCTTCTCGCAATGAGGGAACCACCAGAAGTCCCTCGGAGCTGGATCTCAGTGTCCGGGCTGAACAGTGGGGTGGAGATGCTCCTTCAGGTATACAGGACCGAGGCCATTTAGGGCTTTAAAGGTCAGCACCAACACTTTGAATTGTGCTCGGAAACGTACTGGGGGCCAATGTAGGTCTATCAAGACTGGTGTTATGTGGTCCCGAGGCCACAACCAGTCACCAGTTTAGCTGCCGCATTCTGGATTAATTGCAGTTTCCGGGTCACCTTCAAAGGTAGCCCCACGTAGAACGCATTGCAGTAGTCCAAGCGGGAGATAACTAGAGCATGCACCATTCTGGCGAGACAGTCCGTGGGCAGGGAGGGTCTCATCCTGCGTACCAGATGGAGCTGATAAACAGCTGCCCTGGACACAGAATTAACCTGCGCCTGCATGGACAGCTGTGAGTCCAAAATCTCAGGCTGCTCACCTGGTCCTTCAGAGTTCTCTGTGTTGCTGCTCTCGCCCTTGTGCTTCTCGCCACGAAATGCTCTTGCGGTGCCCGAATTTGAACTGCCTTTCTGTTTCCTGAGCTGCTTTGAGCTTGGCTTGCGTCTGAGAAAGTGGCATACAAACGAAACGATGGCTGGATGATGGACGGGCGCATGCGCAGTAAGGTGATCTCGTAGGCCAGCCAGTCCCAAGGTGCTCAGATCCTAGTAATTTGGGGTTCCCGGCTCTTCCTTCCCTCCGCAGCACCTGTGCCAACGGCACCTTCTTGTGTCCTGAGAAGGAGTGCCCGTCCTACGGGGAATGGTCCGCCTGGAGCCCCTGTTCTGCCAGCTGCGGTGGGGGCAGCGCCCTGCGGCACCGGCCGTGCCATGAGAGCCCTGCGGGAGCCCCCTGTGCCGCCGATGCCATGGAGGAAGCAGCCCAGTGCAGCCCGCAGCCCTGCGAGGGTGAGTCTGCCAGCTGGCTGGCGTCAGGGCAAGCGGGTGCCCCCCACCCCTGGGGCCTGCCAACACAGCCAACTCTCTCTCTCTAATTAATTTTTATTAATTTTTCATTAATAACAATCCAGTGGAGGCCACATTAATACTACACCAAATCATGCAAATCACAATACAATCAAAAGAGCCAATTAATCAGTTCCAAATTCAATGTTTTTGGACGTAAAAATTTTTCTTGATATGTAATAGATATAGCAGGAAGTGCGTATAAGTTAAGAATATTTGGAAAGCACAACGAGGTGAATCGGAAGTCAAAAATGTGTGTGATGTTTAGTTGTCATTGTGGTATTGTTTTTGTCTGTTTGTCTTGTATGTTTTGGAATAAAGATTAAAAAATAAGCAAGGAGAACCCACTGCCTCCCAAGGGAGTGCATATTTATGTGTATAATATTAATTAAAATGTATCTACATATGCAAACATTAGAAACTTAACGTTCATAACTATCAATGGGTCTGCTCTGATTAGGGCTTAGTTTACTATGAAATTATGCCCACTGCAAGCTGCTCTGATACAGCCTTTGTGTGACCCCAGCCTTTGAATCCCCCCCCCCCCCGGTTCTACCAGCTGGAGCAGGGGTAGGCAACCTAAGGCCCAGGGGCCGGATGCGGCCCAATCACCTTCTCAATCCAGCCACGGACGGTCCAGGAATCAGCGTGTTTTTACATGAGTTGAATGTGTCCTTTTATTTAAAATGCATCTCTGGGTTCTTCGTGGGGCATAGGAATTCGTTCATCCCCCCCCCCCAAAAAAATATAGTCCGGGCCCCCACATGGTCTGAGGGACGGTGGACCGGCCCACGGCTGAAAAAGGTTGCTGACTCCTGAGCTGGAGCATCTCTCCCGGAGCACAGGCCGGCAGGCGCAGGAGGGAGATCGCAGCGCTGCCCCTGACACCCCCTCTCCCCCCCCTTCCTTCCGCAGCCGCCTGCCAGCTGAGCGAGTGGTCAGCCTGGAGTCCCTGCAGCGCCACCTGCGGAGGAGGCGAGTCCGAGAGGAGCCGCAGCCTCCTCTCCCCACCGCCCGGGGGATCCCTGCCCCCACCCGCTCCTGCAGCACCACGCCTGCAACACGCAGAACTGCACGCCAGGTGAGACCCCCACACAAAAAAAGCCGCCCAACGGCAGGGCCGGCTCAGCAGCAGCCGGGGACCAAAGACTCCCTGTTTATCCTTGCATTTATATTCCACCAAGGAGCTCAAGGTGGTGTAGAAGGTGATCCCACTTCATTTCCATGGGACCTACTGATAACCTTTTCTGCTGCATCTTTTTTCAATGCAGTGGTACCTCCGGTTGCAGACGGGATCCGTTCCAGAGGTCGGTCGGATCCTGAGGTTTCCGCAACCTGAGGACCGCTTCTGCGCATGCGCGCGCAGCGAAACCCGGTAAAATACTTCTGGGTTTGCCGCTTTCGCATCCCAAAGTTTACATAACCAGAGGTACTACTGTAGTCCATATTTTTATAATTTTTATAATTCCATTATCTCAATGGTACTTTCTACATTTCAAGGGTTATTGCAATCCTGCTCATGTTTTTATCTGCTTAAAGTGGGCTCCAAGATAAATTATAATCCTCCCCCATTCTTTGTAAAAGTTTTGGTCTTCTTGGTTCCTGAGCCTTCCGGTCAGTTTTGCCATTTTGGCATAGTCCAGCGTTTAATTTGCCATTCCTCTCTGGTAGGGACTTTGTCTTATTTCCGTCTCTGGGCTAGTAACATCCGTGCGGCTGTCGTCACGTACATAAAAAGTCTTTTCTGCTCCCTTGGAATTTCAGCACCTACAATTCCTAATAGAAAAGCCTCTGGTTGCTGTTTTTTATAAAAGTTCGATTTATTTCCCCCCCATTTCATTATGTATTTCCCAGAATGCTTTTATTACCTTACACATCCACCACATGCCTCCTTTTTCTTTACATTCCCAGCAGATATTTGCACCTGTCCTATACATTTTTGCTAATTTTTTGTTGTTCAGTCGTTCAGTCGTGTCCGCCTCTTCGTGACCCCCTGGACCAGAGCACACCAGGCCCTCCTGTCTTCCACTGCCTCCCGCAGTTTGGTCAGACTCATGTTGGTAGCTTTGAGAACACTGTCCAACCATCTCGTCCTCTGTCATCCCTTTCTCCTTGTGCCCTCCATCTTTCCCAACATCAGGGTCTTTTCCAGGGAGTCTTCTCTTCTCATGAGGTGGCCAAAGTATTGGAGCCTTAGCTTCAGGATCTGTCCTTCCAGTGAGCACTCAGGGCTGATTTCTTTAAGAATGGATAGGTTTGATCTTCTTGCAGTCCATGGGACTCTCAAGAGTCTCCTCCAGCACCATAATTCAAAAGCATCAATTCTTCGGCAATCAGCCTTCTTTATGGTCCAGCTCTCACTTCCATACATCACTACTGGGAAAACCAGAGCTTGAACTATACAGACCTTTGTCGGCAAGGTGATGTCTCTGCTTTTTAATTTGCTAATTTACTAGGCGTCAAATACCACCGGCACATCGTTTTCATATAATTCTCTTTCAGCGTACAGCATGCCGAAAATTCCAAATCAGTTTTCCATCATCTTTCCCAGTCTGAAAGTTGAATATTGTACCCCCAATCCCTCACCCGGTCTGGCCCAGCACTCTAACCACTACGCCACGCTGCCTCTCACGTCCGTGCCTCTTCCTCCTCCCTCTCTGTGCCAGAATGCCCAGGGTCCCAAGTCTACAGCGACTGCGCCAACACCTGCCCGCGGTCGTGCTCCGACCTGCGCCCCCACACCCAGTGCCTGCGTGAGGAATGCCAGCCGGGCTGCGCCTGCCCCTCTGGACAGGTGAGTGAGCTGCCCTATCCGTCTACCTAGGCCAGCGGGCGGCAATTTTTTTTAGCCGTGTCCACTGTCCCTCAGACCTTGTGGCAGGCTGGAGAAGCGGCACCGGGGAGGGGGGGGAGCTGGAAGAAGAGACAAGGGGGCAAATCTTCCTCCTCCCTACCCCCCAGCCCCAGCCGCTGCACTTACCTCCCCAGGGGCGCGATCCGTAGCCCATTTCATCTCAGTGGGCTTGAGCAGTTATTGAGGCGCTGAACAAGCGGCCTTGAAACGATTGCGGCCTACTTGTGAGTAAGTGCATCTTTAGGGCTTTTAGTGTCCGTGCATCCAGCAAAGGAAGAATAGATGCAAAAACTGATGGAGTATGCAGAAATGGTGAAACTCACTGGAAGAATAAGAAAGCAAGATAATAACACTTTTTATACAAGAATAGAGATGGCTTATTGATTGTAAACAGATAAAAAAGCATTAGCAGGGTTATTGTAATAACCTGCAGTTTTATAAGAGTACATATTTAAAGAAGATAATTAAATGACCACTTTAAATGAACTTGGATATGCCGAAGATATTAAAAAATAAATTTAAGGGACCACAGAAAGAGGGCGAAGGAGGCCGAATTTTGGAATTTCAGATTGATTGTAAAAATAATGAAATGTATAAATCTGAAAAGTAAAAAAGATGGCAAAGTTGACATTCACCCATTTGTGCATTAACGAGCCCTAAACTTGCTATCTGACTGCAATTTCCTGCCCTTATGAGCCCAGAGCCCCTTCCCAGGAGTGCAACTCTGCCAGGGCCAGCCTCTTCTCCCCGAGGGGCCAGGAAGGGGGGGTTCCCTTGCCCCACAGCAGAGCGTCTGCTGAAACCGAGCCTCCTCTGGGTCCACAGGTGCTGCAGGACGGGGAATGCGTCCCCCCAGAAGGATGCCGCTGCCAGCTGGGCTCAGTGCCCGCCAACATTTCCCAAGAGGAGCAGGGACAGGAGCACCCGCCGGGCAGCGTCATTCGCCACGAGTGCAACAGCTGGTGAGCGTGGGCAGGGTCTCTGAAATAGTCACTTTGGGGGGCAAAAGGGCGGTATATATCTATTTCTCCCGCTCCTGCATTTGAGCATCACAACAGCCCTGCAAAGTAGGCTAGACAGAGAGAGAAAGACTGGCTGAAGGCCATAACTGTCAACCCCCCCTTTTTTTGCGGGAAACTCCCTTATTCCAATGCCGTTTCCCGCTGCTATCCCGGATTGTTGATATGCCTTAAATTTCCCGGATTTCAAAGGAAGCAGCTCCTCTCCCTCCCTGTCGGCCAGGGAGGCTCCTCAGCTGCGTTGCTCAGCTGCCAATAAGGAGCCTGAGACCGACTGGGGGCGGAGCTTGTATGCCTTGTGCAGCCAGACCCTCACGCCCAACCAGACAGACAGCCTGCCTGCCGTCTACGCGCTTGCTCTTTCGCTCACCCGTTGGTGCGCAGCCTCTGGAGCGCAGGGTGGCGAGGCTACTTGGTGCCATTGCACCGCCCTCGCGGCATCCCTTATTTTCAAATCTGAAAGTTGACAGCTATGCTGAAGGCCATCCAGTGGAGATTTGAACCCGGGTCTCCTCCCTCCCAGCCCTGGGCTCTGTTAACCCGCTGCACATTCCTTGGCTGCCTTCTGACTCATTTTCTTTGACTCCGCAGCGTCTGCCAGAGGGGAGTCTTCACCTGCACCCAGGAGGACTGCGATGGTAAGAGGCCGCCAAGGGGCACAGACCCTTTCCAGGCAGAGGTTGCCCCCTGCCGCCTCCCTTTCTGCCCCCTGCAGCCCCATTGCTTTCGGTCCTACGGCACCGGGAAGGGGGCTGGCAGCTTGGAGGAGCAAAAAGGCCAACGCTTCCTCTGAGCCTGTGCAGAGTGCATTCCTCCCATCCCCAAAGCCCAACCAAACCCCTTCTCAAAACCGAGTGCTCTGCGCTGAACTCTAGCACCTCCCACTTCAGGGGGCAGGTGTGCCAAACATATTTGCAATTATCTGGGTGCTTCTCTCCCCCCCCCCAGCCACCACTTGCCCCTTCCGCCCTGTGCTTGCCCCACACAGCCACTGGGCCCCGATCCGACACCCACCCAGGATGCCCTCTGCCAGCCGCACTCCCTCACCCAGACCCTCTCCCCCTTCTCGCAGTGCCCTGCGTCTGGTCGGAGTGGGCCCCGTGGGCTCCCTGCTCCGTGACGTGCGGCTCCGGGCAACGGGCGTCCCGGCGCCACCACCGCCAGCTGCGCCTCTACGGCGGTGCCGAGTGCGAAGGACCCTCTGAGCGCTGGATGCCGTGTTCGCTCCCAGACTGCGGTGAGGCTCAGTGGGCTTCCTTTGCCCCTGCGGATCATTCCCCTACCACTGGGGAATCGGGGGGGAGGAGGAGGAAATCACTCCTTTTGCATTTTGATACAAGTGGAACTTCCCGAAACAGAAGCGATAAAGGGCCTGGAAACCCAGCCTTGTGAGGAACAGTCAAGGCAGCTGGGCAGTGCTGGTGGGAGTTTGATAATCATAATTTTATTATATGTACCTCGCTCATCTGACTGCCCCAGCCACTCTGGGAGGCTCCCAACAGGATATTAAAAACACAATCAAATTCCTTAAAAGCTTCCCTAAACAGGGCTGCCTTCAGATGTCTTCTAAAAGTCAGATAGTTGTTTATTTCCTTGACATCTGATGGGAGGGTGCCACCACCGAGAAGGCCCTCTGCCTGGTTCCCTGCAACCTCACTTCTCGCAGGGAGGGAACCGCCAGAAGGCCGTCAGAGCTGGAGCGATGGGGGTGGAGAGGCTCCTTCAGGTCTACTGGCACCTAGTTGGCAAAGGCTGCTCTGACTGGTATCTCCTGCCCACAGCCTGCCCTGCTGGCGAGCTCTGGCTCAGGACCGATTCCCCCGCCCCCTGCGAGCGAGGCTGCCACCAGATCTACGAGGATCCCCCGCAGAACTGCACCCCAAGGACTAGGCAGGGTTGCGTGTGCCAGCTGGGGCACTACCGGAACAAGAGCGGGCACTGCGTCCTGGCTGCTCACTGCGAGTGTGAGCATCGGGGCCAGATTTTCGCGGTGAGTGTGAGCAGTGGCGGCATTTTGGATTGGAGGGGAGGGCAAAGGTATCTGGCTATGGCGAGACAAAGTTTTGTGGCTCCTGCGCAGGCCTCAACCTGCTCGTTCCACGTTGGTGGGCACTAAGGCTAGATGACCCCTGGCGGTCTCTTGCAGCTCTGGAATTCTGTGACTTATTGCAGGGCCTTCTCGGTGACTGCTCCAAACTTTGGAGCTCCCTTCCTAGAGAAGCCAGACTGGCTCCCCCCTTATCCTTCCATTGGCCGGAGATTATTTTATTCTGGCAGGCTAGGTTTTTTTTTAAGGAAGGCGCTTTATCTATCTATCTATCTATCTATCTATCATCTATCTATCTGCCTGTTGTTGTTGTTGTTTAGTCGTTGAGTCGTGTCCGCCTCTTCGTGACCCCATAGACCAGAGCACGCCAGGCACTCCTGTCTTCCACTGCCTCCCGCAGTTTGGTCAGACTCATGTTGGTAGCTTCCAGAACACTGTCCAACCATCTCGTCCTCTGCCGTCCCCTTCTCCTTGTGCCCTCCATCTTTCCCAACATCAGGGTCTTTTGCAGGGAGTCTTCTCTTCTCATGAGGTGGCCAAAGTCTTGGAGCCTCAGCTTCAGGATCTGTCCTTCCAGTGAGCACTCAGGGCTGATTTCCTTCAGAATGGAGAGGTTGGATCTTCTTGCAGTCCATGGGACTCTCAAGAGTCTCCTCCAGCACCAGAATTCAAAAGCATCAATTCTTCAGCGATCAGCCTTCTTTATGGTCCAGCTCTCACTTCCATACATCACTACTGGGAAAACCATAGCTTTAACTATACGGACCTTTGTCGGCAAGGTGATGTCTCTGTACGTCTGTAGCTTTTTGCATTTGACCTGTGCCGTTTTAATTTGTGTGAGCCGCCTTGAGTCGGCTCACAAAGGCAGGATATAAATCAATATGGTAATGTTGTTGTTGATGATGATGATAATTTCTAAATTGGTTGCACTCTGAATCCTTCTCTCCCTGAGAGCCAGTGTGGTGTAGTGGTTAAGAGCGGTAGACTTCTAATCTGGTGAATCGGGTTCGCATCTCCGCTCCTCCACATGCAACTGCTGGGTGACCTTGGGCTAGTCCCACTTCTCTGAAGTCTCTCAGCCCCACTCACCTCACAGAGTGTTTGTTGTGGGGAAGGAAGAGAAAGGAGAATGTGAGCCACTTGGAGACTCCTTCGGGTAGTGATAAAGCGGGATATCCAATCCAAACTCTTCTTCTTCTTTCCCTTCTTTCTCTCCTCTGCAGGCTGGCACAGAATGGCCGGAGGGCTGCAAAACTTGCCATTGCCTGAACGGGAGGGCCGTGTGTGAGTCTACCTGCCCCCCGCTCACCTGCCTTGAGGTATTTGCACCTAAAGGACCCCGTGCTGTACAGGGAGGGTGGGGAGCCTCTGTCCTGCGGGCCAAAAACAGACTCTGGGACCACCCCACGTCGGCCCTGCCCTCGCCTCCTCTCAACGTAAGACAAATAACAAAGAATACAGTATGGAGGCTCCACTGGATCAGGCCAGAGGGGGCCCATCTAGCATTCCCTCCAAGTGTCCCGATTTTCCGGGGACATTCCCGGAATTACGAAAAACACCCGGGCTTCTGATTTGATCCCGGAATGTCCCAAATTCCCCTGCCAGCGCCGCTGAGCTTGAGAAGGAGGGCGAACTGGCGCTTGCCTGAAATTTATTAATTGGCGCATGTTTTGTAACTCTACCGATGAATGAAATAAAACTGGGATTAAGGGATTTTCTCAGGGCGACGGAGGGCATTGGTGTAGTTCAGGCACTCACCCTTCCTAGGGTAGGAAATGCTCTGCGTGGGGACAGGGAGGGGGGACCGAAAATGGGGGGGGGTCAGTGAGGATCAGTTGGGGGGAATGAGAACTCCGAGGGGGTGGCAGAAACACATCCCAGAGCATCCTGGGATATGCGGAGGAGCAGGGAGACGCAGCTTGCTCAGGGTTGTAGGGAAAGGCACTTTGCGCATACTCAGGCGCCTGGGGTCTGCAGCGATTTGAAAGCGAGGTCCCAAAGCTCAGCCCTGTGGGACAGCTCAGTTGGTAGAGCGGGAGACTCTTAATCTCAGGGTCGCGAGTCCCACGTTGGGCAAAAAGGTTCCCGCGTCACAGGGGGTTGGACTAGATGACCCTTGGGGTCCCTTCCAACTGCGGTTCTGTGATTCTTCTCTCCTCAGGGCGAAGTCAAAGTGCAAGAGGCCGAGAGCTGCTGCCCGCTGTGCAGGAAGGAGCTCCCTGGTAGGTGGGCTTGCGAGGTGGGCTGAGCCACTGAGGCCCAGGGAGCCTCCAGAGGGTCCTTTCTGTTAGGTTTTCCTACACACGAGTAGAACCCTGGCAGAGACACACGCCCGACTGGCATGTTCCCTCCCTCCTGGGTGATTGTTCGGGAACTTCTTAAGCATTCCTCAGCCCGAACATCACAGCGACCGATGCCAAAAGACATCAGCACACTTAGGGATCCGCAGAGGTTTGCGCAGTTGCGTAACAGAACTCAGCAACTCAGCATTTAGGCTAATCTACTTTATTTACATATAAACACACACGGAGCTCTTCATCATGGCTCCCTCTCTCTCTAGCATCAGGCAGCAAAGAGAAAGAACAAAGGACAATAGTCCCACTTCAGGAAACACAATAACACAAGCATCGTGTCTTCGTCACATGGAATCAAAACACATACCCAGTCATGTGATAGACAACAATCCCATGACTGCACACGGGGAATGAATCTCCAACACTTTCTAGGCTATGCCTTTGGGGTCTTGGTTTCCGCCCTGTGCTAGGAGCTGGGTCCCACATATCAGGGCTTCTGCGTCCAGGGTGGGCGGGCAAGGCGGGGAGGGCAGGGAATCCCCATTTGTAACAAAGCCATCTTTAATTGAGGCAGCCCCACTCTTCGGAACTCCCTGCCTATTGACGTCAGGCAATTCTCTTTCCGGTGACTACCGAAAACATTTTGTTTAGAGAACCCTACTCAGACCTGTAGACTGTGGGTGTGTGTTTTAATATGGTTTTCCTTTACTGCTGCTTTCATATCCCTCCCAATGTTCTAAATTTTAACCATTTTACCGATAATCATTATCGTTTTATTTGTTCTGTAAACCATTTTAAGGTTCTTTACCATCACCTTTGGAACTCCTTGCCTCTTGACAGCAGGCAGGCACCTTCCCTGTGCCCTTCACAGCACCTGCTGAAAACATTCTATTCTAGACCAGCCCACCCAGACGTTTTGACTTCCAATCTGTTGTTATTTTAGCTTCCCAAAAGCCTTAAATTGCTGTCGTTCACTTTCCTTATTTATAATTTTATTGGCTTTTTTTTTGTTTTTCTTCTTTTGTAAACCGTGGTGCATAAATGTTTTGAACCAAACCAACCAACAGGAAACAGAAACCGTTCCGTCCAACGCGGGTCGGGGTTTGGGGGTGATTCTGTGCCCCCCCCCGGATTTTTGCTGGACCCAAATTCCCCATCAGCCCCAGATTGGCAAAGTCTACTCTGAAGCCCATGGGACACGGGTGGCGCTGTGGGTTAAACCACTGAGCCTAGGGCTTTCCGATCAGAAAGTTGGCGGTTTGAATCCCCGCGACGGGGTGAGCTCCCACTGCTCAGTCCCAGCTCCTGCCAACCTAGCAGTTCGAAAGCATGTCAAAGTGCAAGTAGATAAATAGGTACCACTCCGGCAGGATGGTAAATGGCGTTTCCGTGTGCTGCTCTGGTTGGCCAGAAGTGGCTTAGTCATGCAGGCCACATGACCTGGAAGCTGTACGCTGGCTCCCTCGGCCAGTAAAGCGAGATGAGCGCCGCAACCCCAGAGTCGTCCGCGACTGGACCTAATAGTCAGGGGTCCCTTTACCTTTACTCTGAAGCCTCAGGCCTGGGCCTCTGAGACCCTCGCCTGCGGGTGCCCCCCTTGCCCGCTGGCCTGCCACATCACCCTCCTCTTCCCCTGCAGAAGATCACCCTCAGCCCGACTGCCAGCACCACACGGAGCTCCGCAACATCACCAAGGGCAGCTGCTTCCTGGCCGGCGTGGAGGTGAGCTACTGCCGGGGGCGCTGCCCCTCCCACACCAACGTCATCCCCGAGGTAAGTGAGCGCCAGGCCAAGGCACCCGGGGGTCACCGCCCTCTCCAGAAGCCCCCTCTGCGTCCCCCAGTGGCCTTGCCCCTCACTGTCCGCGCAGTTTACTGGGGTTATCAATATTGCACACCCGGTAGGGTTGCCATATGCCCAGGAAAAGCAGGACACGTCCTCTTTTAGGGGGCGAACATCCGGGCAGATTTTTACATTTTACAGGAAATGTCTGTGTTTTTCGGGCTCAGGCTGCTCTGCACGCTGCGTCCGCTGCCGGCCCGAGCTGGGGAAACCTAAATCCGGCCCTGTATGAAATGCCAACCTCAAATGGTGTTCTGATACACCTGTTTCGGTTTTCTCTCTCTCTCTCCTCCCCTGCCCTGGTGGATGCCCCTCGCAGGAGCCCTACCTGCAGACCCTGTGTGAGTGCTGCAGTTACCGCCTGGACCCCGTCAGCCCCGTCCGCATCCTGAACCTGCAGTGCCAAGGGGGCGAGACGGAGCCCGTCGTTCTGCCCGTCATCCACCAGTGCGAGTGCAGCAGCTGCCAAGGTGAGCCTGGGGCAGAGGTGGGCGCCGGAAAGGGCTCCGATTGACCCCAGGCAATGGGGTGGGGGGGGGCCTCTTGTTGGGAAGGACGCTCTCTCGGAGACGGGGAACTCCAAGACCCCTGAGCGTCTGCAACCGTTCTCTTATGAGAAGAGCACACATGCAGCAAGAAGGAAGAAACATCCGTAGGTCTAAACTACGTTTATTTATAGTCTATCTACAGAGAAGCCATTTTTGAACTGTTTTTAATACCCTACTTCAATGACGTCCCCTGCCCTTGGACCTTAGGGTAAAGGGCGGGTTATAAATTGTAATAATAAATAAAAGACAGGTTATAGTGAGTACTGTAATCGGAAAAATGCAGAAGAGCTAGGGGTCAACCAGTGGAGGAAAAAAATGAATAACATTGTAATTTTAGAATATCTAACTGCGAAAATACGCAGAATGAAAGGGTTTAAGGTCAGTGAGAAAGATTGGCTTGAGAACCTACTGAATTATTTGGGTAGGTTTGAACAATTTGGGGTAATCAAAACATTAAAAGCTAAAGAAACCTTGTGGGTTGTTAATATATATATAGAATTGTACATATGGTTGAGTTGAATATGTTTCATTGTTCATGTATATCCGATGTATCGGCCGCCTGGGGGGTTTCCACTGTTTGTGTTTTGGTTGTTGGTGATCTAAATAAAATAATAATAATAATAAAGTAATAATAAATAAAAATAATAATGGGTTCTCCCCCCAAATCTGATTCCTGGACCTAAGAGGAGCCCGGCTCAATTAGGCGAAAGATGTAAATAAAGCCCTCTTTTCTATACCTAAGACCATAAAAAGAGCTGGATCAGGCCAAGTGGCCCAGCCATTATCCTTATTTATTTCATTGCATTAATATCCCACATTATTTCCCTCCAAGTTGCTCCCAGTGGCATATCCCCCCTCCTCATTTAACCCCCCCAACAGCCCTGCAAGGGAGGATAGTCTGAGAGAAGGCAGCGTGACTGGCCCAAGTTCACCCAGCGAGCTTCATGGCCGAGGGGGGGGGGATTCGAACTCGGGTCTCCCGCATCCTGGCCTGACACTCTAGCCACACTGAGTCTCCAGAGCCCAGCACGCTGTCCTCACAGCGGCCAACCAGCTGCCCCAATGGGAAACCCACACGCAGGATCCGAGCACGAGAGCCGCTCTCCTCTGCTCGTGGTCTTCCCAGGAAAGTCCTGCGTTCAAGTCTCACCGCCCGTCTCGGGTTTGCCTCCTTCTCCATCGCAGGTGGCGACTTCTCCAAGCGCTGACGACGTCCCCGCAGGCGAAAAGACCAGGCCCTTCCACAGCGGAATGGGACGTCTCCCCTCCCAGGATGCAAGATATTTTTTCATGTTTTCCATGGCACAGATTTCTCCTTCGTTCCTTTGCAAGTCAATAAACTCAGCCAGCAGCTTTGCAGTGTGTTTTATTATCCGCCAAGGAAGCATCCAAGGGGGAGGACTGAGAGGAGGAACTGGGGAGAGGAGCCCAGAGGAATTTGATGCTGGCTTACAGGAGTGGAAGCCGAGAGTCCACTTTTGTGCCCGGAAGGCCCTGAACCCGATGCCCAGTGGCATTTCCAGGTGGGGCTAGGAAGGCCCCTTGCCAGCTGCTCAGTGTGGGCGATACTGAGCAGGCTGGGCCAACGACAGCCTGACGCACCTTCCCAGGTTCCTATTGAATTACCGTATTTTTCGCTCCACAAGACACACTTTTTTCCTCCTAAAAAGTAAGGGAAAATGTCTGTGCGTCTTATGGAGCGAATGTGTGGTCCCTGGAGCTGAACTGCCCAGGGGCAAAAGCAGATCGTGCTTTTTAAAAAAAAAAAAGAGAGAAGGGGATGTTGAAAGGAAGCCGGCTGAGCAGCTGCTCAGCAAACGATCGGGGAGAGAGATAAGGGAGAGAGATTCCAGCCCTGCCCTCTTGCAGAGGGAGGCTGTTTCCCCAGCGACATGTGACTGGCTGATTAGATTATCTGTCTGGAAACTGTAGAAATGGCTTCCTGAAGCTGCAGAACTGTGAGTTAAACCCCATAAAACAGGGTTTTTTCCCTTTGCAAAGTAAGCTCAACAACTTTGAGCTGATCCTCAAAATATGGGGCTTTTCTATTTTGCAAAAGAAGCTGCAGAAATTTGAGCTGATCTTCAAAAAAATGGGGCTTTTCTCCTTTGCAAAAGAAGCTGCAGAAATTTGAGCTGATCCTCAAAAAAAATGGGGCTTTCCCCTCTAAAAACTAGGTGCGTCCTATGGTCAGATGCGCCTTATAGAGCAAAAAATACGGTAGCCCTTGATGCAGAAGCTTGAGGACTAGAGCCTTGCGTCATTTTTAGGGGAAGCACTGTTGCTCAGGGGATGAACACAGGAGGCGCCTTGTGGTCAGGGGCAGTGAAAAGAGCAACCTCTGTGCCAGGCATACTTGAGAAGAGGGTTGGAAGCAAAGGAGCAAACCTCCCAGGAAGAGAAGAAGAGATTCGTCTTTTTAATGAGAGAAATCTGGGTGCTGGTTCCCTGCCTCCCCCCCATAAATCCTAGCTACATCTATGGAAGGGCAGTGAGGACGCATCCTGCTCTCCCAGGGGCCAACCAGATGCCTATTATGAGAAAACCCTGAGCAGGATCTAAGCAAAAGAGCTTTTCCCAGCAACTGCTGTTCAGAAGCATCGCTGCCTCCTGCAGTGACAGAATAATAGAATCACAGAATCATTGAGTTGAAAGGGACCTCATCCAGTCAACACCCTGCAATGCAGGAACCTCAGATAAAACATCCCTGACAGAAAAACCTGCTTAAAAACCTCCAAGGAAGGAGAGTCTACCACCTCTCAGAGGAGTCTGTTCCACTGCTGAGCAGCTCTTACTGTCAGAAGGTTTCTCCAGATGTAGGGTTACCAGACGTCCCCGTTTCCCTGGCTCCTCCTACAATAACCAGTCGGTGCTGCAACAAAGCAGGATTGGGAAGCTGGGAAAGGGGAGGTCCTCGATTTTGGTGGGGGTGGGAAATGCCGACGGAAGTTTCCAAAACGAAAAGGACAATGAGAAAGGGGTATTGCAGCGGGTTGGGATGGATGACCCTTGGAGCCCTTCCAATTCTACGACGCCATGAAAGACGGGAGCCGCATTCCCTTGTCCACCCAGCCTAGGGATCCTGGCCTGGGCAGGCGATTCACTGCGCTGGCATCTTTGCAACTGGAGGGTGTGTGCCAGGGCCCAGACTGCCCTTCTCTTTCTGCCATGTGCCCTCAGGGTCCGGGTGGGGCGCCTGCTGCTCTCCCCCTGTCAGCCTGCGACTCAGCCAGGCGGCGTGAGTGGCCGGTTGGCCCGGGCTGTGCGCCAGCCCCGTGGGCCGCCGCCGCTGGGTGCGCCCTCCTCCTGTGGGCAGCCAGGCTGCGCATGCGCAGGAAGCTCTCCCCGCACTCGGTGCAGATGAGCTGGGTGGGTGCGTCGTGCGCCCTCTGGTGGGAGAGCAGGGCCTTGCGCAGGCGGAAGCTCTCTCCGCATCGCCCGCAGGAGAAGGGCTTCTCGCCCGTGTGGAGCCGCACGTGCAGCTTGAGGGTGATGCGGTCCTTGAAGCTGCGCGGGCACTCGGGGCAGCCGTAGGGGCGCTCGCCGGTGTGGACGCGCTCGTGGCTGAGCAGGTGGTGCTTCTGGGTGAAGCGCTTGCGGCATGCCGGGCACGAGAAGGGCTTCTCGCCCGTGTGGACGCGCTGGTGGATCACCAGGTGGTGCTTGTGGCTGAAGATCTTGGCGCAGCGCTGGCACGCAAACGGCTTGGCCCCCGTGTGGACGATGCGGTGCATCAGCACCCCTGCCCGGTCCTTGAAGGGCTTCCCGCACTCGGGGCAGGGGAAGGGGCGGTCCCCCGAGTGCCCCCGCTGGTGGGTCTGCAGGTGGTGCTTCTGGGTGAAGCGCTTCCCGCACTCGGGGCACGGGAAGGGGCGCTCGCCTGTGTGCACCCGCTGGTGCGTCATCAGGTGGTGCTTGTGGCTGAACAGCTTCCCGCAGTCGGCGCACGACAAAGGCGGCTCCCCGGAGTGCGCCTTGCGCCGGTGCGTCAGCAGCAGCTTCTGCAGCCGGAAGGCGGCGCCGCACTCGGCGCAGGAGAAGGGGCGCTCCCGGCCGTGCACCCGCAGGTGGGTGCCCAGGTGCTGCCGCTGGGTGAAGCGCCGCCCGCACTCGGGGCAGCCAAAGGGGCGCTCGCCGGTGTGGATGCGCTGGTGCGTCAAGCAGGCGGTTTTGCTCTTGAAGCGCTTCCCGCAGTCCGGGCAGGTTAGGGGGCACGGCGACGCCTCTTCTCTTCCTCCTTCGGTGCCAGGCAGCCCCCGAGACAGGAGTCCCGCCCCACCCGCAGGCTCGCCAGCCGCGTTGCTGCCGCCGTTTTGCTGCGGGCGCCAGGTCTCACCCTCAGGCTTCCAGCGCCGGAGGACCGTCTCCGAGAAGAGCCCTCGGGCGTCTTCCTCCCCGGACGCCCCTTCTTCATCCTTGACTCGGAGGTCGCAGCCTGCGAAAGAGAAAGGGGAAAGTTGCAAAGCCGTCTTGCCAATCCAGTGACGTAGCAGGGGCAGGGCTGGGGGGGTGGCCGTGGCCCTGGGTTCAGTTTTTTTGGGGGGGGCACATTAATCATGATGCCCCGCGAGCCCAGCAATAATTTGTATTCGTCTTTTAACAAACAAAAATACAAGTAAACCATCTGCCTTACCCAGGGAGGTGAGCAGTTCGTGGTTCTCTCGCATGACGTCAAGGTGGAGCCTCCGCTGCCACTCCTGCAGCCCCGCCCACTCTTCCGGGGAGAAGGAGACCGTGACGTCCTCCAGCGTCACCTGCGAGGACAGAGGAAGCCCAGCTCAGCAAAGCATCCCTCCCCGAGACCTGGGGAATTGCCAACCCAGTTACCTTATTAAATGACTACCTGCCCCATCATATGAGCTCCAGTCTGGGTTATGGGAAATCCTTTGGGATGGAAGATAAGAGAGAAGTGCCAGATTTACATATAAGCTAAGCAAGCTATAGCTTAGGGCCCCACTCTCTTTTTATTTTGCATTTTTATGCTGTGATCCGCCCTGAGATCTTCGGGTGAAGGGGCGGTACGGGGGCAGCTGCCCCCCTAAATCAATACAAATCAATACAAATCTGAGGTTCTGCCCCCCCCAACAAAAGCCTGCCCCCCTAACAAAAATCCTGGCTACTCCCATGGTGAAGGGCTATAATTTATAAATAAAATTTAAAAAAATGGGTTGGGAAAGGTCTCTTCTTGAACCCCGGCAGAGCTGCTGCCGGCCTGTGTCGACAATACTGAGCTACATAGACCATGGCCTGACTCGGTAAAAGGAGAGCTTTTGGGTCTCGCCTTGGTGGGGGGGACGACTCGCTTCCCCGGCTCTTCGCACTCTCCTTCCCAAACCGGGGCCCTCTGCACGCGCGCAGAGGCACGCGCGCCTTTGTCCGCCGGGCAAAGCGGGCGCCTCCGCCGGTCCGGTCCCTTCTCCCGGTCCGGCCCGGGGATCCAGAGAAGGGCAAAGGGTGCGGGGACGGGGACGGGGGGTCCTACCGGGCCGAGCATCTCCTCCTCGGGATGCGAAGCGCCCAGGCGAGCGGGCGCCTCCGGAGGCGGATCCGAGCTGCGCGGAGAGGCTCCCACCCACGTCCAGCTCGTGAACCGGATCCGCTTCGGCCAGCGCGGAGGGAGGGACGGAGGAAGGGGAGAGGAGGAGGCGCTCTCTGGCCAGGCTGGGCTGGGCATCCAGCGGGGAAGAAGGGGCTCCCCAGGGTCCCCCGATGCGTCTCCCTTTACGAGGAGCTGGCGAGAGAGGTGCCCAAATGCGCCCTAGGCGCGCTCAGCTCGCAGCGCCAGCTAATGGGGGAACTTAGAATATTTTGCGGGGTGGGGCTTTTTCAGTTCCTCTGCCTTCGCGCTGCCTCCTGCAGACCCTCCGCGACTAGCCTGGCCGCGCAGGCTGCTGCGATCCTGAAGGCGCAGTGAGAAGAGGAGGCGCATTTAGGGGAGCGCAGAGTTTTGGTTCCGCACAGAGGGCCCCTGAAATTTGAGATCCCGAGATCCACCGCTGCATGAAGCCTCCTTGAAACCCCAAGCCAAGTTGAATGTTGTAGGAAGGTTCAGGGCAGACAGGAAGAAGTCCTCCTTCACTCAGCGCCGAGTTCAGCTGTGGAACTCACTGCCCCAGGAAGCAGGGGTGGCCACCAACTTAGAATCATAGAATCCTAGAGTTGGAAGAGACCACAACGGCCATCCAGTCCAACCCCCTGCCAAGCAGGAACACCATCAGAGCATTCTTGACAGGTGGCTGTCAAGCCTCTGCTTAAAGACCTCCAAAGAAGGAGACTCCACCACACTCCTTGGCAGCTAATTCCACTGTCGAACAGCTCTTACTGTCAGGAAGTTCTTCCTAATGTTGAGGTGGAATCTTCTTTCTTGTAGTTTGAATCCATTGCTCCGTGTCCACTTCTCTGGAGCAGCAGAAAACAACCTTTCTCCCTCCTCTATATGACATCCTTTTATATATTTGAACATGGCTATCATATCACCCCTTAACCTTCTCTTCTCCAGGCTAAACATACCCAGCTCCCTAAGCCGTTCCTCATAAGGCATCGTTTCCAGGCCTTTGACCATTTTGGTTGCCCTCCTCTGGACACGTTCCAGCTTGTCAGTATCCTTCTTGAACTGTGGTGCCCAGAACTGGACAGAGTATTCCAGGTGAGGTCTGACCAGAGCAGAATACAGTGGTACTATTACTTCCCTTGATCTAGATGCTATACTCCTATTGATGCAGCCCAGAATTGCATTGGCTTTTTTAGCTGCTGCATCACACTGTTGACTCATGTCAAGTTTGTGGTCTACCAAGACTCCTAGATCCTTTTCACATGTGCTGCTCTCAAGCCAGGTGTCACCCATCCTGTATTTGTGCCTTTCATTTTTTTTGCCCAAGTGTAGTACTTTACATTTCTCCCTGTTAAAATTCATCCTGTTTGCCTTGGCCCAGTTCTCTAATCTGTTAAAGCCCAACTTAGAGGGCTTTAGAAGAGGGTGGGACCGATTCCAGTTGGATGCTGCACTAGGTGGGATGATCATGCAGGCTCTTCTTAGCCCAACAGGACTGACTTGAGAGGAACCATGCATAAGATCGCGCAGTTCAGTTTCTGGATGGGTTTGCAAACGCCGTTATTGGGCAACGTTAAGAGTGCAATCCTACACAGGTCAACTTACCTGTCCCGGGTTCAGTCTGGGAGAGGCAGCAGCAGCCTGAAACCTTGGGGTGAGATATTCACTGCTAGCCCTACAGCCATTTTAAGTTAATGGACACGGCTCACTCAGGTTCATTAATCCCAAGGGGTCTGCTGTGAATAGGAGTAGCATTGAACCCTGCTGCTGCTGCCAGCCAGTGCAGGTAATACTAAGCTACATGGAGCCATGGTCTGACTCAGCATAAGGACACGTCTTTGTTTGGGAAGGCCATAGCCCAGTGGCAGACCATCTGCCCTGCATGCAAAGGCCCCAGTTGCCATCGCCAGCCTATCCTGGTAGAGGCTGCGAACGTCCCTCATCTGAAACCCTGGAGCTGCTGCCAGTCAGTGTAGACAATATAGGACTAGCTATATCTCAGTATAAGGAAGCTTCCTGTGTTTTATGGTGGGCGTTGGGTTGCAGCCTATGCAACTCAGAAAGTTCTTGCTCGTTTTATATATTTATTTGAAATGGCTCCTTGTTGCACTTCAAATAATGTGCTCTGGATCCAGAAACTTCCCAATGTTTCACTTAAAATACAACAAAGTGTTTCATGGCACCTTAAAGAAAATGCTTAAATTCTAGTTTTGTATATTGCTCGACTCTGAGATATATAGCTATACAATTTACATTATAGGAAATATTGACTGCTGTTTGAATTTTTCTTGCTCTCCTTTAAGCCACTAACTTTACAAATAACAACAAATTTATTACAGTCTACAGCTGTTTGAGGACGCGGGTGGCGCTGTGGTCTAAACCACTGAGCCTCTTGGGCTTACCAATCGGAAGGTTGGCGGTTCGAATCCCCGCGACGGGGTGAGCTCCCGTTGCTCGGTCCCTGCTCCTGCCAACCTAGCAGTTCGAAAGCACGTCAAAGTGCAAGTAGATAAATAGGTACCGCTCCGGTGGGAAGGTAAACGGCGTTTCCGTGCACTGCTCTGGTTCGCCAGAAGTGGCTTAGTCATGCTGGCCACATGACCTGGAAGCTGTACGCCGGCTCCCTCGGCCAATAAAGCGAGATGAGCGCCGCAACCCCAGAGTCATCCGCAACTGGACTTAACAGTCAGGGGTAAAAAGGTAAAGGGACCCCTGACTGTTAGGTCCAGTCGCAGACGACTCTGGGGTTGTGGCACTCATCTCGCTTTACTGGCCGAGGGAGCCGGTGTACAGCTTCTGGGACATGTGGCCAGCATGACTAAGCCGCTTCTGGCGAACCAGAGCAGCGCATGGAAACACCGTTTAGCTTCCCGCCGGAGTGGTACCTATTGATCTACTTGCACTTTGACGTGCTTTCGAACTGCTAGGTGGGCAGGAGCTGGGACCGAGCAATGGGATTCCAACAGCCGACCTTCTGATCGACAAGCCCTAGGCTCTGTGGTTTAACCCACAGCGCCACCCACGTCTTAACGGTCAGGGGTCCCTTTACCTTTTAACAGCAGTTTGAAGATCACCGTAACGTACCGGTACTTGGAACATAGAACTGCTGCATTAGGATACATGAAGAGGTTGCAATGCAGTCTCTTGCCAATGAGATGGTTATCCCCACCCTGCCCTTTCCACATTCCCTTTCCTTCTGACCTGACTGCTTACATTCCTGATCCTCAAACCACATGTGTAGCACACTTCTTGCAAGAACTTTTGCTGCCGCATGCCTCTGACCTTGCATTTTCCTGCAACAGACCAAGGCAGCCTCCCCTCTGGCATGTGAACACCACTTCACTTTTACATCTCCTGTCACGACAGAGAAAAGGAAGCAGTTCATGGAGCAGTTTCAAATGGTTTTTAATGTTGTTTTAATGCTGTAACACACCCTGGGAACTTGGGGTGAAGAACGCGTAAAGAATACATTAATAATAATAGTTAAACTGTGGAACTCCCTGCCACAGGAGGCAGCGGCGGCCACCAACCTAGATTTATCTTCCCCCACTGTCTCTTAGCGCTGGCCTGGGTCAAAACAGCCTGTTGGTTCTCCCACGGAAGAATGGCTGCTGGCCGAGATGGCGAAACTGATGTGTTTCATTAAGAGAAAAATCATTGTCGATATTTACTGCAACTTCTTATGGAGCTTTTGCGTGAAAAAGAAAATCAACTTGTGAGATCAGGGTTTGAGGATTGAAGGAAACATTGGTTTATAGAATGCAGAATTGTTGGGGTGGATATTTTGAATCATTTTCTCTCTCCCTTTTTTCCTTCCATTGGTTGTTGGTGAGCTACTTATAATGAGGTGGCTTTTAAACTTCTAAGTTTTAAATTGTTTTAATTTGTATTTTTAACTGTTTGTTTTGTGGTTGTGTGGTTTTATGGTTGTTAGCCGCCCTGAGCCCGGTTTCGGCTGGGAAGGGCGGGGTACAAATAAAAGTTGTTATTATTATTATTATTATTATTATTATTATTATTATTTTCCCTTTTTTCCTTCCATTTCTCTCTCCCCCCCCCTTTCCTCTTTTCAGTTTGTTTTTGTTTAATTGGTTCGTCTTTGATATTCCAAGATCCTGGGTATTTGATATTAACATTTGCATATCTTTTTTCAAACTTGAATAAAATCTATTGGGGGGGGGAATTCCCCACCTCCGCTTGAACATAACTTCTAGAAACACAAGGAATTTGGGGGGGGCAGGCCCCCCTGTGTGGGGTCTGGGCCACACAGAAGAATCATTAAAGGAAACAAGGCCATGTCCCAGTTGGAGGTGCCCAAGGGACTCCCAAACTGGGATGGCTCAAGAGGGGAGGAAATGACTCTCAAACTTCGAAAAGCAGGATCCACCAGTCCAAGCTCATAAGTTTTGTTGAATTCGTTAAACTAAACAGGTGTACAGTGGTACCCTGGGCTACGTACCTGATCCGTTCCCCGAACAGTGCGCAACCCAGGCGTCCATTTTGCGCATGCGTGAAAGCGCGATATCGTGCTTCTGCGCATGCGCGATCTGCGCAGAACGCATGGACCGCGCAGACATGCGCAGAAGTGTCCACGCGGCGAAATGGACTTCCGGGTTTGCGGAGTACGCAACCCGAACATACGCAACACGGAGCGTACGCAACATGAGGTACGGCTGTAATTGCATTTTGAATAACTGCAACTGAGCGTTCCTCTTTTGAATTTTATGGTGCTGTTATCTTCCACAGTGGGTCGTGCATGTAATGCTTTTTATAGCATAACCAGGCGCCTTCCTCTGCCCCAGCTGCAACAAAACATGTCTCTCCTGCATCAGTCTCTGCAGCCAGGCCAGGCATTGTAACTCTCCGATGGTTTAACTTCACCCCCCAAAAGGGCACTCCTGCACTGTCCCCCGAGAAAGACAGATGCCAAAAATTAAAAAAACAAAAAACAGGTTAGGTAAGGCGGCACTGGGCGCAAGTTGATGGAACCAGGTTTTGGCCAAAAAGGTTTAGGAACCAAGCAGGTTGGCATGCTTTTATCTATCATGGAATTGTCGGACGCAGAGAAATGGGGGGAGGAACCAGCCAGCGAACCCCCAAGGGAAGAAGGCTCAGTGCCCAAGGAGGGGTGGTGAGACAACGATGAGTGGGAAGAAGGAGACGAGGGAGAAGACTGGGAAGAGGAGGTGTCGGAAGCTGGAGAGGCAACAGGGCTTAGTGAGCGGGGAGAGTCTGTGACAGAGAGGAGTCCAGACTCAGAGGCAGAAGCTGAAGAAGGAGAGGGGGGAGGCCAAGAGGCAGAGATGGGTCAGGCTGGGGAAGAGGCACAGGGTGTCTCCTCCTCCTGCTGCGATCAGCTCACCTCTGCCATGCTCTCCCAGAAGCAGAAGAGGCATGAAAAGGGCAGGGGAGAGGTAGGCTTCCTGCAGGCACAGTCTCCGATTGCTTGGTGAAAGCCCTGCGGTGACGGGGACTTTCGATCTCGCCACCTAATCCACGGGGCACGACACGAGTTGCTGTCTTCATGAGGTTCGACTTGCTCAGTGTGACGTGCCGCTGTCAAAATGCAAGGCCCCCTTCCAAAAGGACGCCAGGACTGGGCTCTCGGCGGGAGCCATCTCTCCTCACCTGTGGCTCCTCTGATGCAACAGGAGGGATTTCCGCTGCGGAAACTTCCTCCCGCAATGAGCACATCCAAAAGGCAACTTTTCCGGGGGGGCAGCTGTACACAGAGAGGTGGGCTGCTTCTGACCCACGGCTCTCCTGCTGGCGGATTTGGCCTCTGCCTGGGCCGGGCCGGCATCCCCGGCGGACGAGGCCTCTTCGTCGTGAGTCAGCAGGTGGGCCCTCATGACCCGCTTGTCGCGGAAGCGCTTCTCGCACCTGGGGCAGGTGTGGGGCTTCTCCTTCGCCCGGGCCTTCTGCAGGGCCCGCCCCGTGCCGTCGCCGGGCGGGAGCACCTCTCCCCGGTGCACCTTGAGGTGGCTGTTGAGGTGCTGCTTCTGCCGGCAGGCCTTGCCGCAGAAGGGGCAGCTGTAGGGGCGCTCGCCCGTGTGCATGCGGTTGTGGATGCTGAGCGTGGCCCGGTCCCGGAAGGTCTTCCCGCACTCGGCGCAGGAGTAGGGCCGCTCCCCGGTGTGCAGCCGGAGGTGCTTGAGCAGGTGCTGCTTGTAGGCGAAGCGGCGCCCGCAGGCCTCGCACGAGAAGCACTTCTCGCCCGTGTGGACAAGCTGGTGGATGCGGAGGCCTCGCTCCTGCACGAAGGTCTTCCCGCACTCCGGGCACGGGTAGGGGCGCTCGGTGGCGTGGCAGTCCATGTGGGCCGCCAGGATCTGCTTGAGGCGGAAGCGGCTGCCGCACAGGGCGCAGGCGAAGGGGCGCTCGCTGGAGTGCGTTCCCTGGTGCTTGCGGAGGCTCTGGGGCGTGCCAAAGCCCTTGCCACACTGGGCGCACACGTGGGGCTTCCGGGGGTCCGGCGGGCGCTGCAGGTGGCTCAGCAGCTGCAGCTTGGCGGCCAGGCGCTTCTTGCCCCCGCAGGCGGCCTCCACGGGGGGAGGCGGGCTCCTTTTGGGGCGCAGGTGGGTCTTGATGTGGCGCTTCAGGTCCCCCCGCGAGGGGAAGCCCTTGGGGCACAGGTGGCACCTGAAGGGCCGCTCCCCGGTGTGCGTCCGGATGTGGATGGCCATCGCCACGTTGCTCAGGAAGCTCTTGCCGCACTCGGGGCACTTGGGAGGTTTCATCTTCAGAGTCAACTTCGGGGGGCCCTCGTCCTTGGGGGGCACGATCGCCGGCTGCTTCTCCGTTCCTGAAGACGGGACCTTCTTCCTTCTCCCGCGCCGGCGGCGGATGGGGGCTGCCCTTTCGAGGTCTTCGTCGTCAGCCATCCTGATGCCATCTCCTGCTGGGAAGAAAGGAAAGGGAGTCAGTGTCCAGTATACCCGAAGGAGCGTCTCCACCCCTATCATTCTGCCCGGACACTGAGGTCCAGCTCCGAGGGCCTTCTGGCGGTTCCCTCCCTGCGAGAAGTGAGGTTACAGGGAACCAGGCAGAGGGACTTCTCGGTGGTGGCACCCGCCCTGTGGAACGCCCTCCCAGCAGATGTCAAAGAGAAAAACAGCTACCAGACTTTTAGAAGACATCTGAAGGCAGCCCTGTTTCGGGAAGTTTTTAATGTTTAATAGATTATTGTATTTTAATGTTCTGTTGGAAGCCGCCCAGAGTGGCTGGGGAAACCCAGCCAGATGGGCAGGGTATAAATAATAAATTTATTTATTATTATTATTATTATTATTATTATTATTATTATTATTATTATTATTATTATTATGACTGGGGGGTGGGAATGTCACATACAATCTGCCGGCAGGACTAAGAGGCGTTTTATTGACGGTTGTGTTCGACTCCCGACTTTCCCAAGGTCTGACAGAGAATAGAGATGAAAATCACCTTGCCGACAAAGGTCCGTATAGTTAAAGCTATGGTATTCCCAGTAGTGATGTATGGAAGTGAGAGCTGGACCATAAAGAAGGCTGATCGCCGAAGAATTGATGCTTTTGAATTCTGGTGCTGGAGGAGACTCTTGAGAGTCCCATGGACTGCAAGAAGATCAAACCTATCCATTCTGAAGGAAATCAGCCCTGAGAGCTCACTGGAAGGACAGATCCTGAAGCTGAGGCTCCAAGACTTTGGCCACCTCATGAGAAGGGAAGACTCCCTGGAAAAGACCCTGATGTTGGGAAAGATGGAGGGCACAAGGAGAAGGGGACGACAGAGGACGAGATGGTTGGACAGTGTTCTCGAAGCAACCAACATGAGTCTGACCAAAGTGCGGGAGGCAGTGGAAGACAGGAGTGCCTGGCGTGCTCTGGTCCAGGGGGTCACGAAGAGGCGGACGCGACTAAACGACTCAACAACAAAGAGATGAACCAGAAGGGTGTACAAGAGAAGAATCTGGCAGTAGACCAGAAGATAGAATCACCAGAAAGCGTCACCAACTCCCAGGTTCAGTACCTCTGCAGGTACCTTCAGTAGGAGGTGGTGGCGGCAAGATGAGAAGGGAAAGAGGTGTCCACTATGTATCGAAACCTGCACAAGAGGAGGAAATGGATATGCCAGCGCTACCAGAAATATCTTTGCCAGCTTTGGCCTGCTTGCTAGTGCTACTATTGCCTCCTCTTCGCCTGTCAGTTCTGCGCAATCAGTGGCTAAAAGGGGGCAACCGGCCAGTATTGCAGGCAGCCCGGCGTACAGACCGTGTTTCCCCTATTTTAAGACACCGTCTTTTTTTTTTTTTATCCTCAAGAAAACGCACTATGGCTTATTTTGAGGGGATGTATTATTTTTATTACATAAGCACGCCTTGGCAAGGCCACGCTCGAGTTCTGGGGCTGCGAAGGGCGGGACGGGTGCGGAGCTCTTTGTTTGCTTGCTGGCAGTGGGGGGAGAATCCAAGCTGAGCTTTGAGGAAACGGGCCCCAGAGAGACCCGCTTTCGCTGGGCGCTCTCTCCTGCTCCTCCTCCGCCGCCGCCTTCCCTCCTCAAAACTCGACAGAAGCCTTGTTTTCCAAGGGGCCTCTTGGGCAACGCGCAGGGTGGCTCGGGGGATTTCGTTGTGGCGGCGAGCAGGGAAAGCCTGCTCTCTCCGCCATGGCGGCCGCCCCGTGCACTTTGCGTCGAGCGGAGTTGGGTGAGCGCGCGGGCGAAGAGACCTTTGGAGTGCCTTTGTCGTGCCCGCTGCCCCTTCCTGTGCGCCCTGCTCTGCAGAGTTCCTGAGCGCTGCTTCTGGGGCTGACTGGTTTTGGTGGTGGGACTAGGACACCCAGCCCCGCCTTTTCCTTGGCGCCCTCCAGAACTGCGTCTATCACTATGGCTTATTTTATGACTACGTCTTAAAATAGGGGAAACAGGGGATTTCCATCTCCAATTGCAAAATCGACAGAAGCAGCAGAGGTGCTGCCAACGGTGTCTGCTGCTGCATTCAAAGCCAGTGCTCCTGTTGCAAAACCACCTGATCCTTTAGGACCCAAGGGAGCCCCAGTATTGCCTCTGAGTGGTGCAGTGGTCAAAGCGAGAACGTGAGTATGATGGTCTGCAAAAATTTAAGCCTGCAAAAATCGTGAAAGAACCAAGTGTGCTGGGTATTTTAAGGAGTCCTGACTTTGCTTCTTCAACCACAAACTCAGCAGCAGCCGTGCCACCGGTTACAGCAAGCACAGTAGTTTACGCAAGGCCTGCAAGAAACACTTTCTCGGGAACTGTTTCAGGAGATGCTTTGAAACAAGGGCCAGCCCAGTGGCAGTTGGTGCATGTCTTGTGCAAAACAAGCTGGCAGATAGCAGTTGGTCCCTTACCTTTCTCGCCCTGATCTGGCCACAGTGATCCATGCGACGGTCACCTCCAGGCTTGATTATTGTAACTCGCTCTACGCGGGGCTGCCCTTGAAGCTGACCCAGAAACTCCAGCGGGTGCAGAATGCCGCGGCGAGGCTCCTTACGGGGTCTTTGCCACGGGACCACATTCATCCAGTGCTGTACCAGCTGCACTGGCTCCCGGTGGAGTACCGGGTCAGGTTCAAGGTGCTGGTTTTGACCTTTGAAGCCCTATGCGGCCTAGGACCCTCATACCTACGGGACCGCCTCTCCTGGTATGCCCCGCAGAGGACCTTAAGGTCCACAATTTTGGAGGTCCCGAGCCACAGGGATGCTAGGCTGGCCGCAACTAGGGCCAGGGCCTTTTCAGTACTGGCCCCAACTTGGTGGAACACTCTATCACAAGATTTGACATCTTTCCGCAGGGCCTGCAAGACAGAGCTGTTCCGCCTGACCTTCGGGTTGGACTCAGTCTGATGTTTCCTCCCCTTATGGTTTTGATTATGGGCGATAAATGAAGCAGCTTTTTAAATTTTAAACTGTATTTTAATCTGTATTTTAATTAACGTTTTTTCTTTCTTTTATACTTTATTGTAATTTTATTGATGTTAGCCCCCCTGAGCCCGGTTTCAGCTGGGAAGGACGGGGTATAAATAAAATTTATTATTTTTATTATTATTATTATTATTATTATTATAAATGTGCAGCCTGTCAAGGGTCTAACGTGCCAATGTCAGATACGGTAACTCACGTTTAACTCAGGCATTAAATCAGCTTTTCCTACAACGGGGACGCAGGGCTTCGGAGACACGTTTAAGGCAGCAGCTGGACCTTGGGCCCCCTGACTTTCCCGCAAGGCCTGCCCTCCCATGTTGGTGTCGCAGCAACAACAACCCTGCGAGGCAGGCTGGGATGAGAGTCCCACCATCGCGGCTTGGGCTCAAGAAGTGGCGGGGCCCTTTGCAACACCTCCTCCTTCCCTCCCCGAAAGGACAACCTCCATCGTCCCACTTGGCAGCGTGGACCTTTGCGGAAACAGAGGAAGTCACCTCAGACCAACCCAGATCTATTGGGCCACCTAGGGATGTCTACACTGGCTGGCAGCAGCTCTTTCCCCTAAAAATAAAACAATATTCTAGCCCTCATCATTCTGGAAAAGGGGCTGGTTGACAATTTGGCTCAGGAAGTCGCCTTCTGCTATGTCAGATCTATTAGGCTGCGTAGCTCAGTGATGTCTGCACTGGTTGGCAGCAGGCCTGTCTCCCAATCCTACCTGGAGATGTCAAGGACTGGACCCGCTGATCTTCTGCCTGAAAAGCAAGCGCTCCGGCACTGAGCTATACGGTCAAGACCTCCCGGCTGCAAAGATCTTGCAGGGTGAATTTGACGCCAGCCTACCTCAAAGGGCTGTTGTGCAGCTTTCAAAACAAGAGGGGGGGCAGAATGCAACATGGACTACTGACCTAGCCACTGGCCCAAAGGATCTCTCCACTGGGGGGGCCTCCAAAACTCTCCGATGCACAGATCAGACTCCTCCCGTTGGATTCTGCTGATGATCTCCGGTTTCACAGACAAGTGGCCTGCGTGGGAGAGAGACGTTTTCATTTTATTTCAGCAGTATTTCAGGCCAGGGGCCCACCTAGTCCAGCATCAGAGAATCAGAGAATTGTTGGGAGGGAGCCTGCGAGGTCATCTAGTCCAACCCCCGGCAATGCAGGCATCTTGTCTAGATGCCTGTTACGGGAGGTGCCCAGGAAAGTGGAGCAGGGCCCTCCTGGCCAGTAGCCCTCCGTAGCCCTTCTCCTCTTCCATGGATCCGCCTAATCCTCTTTCAAAGCCACCCAAGTTAGTGGCCATCTCCGCCTCCTGTGGCAGGGAGTTCCACAGTTTAACCCTGTGATACATGAAGGACTTGGTTGCAGTTTATAAAGGCTAATTCAAATGGGGCAAGCGCCATCGCGTTTGAGTCCTTCTTCCCACCGCCCACTGTAAGAAGAGGATCCTGGGCTAGACAGGAGTTTGGGTCTGATGCAGCATCCAGGGGAGAGGCCAGGGATCAATTCTGCCCCTTTCCCAATATGTTGGCGGTCACCCAGTGAAGTCAAATGGTGGGCAGTGCCACTGAAGCCTCTTCAACCCACCAACTCTGGAGGATAATCTCTCAATGGCTATTAGCTCTGATGGCTGCTTGACAGAACCTCCACAGTCAGGGGCAGTATATCTCTTAGTCTCAGATGCTGTGAAAAGAGCATGAATATCGTGCTCTGTTTGCGGCTGGCCACGTTCAGTGAGAAGAATTCTTTGCGCCTGGGTGAAAATGCCCCTTGATCTATTTAGCAAAACGATACTTGTGGAGAAATTTCATGGACCCTTTTCAGATTATCTGAGTCAAATGAAATCGCAGCCAGGTTTGGAAATCTAAGCAATGATAAAGGAACGTAATGTAGGATATATGCTATAGAAATAAGTATTTTTAAGGCAGTAGAGAAAAGGATTTGAATAGAAACATCACGGAAGTAAGGGTGAAAAAGACAAAACGCTAAGGGATTACTGTATGGAACTGAACTAAATTTGTTAAATTGTATGTAAATCAATTTTCAAAAATATGATTAAGAAAGGGAAATTCATGGAGGACGAAGGGCCTATCAATCAAACAGCAGCCATGAGAGCTAAACTGAACTTCCACAGGCAGAGGCAGTCTACCTCTGAGTAACTAATGGGCACTGCAAATTAAACAGGAGCGGCAGAGTGTTGTCTTTATACCCTGACAGGGAGCTTGCCATCAGCATCTAGTGGGCCACTGTCAGAGTTAGACCACTGGACCAAACCACCACCACCCCGCAAGCGAACCGATTTCCAGAGGACGGCGGTATATTTACCCACGGAAAGGACTGCCTCGTAGTTTTCCACCATCACACCCCGGTAGAGTTCCTTCTGCCACGGAATTAATTCCGCCCACTCTTCCCGGCAGAAGTAGACGGCCACGTCCTCGAACGTCACCTGCAGAAACGAGGACGTAGAATCGTGGGAATTAAATTAATGTAATTTAATTTAATGCATTTTTAATCTTTGTTGGAAGCCGCCCAGAGGCTGGGGAAACCCAGCCAGATAGGCAGGGTACAAATAATAAAGTATTATTTATTATTATTATTATTATAATTACGGACCAGTGTCAAGGCTGAGTGCCAAAGACAAATCTGGATGACAGGCCGTCTAAACCACCGAGCCTAGGCCAGTGATGGCTAACCTTGACACTCCAGATGTTTTGGGACTACAACTCCCATCATCCCTGACCACTGATCCTGTTAGCTAGGGATGATGGGAGTTGTAGTTCCAAAACATCTGGGGTGTCAAGGTAGGGCCTAGGGCAGTGATGGCTAACCTTGACACTCCAGATGTTTTGGGACTACAACTCCCATCATCCCTGACCACTGATCCTGTTAGCTAGGGATGATGGGAGTTGTAGTTCCAAAACATCTGGGGAGTCAAGGTAGGGCCTAGGGCAGTGATGGCTAACCTTGACACTCCAGATGTTTTGGGACTACAACTCCCATCATCCCTGACCACTGATCTTGTTAGCTAGGGATGATGGGAGTTGTAGTTCCAAAACATCTGGGGAGTCAAGGTAGGGCCTAGGGCAGTGATGGCTAACCTTGACACTCCAGATGTTTTGGGACTACAACTCCCATCATCCCTGACCACTGATCCTGTTAGCTAGGGATGATGGGAGTTGTAGTTCCAAAACATCTGGGGAGTCAAGGTAGGGCCTAGGGCAGTGATGGCTAACCTTGACACTCCAGATGTTTTGGGACTACAACTCCCATCATCCCTGACCACTGATCCTGTTAGCTAGGGATGATGGGAGTTGTAGTTCCAAAACATCTGGGGAGTCAAGGTAGGGCCTAGGGCAGTGATGGCTAACCTTGACACTCCAGATGTTTTGGGACTACAACTCCCATCATCCCTGACCACTGATCCTGTTAGCTAGGGATGATGGGAGTTGTAGTTCCAAAACATCTGGGGTGTCAAGGTAGGGCCTAGGGCAGTGATGGCTAACCTTGACACTCCAGATGTTTTGGGACTACAACTCCCATCATCCCTGACCACTGATCCTGTTAGCTAGGGATGATGGGAGTTGTAGTTCCAAAACATCTGGGGAGTCAAGGTAGGGCCTAGGGCAGTGATGACTAACCTTGACACCCCAGATGTTTTGGGACTACAACTCCCATCATCCCTGACCACTGATCCTGTTAGCTAGGGATGATGGGAGTTGTAGTTCCAAAACATCTGGGGAGTCAAGGTAGGGCCTAGGGCAGTGATGGCTAACCTTGACACTCCAGATGTTTTGGGACTACAACTCCCATCATCCCTGACCACTGATCTTGTTAGCTAGGGATGATGGGAGTTGTAGTTCCAAAACATCTTGGGAGTCAAGGTAGGGCCTAGGGCAGTGATGGCTAACCTTGACACTCCAGATGTTTTGGGACTACAACTCCCATCATCCCTGACCACTGATCCTGTTAGCTAGGGATGATGGGAGTTGTAGTTCCAAAACATCTGGGGAGTCAAGGTAGGGCCTAGGGCAGTGATGGCTAACCTTGACACTCCAGATGTTTTGGGACTACAACTCCCATCATCCCTGACCACTGATCCTGTTAGCTAGGGATGATGGGAGTTGTAGTTCCAAAACATCTGGGGAGTCAAGGTAGGGCCTAGGGCAGTGATGGCTAACCTTGACACTCCAGATGTTTTGGGACTACAACTCCCATCATCCCTGACCACTGATCCTGTTAGCTAGGGATGATGGGAGTTGTAGTTCCAAAACATCTGGGGAGTCAAGGTAGGGCCTAGGGCAGTGATGGCTAACCTTGACACTCCAGATGTTTTGGGACTACAACTCCCATCATCCCTGACCACTGATCCTGTTAGCTAGGGATGATGGGAGTTGTAGTTCCAAAACATCTGGGGAGTCAAGGTAGGGCCTAGGGCAGTGATGGCTAACCTTGACACTCCAGATGTTTTGGGACTACAACTCCCATCATCCCTGACCACTGATCCTGTTAGCTAGGGATGATGGGAGTTGTAGTTCCAAAACATCTGGGGAGTCAAGGTAGGGCCTAGGGCAGTGATGGCTAACCTTGACACTCCAGATGTTTTGGGACTACAACTCCCATCATCCCTGACCACTGATCCTGTTAGCTAGGGATGATGGGAGTTGTAGTTCCAAAACATCTGGGGAGTCAAGGTAGGGCCTAGGGCAGTGATGGCTAACCTTGACACTCCAGATGTTTTGGGACTACAACTCCCATCATCCCTGACCACTGATCTTGTTAGCTAGGGATGATGGGAGTTGTAGTTCCAAAACATCTGGGGAGTCAAGGTAGGGCCTAGGCCAGTGATGGCTAACCTTGACACTCCAGATGTTTTGGGACTACAACTCCCATCATCCCTGACCACTGATCCTGTTAGCTAGGGATGATGGGAGTTGTAGTTCCAAAACATCTGGAGTGTCAAGGTTAGCCATCACTGGCTAGGGCTTGCCGATCAGAAGGTCGGCGGTTCAAATCCCCACGATGGGGTGAGCTTCGTTTCAACCGGAACTCAGTGCCAGCACCTCTCAGGTGGGTGTCTGCCCTTCTAAGAGTATGACGGAGGTGTTCATGGTGAGCTCAGAAACCCATTTTTCTAGGAAAAACAGCACCGATGATGATGGTGAAAATTTCTAGAGAGCCGCTGGCGGCCAGTATAAGCAACCTTGAGTGAGCCGGACCACTCAGGTCCTCCTCCTCCAGGCCTGGGAAACAGGTGCCGGGGCCAAGTAGCCGCTGTCCTGAGTTCGAATCCCGACACGTTTCCCCACCACCACCGCTCTCCCTCCCTCCTGCTCTCCTGGAGGACGCGGGCGGCCCTCGGCAACGCGTGGCAAGGCGATGCGGGCCGGAGCTTTACGCGCGGCGCTTTACGCGCGCCTCCATCGCGTCCGGCCCGCGAGGGGGAACAAAGAGCCAGGAGGCGGCGGCGAGGGGGCGCTTGCAGGGCCGGAGGGGGCGCTTGCCGGGCCGGGGAAAGGGAGCCCGCTGGCCTGCTCGGGGCAGGCGGTGCATTGCCAAAAGGCAGAGGCGCTTTTACCTCCATCCTGGAGCAAGAAGCTTCGGCTGCGGCCAGAGGCGCAGCAGCAGCAGTCCAGGCTTTCCTCCGGGTCAGTTGGCAACCCGGCTGCAGAGGCGAAGCTGCAAAGAAGCCTTTCTTCCTTGCAACGCGGCTTCTCCCTCCCCCGACGTCACAGAGGAGCGCAAGGCACAGGAGCAGCTGGTCCGTTGGCAACCCGGCTGCAAAGCGCCCGGCCTTTTCCTGCAAAATAAAAAAGGCTTCCTTTTCCCCTTTTCTCTTTTCGTGCAACGCGGCTGCTCCCCTCCGACTTCACAGGGTAGCGGAAGGCACAGGAGCAGCCAGGCTTTTTCTTCTGGTCCGTTGGCAACCCGGCTGCAAAGCGCCCGGCCTTTCCTGCAAAAAAAGAAGCTTATTTTCCCCTTTTGTGCAACGCGGCTCCTCCCTCCCCCGACGTCACACAGGGCATGGGGGGGGGCACAAAAGCAGCCGGGGGCGGGGCTTCCTTCGGGTCAGTTGGCAACCCGGCTGCAAAGCCCAAGACCCGGTCCGGCTGCCTCCTCGCCTCCCCTGCTGCAAAACGCCGCGCTCTCTTTTTTGCAACGCGGCTCCTCCCTGCAGCTTCCCCGTGCAAAGCCCGGCCTCCTCTCTCCTCTGCTTGCGACATCCCAGATCCCGGTGTGGAGACGACGTGGCCCTTTTTGCAACTCCCTGGGATTTATAGAGCGCGGGGGGGTCTCCTAATTTTGGGGACCACCACCCTCTTGGCCTCGTCAATGCACCCTGTCAAAAGCATCTTTCCATTCTAATCGGTCTAGAATCCTAGAGTTGGAAGAGACCCCAAGGGCCATCCAGTCCAACCCCCTGCCAAGCAGGAAACACCATCCAAGCATTCCTGACAGGTGGCTGTCAAGCCTCTGCTTAAAGACCTCCAAAGAAGGAGACTCCACCACACTCCTGGGCAGCAAATTCCACTGTCGAACAGCTCTTACTGTCAGGAAGGAAGTTCTTCCTAATGTTTAGGTGGAATCTTCTTTCTTGTAGTTTGAATCCATTGCTCCCTGTCCGCTTCTCTGGAGTAGCAGAAAACAACCTTTCTCCCTCCTCTAGATGACATCCTTTTATATATTTGAACATGACTATCATATCACCCCTTAACCTTCTTCTCTCCAGGCTAAACATACCCAGCTCCCTAAGCCGTTCCTCATAAGGCATCGTTTCCAGGCCATTGACCATTTTGGTTGCCCTCCTCTGGACACGGTCCAGCTTGTCAGTATCCTTCTTGAACTGTGGTGCCCAGAACTGGACACAGTATTCCAGGTGGGGTCTGACCAGAGCGGAATACAGTGTTACTATTACTTCCCTTGATCTAGATGCTATACTGCTATGGATGCAGCCCAGAATTGCATTGGCTTTTTTAGCAGCTGCATCACACTGTTGATGTAGCAATCAATTCAGGGCCGGATTTAGGTTTGATGAGGCCCTAAGCCAGGGGTCAGCAAACTTTTTTAGCAGGGGGCCAGTCCACTGTCCCTCAGACCTTGTGGGGGGCCGGACTATATTTTTTTGGGGGGGGGGGGAATTGAACGAATTGCTATGCGCCACAAATAACCCAGAGATGCATTTTAAATAAAAGGGCACATTCTACTCATGTAACAACATGCTGATTCCCAGACCGCCTGTGGGACGGATTGAGAAGGTGATTGGGCCGAATCCGGCCCTTGGGACTTAGGTTGTGTACCCATGCCCTAAGCTACTGAAGGTAATGGGGCCCAATATATGTCCAGCTGTCCTTTGTCAACAACAAATTGTCACTGTTTTTTGTGTTGTATATATGCTATATAGAGGATGCGGGTGGCGCTGTGGATTAAACCACAGAGCCTAGGGCTTGCCGATCAGAAGGTCGGCGGTTCGAATCCCCGCAATGGAGTGAGCTCCCATTGCTCAGTCCCTGCTCCTGCCCACCTAGCAGTTCGAAAGCACGTCAAAGTGCAAGTAGATAAATAGGTACCACTCCGGCGGGAAGGTAAACGGCGTTTCCGTGCGCTGCTCTGGTTCGCCAGAAGCGGCTTTGTCATGCTGGCCACATGACCTGGAAGCTGTACCCGGCTCTCGGCCAATAACGCCTTTACCTAAGTGCTATAGCAGGAGTCGGCAACCTGCGGCCCATGGGCCACAAGCAGCCCACGGGGGTTGTTTAACCGGCCCACGAGCCGCCCCTGAACCGAGCTGCTGCACTAAACCAACGCAGCACAGGTACTCGCTTCTGCGGCACTGGAAATCATGTCTGAGCAGGCGCTGGAAATCGTGGTCAGGCGCTCTCATACACATGCAGGATCCGGCCCAAGGAGGGATTCCACTGGAGTGAACCGGCCCAGGCGGGGTAAACCTTGCCAACCCCTATGCTATAAGGGTTGTTTATGGACCTAATAGGTATCTAAAGCCATTTGCACATAACAAAATATGTATTTTATCAAAGTAATTGTTGAACTGAAATACAATTAAGAAGAAGTATATTAATAGTGAAATACAAATTAAGAAGTACGGTATATTAATAACATTACTTACATCATAGGAACCTGCACAACACAAAACACTGTTGCTGTATGTAGGTTTCATTTTATTTGTTTTTTATCTTATATTTTGGAAATGTACATCCAGGTTTTTCCCCCTTTGAATTTCTTTGGGGCCCCCAAGAGAGTGGGGCCCTGAGCTATAGCTTGTTTAGCTTATACCGTAAATCCGGCACTGAATTGCACATTGATTCAAAATCCAAGCAAACCTATTTTCTTTAATTCATTCAACAAATCCGATGGACTTGATGCAAGGATGCCACCTTTTCAATGTCATGATTTACACCTCCAGCGCCCGCCTGCCACCCATCTGTTGAGGGTGCTGGGAGGTGTGTAAGGGCAAACTACAGTTCCCAGGATTCTTTGCGGGGAGGAGGGTGAGCCATGCATCAGAGGCGCTTCAAATGTATGCTGTGGGTCTGCCCCAAGTTAAATCGATGCATGCCAGGGCAAAAGGTCTGATTCCGTATATACACCGAAGGTGGAAGTCTGAAGCAACTGACGAAACACGAAATACCTTGAGGATTTTGTCGGAGATGCAATTCAGTGTGCGGCAAATCCAAATTCCATGTCAGGGATCACGAACAAAGGGACTGCAAATAAAACTGCCCTTATGGAAAACTGTGGTGCAGCTGCGCTTGGAATACCGTGTGACTGAAAATCAGAAATAATATACTCAGTGGTTTTTTTCCTAAAAAAAATGTTAAGGGGTACTCTTGTTCTGTCTGAGACTCAGAAAACACCATGACAGGAACTGAGGCCGCCATTGGGGTAGCAATGGAACAGACGATTCGCCGTGTTAGAGAAGAAACCAAAAAAATCAAAAATTTTAGTTTCTTCTCCCATTAGATTCACAAAATGTTTAGGGGTATGCGTACCCCTGCGTACCCCAGAAAAAAGCACTGACTATACTAGAAGTAATGTACCGGTACTAGAGAGAATATATTGTTGTGGCTTGGAGGTGGGTCAGTCTGATGACCAGTGCCCCTTCCAATTCTCGGGGTCCTGTACCCAGCAAAGGTTAATAATAATAATAATAATAATAATTTTATTATTTATACCCCGCTCATCTGGCTGGGTTGCCCAGGTTAGAATTTAACAGAGGCGTTTTGTAAGATGATGGCTTTAGCCGGCTACTTGAGTGTCTTCATCAGCATCTCAAAATAATGAGTTGCGATGCAAACCACCCCTTGATTCTCGGCTGAAATATAATATTTTATAAATAATAATAATTGCAAGAGTTACAGCTAAATTATGGTGCCCTCCAAGCTCCAATGGGTGGGCCTTTCCTCCACCTCCCTTAATGGTAAAGGTAAAAGGACCCCTGACCATTAGGTCCAGTCGCGGACGACTCTGGGGTTGCAGCGCTCATCTCACACTATAGGCTGAGGGAGCCGGCGTTTGTCCACAGATAGTTTTTCCGGGTCATGTGGCCAGCATGACTAAGCCGCTTCTGGCGAACCAGAGCAGAGCACGGAAACGGCGTTTACCTTCCCGCCGGAGCGGTTCCTATTTATCTACTTGCACTTTGACGTGCTTTCGAACTGCTAGGTTGGCAGGAGCAGGGATTGAGCAACGGGAGCTCACCCCGTTGTGGGGATTTGAACCACCGACCTTCTGATCAGCAAGCACTGGGCTCTGTGGTTTAGACCACAGCACCACCAGTGTCCCATCCCACCTCCCTTACCTGGCTACTAAGTAGGAGAGAAAACGGCCAGAGTGTTGTGGGTGAGCTGAGCTGGAAGTTGGTGACACAGAGACCTGCTTGCTCCGTACTGGATCCAAAGCTGTGACTAAAAGAGAATCAGGATCCGTTTGGGTGCTAATGATGGGAGCCTCCCTGCCCACAATCTTATGCTCGGGCTGTATATACACTAGTGGCCAAAATTGTGGAAACCTTTTGGGGAAAGTGTATTTCTGAAGTTTATTGCCTCTCTAAAGACTCCTGCTCATTGGCTACATTCAAATGAAGGAAAGCTACTCTCATATCAACCTAAGCAAGTTCCTTTTTCCGGTTATTTGTCTATAACTTTTGATAGAATATAGTCATACCCCAGGTTGCGAACACCCCGTGTTACGTATGTTCAGGTTGCGCACTCCGCAAACCCGGAAGTGTAACACGGAGCGCAAACGGAGCACGGACGCTTCTGTGCATGTCCGCGCAGTCCGTGGATGCGCAGAAGCGTTCTGTACAGAAGCGCATGCACAGAAGCGTGAGATCGCGCTCTCTCGTGCATGCGCAAAAGCGCCGCCCGAGTTGTGCACAGTTTGGGGTGCAAACGGCACCCCGGAACGAATTATGTGCGCAACCCGGGGTATGACTGTACAGGTAATTGAAGAATCTTCATTGCAATACATTCTTCATTAAATTATCTTTCCATTGAGATATAATTTTATGGTATCACTCCAAACAAAAGTGGCGTTAGGAGCCTTCAAACCTCAGAAATACACTTTCCCCAAAAGGTTTCCACAATTTTGGCCACTAGTGTATGTGTACGTAAAACCATATATCCTCAAGACAGCACAGTCTCCGCTGAGCCTCCTTCCAAGGGGTCGGAACTCTGAGTAAAAACTCCTGGAACCCCTGGAATCTTGAACTGCTCAGAGATTGGAGTGGCACTAACAATACATCTGAAAGCAGCCCCCTTCAGGGAAGTTTTAAATATTTGATCTTTTATCGTGTTTTTAATGTTCTGTTGGGAGCCGCTCAAAGTGGCTGGGGAAACCCAGCCAGGTGGGCAGGGTATAAATTAATAATAATAATAATAATAATAATAATACTACGTCCTAAGATGGAAAAGGAAGTTGCAAAAAAGGGGCGGCCCAAATGATCAGGGGGCTGGAGCAAACTCCCAAGCGGGGAAAGGCCCTGTTTGCAGCATTTGTCAACCTGGCGGCTTCTAGATCCTTGGGACTACAACTCCCATCAGCCTCGGCGAGTGCGGCCAATGGTCAGGGATGATGTGATTTGTAGTCCACCAGGCTCAGGGGGCCACCACGACAGCTATCCCCATGTCTGGGGAAAAGGCGCGTAAACTTATTCGTGGCGTACAGAACGTAGGTGGAGAAACATTTTCCTCCTTCATAATATTGGAACTTGGAGCCGCCCAACGGAATTTATTTGGACATGGGCACATGAAAGAACAGATTTCTTCATGTCACACCGAGTACATTTAGGGAGAAGGGGATGATAGCAATTCATACAGCAAAGTGTATAGATTTTATTGCGGCTCTCGGACACATCTTGATGTATGCTTATTCCCCCCCAACCCTAAATCTACATGCCCTCTTTCAGCCGACAAAAACCCACAAGGCTGTTTACAATAAGGGGGAAACGAAACCTAAAATTCATTTGGCAAATCCCATGCACAGCCCCGCCTCCCACACGCAAAAAAAACTCTCGATACAACTACAGTAGAATAAATGCAACCCCTTCCATGGCAAAACCGTTGCTGCGGAAATGGAGGAACGAGCCTCGTAGCTTACGGGGCGCAATATTTAGCAGCTAAAAACCACCCCTCCGGGTCCCTGGGACCCTTCCTAATTCCTAGCGCTACTCCCCGCCACCGGCTTTATACAGAATCCGAACGTTCCGGCACGGAGCCCAGAACCCACCGCGGGGCATTCGAGGGAACCCTCCGTGCGGTTGGGTTTGCTCGGCAAAAAAGGCCGGCCCCATCCTTGCGAGGGCCCTCTGGCGTTGTCCTTACGGCATCGTCCATATTCATTGGATGGAGAAGGCCCCGTGGAACTTCTGGTGGCGGATGAGGTGGTTTTTGTGGACGAAGCTCTTCTCGCAATCCCCGCACGGGTAGGGCTTCTCCTCGAGGTGAATCTTCTGGTGCTCCCGGAGGTACATCTTTTCCCGGAAGCTCCTCCCGCAGACCCAGCACACGAACGGCTTCTCTCCCGAGTGGATCCTCTGGTGGACCGTCAGGCTGCTCTTCCCCCGGAAGGTCTTGCCGCACTCGAGGCAGGGGAAGGGCTTCTCCCCCGTGTGGATCCTCTCGTGGTACGTGAGGGTCCTCTTGGCCCTGAAGGTCTTCCCGCACTCCTGGCAAGAGAAGGGCTTCTCCCCGGTGTGGATCCTCTGGTGGTCCTTCAGGTACATCTTCTCCCGGAAGCTCCTGCCGCATTCCCAGCAGATGAAGGGCTTCTCCCCGGAGTGGATGTTCTGATGGACCGTCAGGCTGCTCTTGTCCCGGAAGGTCTTCCCGCACTCCTGGCACGGGTAGGGCTTCTCCCCCATGTGGATCCGGCGGTGGTACCGGAGGGTTTTCCGGTCCCGGAACATCTTCCCGCATTCCTCGCACGGGAAGGGCTTCTCGCCGGTGTGGATCCTCTGGTGGCTGACGAGGTTGCTCTTCTGGACAAAGGTCTTCCCGCACTCGTTGCAGACGTAGGGCTTGACCCCCGTGTGGATCCTCTGGTGGAGGGTGAAGTGGCTCCGCGTCCGGAAGCTCCTGCCGCAGTCCCCGCAGTGGTAGGGCCTCTCGCCCGCGTGGATCCTCTGATGGTCCCGAAGGTAGTGCTTGTCCCGGAAGGATTTCCCGCACTCCTGGCAGACGCAGCGCTTCTCCCCCGTGTGGATCCTCTGGTGCACGATGAGCTTGCTTTTCTCCCGGAAGGACTTGCCGCAGACCTCGCAGGGGAAGGGCTTCTCCCCCGTGTGGATCCTCTGATGGACGCGAAGGTCGCTCTTGTCCCGGAAGGCTTTCCCGCACTCCTCGCACCCGTGGGGTTTGTCCCCCAGGTGGATGCTCCTCTGGTGCCGGTCGAGTTCCTTCCTGCCCCGGAAGCACTGCTCGCACAGCGGGCAGGGATACGGGCTCCCCGCAGGGCTGGCGCCCCTCGGCACCGGTTGCTGCTCTGCCACAAAGGCCTCCTCCGTCTCTGTTTGGCGCTCGAGGCTACGAAGGGGCGAGGTCTCCGGCGACCCCAGCGCGGGACCTCTCTGCGGCTCGGCGGGGACATTTTCTTCGTCCGACGTGTTCCAGAACATTCCGCTCGAGGAAAGGAGGTAGAGGTCGTTCCCTGGGACATGGAAAGATTCACATAGCAAGAGGGTGAGCGTGAGAATGGATTCAGTTGGCGAGAAAGGAGATTCGGGCTAAATACGGTATCAGGACAAACTTTCTGGTGGTAGGAGCAGTTTGACAGTGGAACAGACTCCCTCGGGAGATATCGGGACTCTCCTTCCTTGAGGTTTTTTAAAAGAAGGAAATAATTGGTACACTTTGACCTGAAAACTCTATTAGTGTCTTAGAGGTTTCAGGTCAAAGTGTACCAATTATTTCCAGACTTGTCCTGGCGTTTCCTTCTTTTACAAACCTCAAGGAATAAAACCTATAAGAGACTTGAATAACTTACATCTATCCAATCATTTTTTTGGCCTGAGTCCTTGGTGTCCTTTTTGCTTCTTTTCCTGCGTTACTCTACCAAGAACTCCAATTTCCTGTTTTGCTTTTAGGCAAAAGCATTTTGTATTTAGCTAGGCTGAGGGTAGCTGGATATGCTCCTCTGGGAAGGGGGCTACAGGGGCTGTTGTTTTCTACCTGGCCAGGTTCAAGGTGTTACTCTCAGTGCATAAAACCCTTGACCCCTTGGGACCAGTTTGCCTGCGGAATCGCCTTACCCCACATGCAGAACTGGCACTGCCAAAAGTGCCATGGAATCTTTTGGTGCAGCGACACTTTGGAACTCCCTGCCTATTGATAGCAGGCACCGTTGAGCTACTCTTTGGCACCTGCTAAAACATTTTTTGTATATTGTCTCCCTGCTTATTTAACTTATATGCAGAATTCATCATGCGAAAGGCTGGACTGGATGAATCCCAAACTGGAATTAAGATTGCCGGAAGAAATATCAACAACCTCAGATATGCTGATGATACAACCTTGATGGCAGAAAGTGAGGAGGAATTAAAGAACCTTTTAATGAGGGTGAAAGAGGAGAGCGCAAAATATGGTCTGAAGCTCAACATCAAAAAAACTAAGATCATGGCCACTGGTCCCATCACCTCCTGGCAAATAGAAGGGGAAGAAATGGAGGCAGTGAGAGATTTCACTTTCTTGGGTTCCATGATCACTGTAGATGGTGACAGCAGTCACGAAATTAGAAGACGCCTGCTTCTTGGGAGAAAAGCAATGACAAACCTAGACAGCATCTTAAAAAGCAAAGACATCACCTTGCCGACAAAGGTCCGTATAGTTAAAGCTATGGTTTTCCCAGTAGTAATGTACGGAAGTGAGAGCTGGACCATAAAGAAGGCTGATCGCCGAAGAATTGATGCTTTTGAATTATGGTGCTGGAGGAGACTCTTGAGAGTCCCATGGACTGCAAGAAGATCAAACCTATCCATTCTTAAAGAAATCAGCCCTGAGTGCTCACTAGAAGGACAGATCCTGAAGTTGAGACTCCAGTACTTTGGCCACCTCATGAGAAGAGAAGACTCCCTAGAAAAGACCCTGATGTTGGGAAAGATGGAGGGCACAAGGAGAAGGGGACGACAGAGGACGAGATGGTTGGACAGTGTTCTTGAAGCTACCAACATGAGTTTGGCCAAACTGCGAGAGGCAGTGGAGGATAGGTGTGCCTGGCGTGCTCTGGTCCATGGGGTCACGAAGAGTCGGACACGACTGAACGACTGAACAACAACAACAACAAAACATTTTTCATTTAGACGAGCCTGTCCAGACATGCGGAATGTTAATTTACGTTCTTAATCTGCTTTCAGTTTATTCCTGATTTTATCTTTTAAATGTTTTAAAGTGTTGCTTTTACCGATAGCTTGTTTTATTCTCGTTGTGATCCGCTTTGAGGTTGTTGTTTGTTGTTTTTACAATCAAGTGGTGTAGAAACATAATAAATACCTACACAAACACACATATATGTAGTATTTATTATATTTATATACATAAATATAAATATGTAGATAGATGATAAATAGATAGAAAGATATAGATAGATAGATAGATAGATAGATAGATAGATAGATAGATAGATGATAGAGATGATGATGATAGATAGATGATAGATAGATAGATGATAGATAGATAGATAGATAGATAGATAGATAGATAGATAGATAGATAGATAGATAGATATAGATATAGATGATGATGATAGATAAATATAGATGATGATATACCGGTAGATAGCTAGATAGCTAGATAGCTAGATAGCTAGATAGATGATAGAGATGATGATAGATAGATAAGATAGATAGATATAGATATAGATGATGATAGATAAATATAGATGATGATATACCGGTAGATAGATAGATAGATAGATAGATATAGATATAGATGATGATGATAGATAAATATAGATGATGATATACCGGTAGATAGCTAGATAGCTAGATAGCTAGATAGCTAGATAGATGATAGAGATGATGATAGATAGATAGATAGATAGATAGATAGATAGATAGATAGATATAGATGATGATGATGATAGATAAATATAGATGATGATATACCAGTAGATAGATAGATAGATAGATAGATATAGATAGATGATAGAGATGATGATGATGATGATAGATAGATAGATAGAGATAGAAAGATAGACATCTCCATATATAAAAAATATCGTTATTGTATTGTATTGTATTGTATTGTATTGTATTATAAACGCGCGTGTGCACACACACACACACACACACACACACACACACACATATGGTGAGCACTTTAGGCCTTGCTTGGTTGCTATTTTTTATATTTGGTGTCAACACTTCTTGTTATTCCTGTTTATATCCTGCAAGTTAATTTGCGACACTTTGGTGCAAGAAATTGAGAAATAAATCTAATCGATGGCAATCCATAATTCTGGCCCTGGTGATCCATATTCCTGGTCTGGCTCACCAAATGGCAAAGGCTGGGCTTGAGGCGATCATATCCCAGCCGAAAGGTGGGATTACAAAAACGTGGCTTCACTCTCAGCGGAGCACTGTAAAGGGATCCTCCCTTCGCCAGGAAGGAGCGAGAGATATTCCCAGTAAACCAGCACCGACAAGTTACATTCCCAGGAGAACAGCATGTACGGAGCACGTTCTGCCCCGGTTCTTTGCCAAAAGATCGCTGTGGCTTGGACCACACCTTAAGAACAAGGTGGGTGCCCCGCCCAGAGAGCACACATCTTAGGAACATTAGGTTCAGGTCTCTCTAACCGCAGGTGAAGAAACCGCGGTTCTTGGAAGGAGATTCCGACTAAACATCAGGAAGAACTTTCTGACGGCAAGAGCTGTTCGACAGTGGAAAGGTCTCCTTCAGAAGGTGGTAGACTCTCCTTCCTTGGAGGTTTTTAAGCAGAGTTTGGCTGGCCATCTGCCATGGATGCTTGAGCTGAGATTCCTGCATTGCACGGGGTTGGACTAGATGACCCCTGGGGTTCCTTCCAACTCTACGATTCTATGATTCTATGCTCATCTGAAGCTGCTGCTAGGAGCTGTGGCTAAAGCAGATACTGGAGCAAATTCCTCTTCCCTCTCACTTAGCCCCCTCTCCAGCCCAGTTGACAAGTTCTGTCGGAAACTCAGAGGCAGCAATTTTGAGAGCCAATATCAGCGGTTGTGCCTTCACTCCTGTGCCTTAAAAGGGGAAGTTTTAAATGCCTGGTGTCTTATTATGCTTTTAGGTTTGTGGGAAGCCGCCCAGGGTGGCTTCCGACAGATTATTATTACCCATACAGAATCTCCCCCGTGTTCTGCCCCACAGATAAGAACACCCGGGAACCCGCCGTGAAAGGGAAGAGGGGCGTTTACCCAGAGAGATGAGCATTCTGTAGTTTTCCATCATCACCTCCCAGTGAAGCTCCCTCTGCCAGTCCTCCAACATCTCCCATTCTTCGGGGGAGAACGAGACGGCAACGTCCTCAAAGTTCACCATGTCCTGCAAAGACAAAGGCGGTCAGAGCACCGGGGTCAAGCCATTCCTTGCCAGGCAACCTGCCACCTAATTCCAAGCTAATTCCCCTCTTGGTTCCGTGGATTCAAGAGAGATCCGTATTTTCTACATTTGTTCCAGGTAAACTTTCATCGCCCTGCTCTCCACACACACATTGGTGGCATCCCCCAGGTGTATTCTTTCTGTACCATTGATGCAATAATAACAGTGCATTTGTGGGGATTCCTACGGTTCGGTCTGCACAACAGCCGGTTTTCTTAGTTGTTCTGGGATGCTGCTGTTGCATTATTATTAGTGGTAATTAATTTTGTATAATAAATAATCATAATAATAAATTTTTATTTATACCCCGCCCTTCCCGTTTAAAAAACCGGGCTCAGGGCGGCTAACAGCAAATATAAAGCATTGATTAAAATGCAACTTAAAAACAGCATAAAACTGCATAAAATACAACATAAAATGCAGCATCAATATCAATAAAATTCAAAAATTCAGGGGTCATTTTGGGGAGAGAAAAAAAACAACCCAGTCAGTAGACATCAAATGATCACCAGGGCTAACTGGCCAAGTTGGTCCTACTAGGGCCAGCAAGGAGACCAGGGAAGAATTTAAATGTGGTAGTCCCACATGGAGGAGGGAGCGTGCTCTGGAGGGTAGGACTCGAACCCATGGCTTCAAGTTGCAAGAAAGGAGATTCCGGCTAAACATTCGAAAAAACTTTCTGGCAGTAAGAGCTGTTCAGCAGTGGAACAGACTCCTCCGAGAGGTGGTGGACTTCTTAAAGAAGAGGTTGGATGGCCATCGGTCATGGAAGCCTTAGCTGAGATCCCTGCATTGCAGGGGGTTGGACCAGATGACCCCTGGGGTCCCTTCCAACTCTTAAGATTTTATTATTCTAACACACGGAAGACAGAGGTAAAAGCAGGTCAGAACAGAGATGGTGGGAGTTCAGTGACTTCTGAACAGCCAGACGCGCCCCCCCCCCACCTCTGTGACGAAGACTCTAAAGCACCACATGGTTAATCTTCGGAACTCCCTGCCACAGGAGGCAGCGATGGGAGGCTTTAAAAGAGGAATAGACAAATTCACGAAAGATATGGATGGCTCTGCTTCTGGATCCCATTTGCTGGAAACCGCCGGGGGGGGGGGGCTCTCATGCTCGGATCCAGCTTGCGGGTTTCCTGCAGGCATCTGGCTGTGAGCACAGGATCCTGGACCAGAAGCCCCCATTTGGCCTGATCTGGTAGGCACTTCTTAGGTTCTTACGTTTACTCAAGGGGTGCCCCTCCAGGGCGCTGTCAGGCCCCCACAGTTCCTCACCTGAATCGCGACGTCTTCCGCCATGATGCTGGGTGTCCCTGAGGGCTGGATCCGGGCAGTGGCGCAAAGCTGACCTGTTCAGTGCAGATCAACAGATCTGGGGGGGGGGGGTCAGGAAAGAGAGGAATGAAGAGGCATGATAAGCAGCTGGGAAGGGAGAAGAGGAGGGTTTTGGGGAGGGGGTTATATTTATTTAAATAATTTAATAAGCTATGTGACTTGGTTGCTCAATTCAATTCTATTACAGTGGACGCCCGGGTTGCGAACGTGATCTGTGTGGGAGGCACGTTCGCAACTCGCAGCATTCGCAACCCGCAGCGCCGCGTCTGCACACACGTGGGTTGCGATTCGACGCTTCTGCGCATGCGCAAAGTGCGGTTTATTGTTGCTGCGCATGCGCGAGCGCCGAAACCCGGAAGTAACCCGTTCCGGTACTTCTGGGTTCAGCGCGGTGCGCAACCCGAAATCACGCAACATGAAGTGGCCGTAACCCGGGGTACGATTGTATTATTATTATTATTAATAATACCCTGCCTTCTTCCCTGACAAGACTCAAGGCAGGTTATGTATGCAAACCTCTAAAAACATCAGGGGACGACGACATTTAAAAGCAAGTAAACTTTGTTAGAAGTAAAACAACATGCATGTATAAACTCTTGTTAAAACCACACAGATAACTGCATGGCACCAGCCCAATCATAGGATTGTAGAGTTGGAAGGAAGCCCAGGGTCATCTAGTCCAACCCCCTGCAAAGCAGGGATCTTTCACCCCACGTGGGGCTCGAACCCACGACCCTGAGATTAAGAGACTGAACTATTAAAAGCAGTCGGTTCCCCAAGGCCTGTTGGAACGAGGAGGTCTTCACCTAAAAAAGCCCATGCAATTCTGGGCTGCATCAAGAGGAGTATAGCATCTAGATCAAGGGAACTAATAGTACCACTGTATTCCGCTCTGGTCAGACCTCACCTGGAATACTGTGTCCAGTTCTGGGCACCACAGTTCAAGAAGGATACTGACAAGCTGGAACGTGTCCAGAGGAGGGCAACCAAAATGGTCAAAGGCCTGGAAACGATGCCTTATGAGGAACGGCTTAGGGAGCTGGGTATGTTTAGCCTGGAGAAGAGAAGGTTGAGGGGTGATATGATAGCCATGTTCAAATATATCAAAGGATGTCATATAGAGGAGGGAGAAAGGTTGTTTTCTGCTGCTCCAGAGAAGCGGACACGGAGCAATGGATTCAAACGACAAGAAAGAAGATTCCACCTCAACATTAGGAAGAACTTCCTGACAGTAAGAGCTGTTTGACAGTGGAATTGGCTGCCAAGGAGTGTGGTGGAGTCTCCTTCGTTGGAGGTCTTTAAGCAGAGGCTTGACAGCCACCTGTCAGGAATGCTTGGATGGTGTTTCCTGCTTGGCAGGGGGTTGGACTGGATGGCCCTTGGGGTCTCTTCCAACTCTAGGATTCTAGGATTCTACCTGCCGGCAGAAGGACCGCAAAGAGGGAGCCTGATATTTCTTATTCTGCCTCCCCCAACCTGGTTCTGGCTGATGGGAGTTGTAGTCCGAAGCAGGTCATGCAAATCCGGGTTAAATCACCCAAGCAAATTCACCGAACTTGCTAAACTTTGCCTATCCGGCCGCAATGTCGAGAAGCTCCCTAGCTTCACACTGAACGGAGAAAGGGGTTAAACGGAACTGCAGACGTTGCAGGAAAAAAAGGGAATAATAATTGCTGGGACCCAACTTTCCTGCTCAACGGGCTGGCTTTCCTCTCCTCCACCCTCCAGGACTTGGGAAGCTGCCTAATAGGAAGTCAGGAATCTTTGCCCAGATAGTCTCCTCCGTTTTCGGCTGGTGGGGGGCTCTCCAGGGGAGGGGCTGTAGCCCAGCGGCAGACCACCTGCTTGGCATGCAGAAGGTCCCAGGTCCAGCCCCTGAAAAAAGATTTCCAGGGAGCGCTGGGAGAGAACCCCGCCTGCAAACCTGGAGAGATGCTGCCAGTCAGTGCAGGCAGCTCTGGGCTCAATGGACCCAACTGTCTGCCGGGAGAAGGCGGCTTCCGTTGTTCCTATAGGTTGCAGAAAGGGGTCTTTCGCAACATTTGCTACCTGCTACGTCCTACCTGGAGACATCAGGGGCTGAACCTGGGAGATGGGGCAAGCTTTTTTCCTGCTGCTCTTGGGGGTGGGACCCGAACCGACGGATTCTCAACTGACGAACTCAACGTTTCTGACCGTAAGAGCCATTTGACGCTGGAGAGGGCTCCCTCAGAAGGTGGTGGAATCTCCTGCCTTTTTAAACAGAGGTTGGATGGCCATTCGCCTGGGATTCTTTAGCTGTGATTCCTGCGTCGCAGCGGGTTGGGCTAGATGACCCCTGGGGGACCCCTGATACTCTATAGTTCTATAGGCAGGAGCTGCAAGCTGTCTCCCTTGACTGCCCAGGTCACTTGCTGGTCCTGACCTGGGCACACATGCACCCCCTTCCTTGAGGTCTGCCCATCCTGAGGGGGTGGCAAATCCCCTCCTCCCCTCCCCCAGTGAGAGGCAGTGTGGTGTAGTGGTTAAGAGCGGTAGACTCATAATCTGGTGAACCGGGTTCGCATCTCCTCTCCTCCACACGCAGCTGCTGGGTCACCTTGGGCTAGTCACACTTCTTTGAAGTCTCTCAGCCCCACTCACCTCACAGAGTGTTTGTTGTGGGGGAGGAAGGGAAATGAGAATGTGAACCGCTTTGAGACTCCTTCAGGTAGTGATAAAGCGGGATATCAAATCCAAACTCTTCTCTCTTCTTCCCCCTGCACCAGTGGCCTCTTGCAAGCCCCAGAGGCCCCAGAACCATAGAATTGCAGAGTTGGTAGGGTCCCCCAAAGGTCCTCTAGCCCAACCCCCTGCAACGCAGATGCTTCCGAAGCCCTGGCTCTGGGTGCAAAGGCTGGGAGGCTGGTGGGGCGCAGATGGAGAGACACCCACCTGCTTTCCAGACACACACCCCGGCCTTTGATGGACTGAAACGGTTTCTTTCCCCACTTAGTCTGTTTCCCAAGTTTCCCAAGTTTCCAGTGGATGTTATGGGGGTGGAGTTAGTTTTTTTTTGGGGGGGGCTGTTTGTGCAATATACTGCAGGTTGTTCTTCTGAAAACATTAATGTTTAGTGCATCATTTGACACACACACACACACACGCTTGTGTAGCATAATGCATTTACGATTGTGGCTATAAACCCTTGGAGACCTTTTTGCAACACAGGCAACGCATAACGTCTTGAAAATAAAAAATTTCCTTCCAGTAGCACCTTAGAGACCAACTAAGTTTGTTCTTGGTATGAGCTTTCATGTGCATGCACACTTCTTCAGATAGTCTTGAAAATAAGTGAGTGGATGTGGTACCAAATATTTGTGGCTCCTGTGATGAGCTGTGACTCCTGCACTAAATGGGGTTATTTTTGGACTCGATGACTCTGAAAGGTAAGGCACCTCTCCCTTCCATCTCTGCATCCCTGAGATTCCATGAAATGATAAAAGATGCCAGAAATAGCCCTGGCTAATAAAATAATTGCAATAGGCTGAAACGGCGGCAGCGGACACGAATTCCTCGAAATGGCAAATGCACCAGGAACAAATGCCAACGACAAAGAACCAGGGTAGTCCGTGAAATAATAAGGTGATCCCATGAAAGGGCAAGAAAGAGGAATAATAAATAAAACAGCCGTGGACTAGAAACGGCGGCAGCGGACACAAATTCCTGGAAATGTCAAATGCACCAGCAGCAGAAATAATGAAGCAACAGGATAGCAGCTGCCACACCAGTTCTATGGAATAATAATGAATGCAAATAATAATAATAATAATAATAATAATACAGTAATAATAATAATAATATGCTCCATCTGTTCCAGTTGGGGAGGGGGCCCAGGATATTGGGGGGGTCTTTCTTCCTCTCTCCTCTTCCTCCCCCTCCCACCTCCCTGGCCCCCCAAAACTCACCCTCCGGCCCCAGAGACACCTCCAGCTTGAGCTCCCTTTGTTTTCTCCCAGCTCAATGCTTGGCAGTCCCCCCACGTCCTCTCTCTCCCTCCCTCTCTCTATGGTACCCCCCTCCTCCTATGTCACTTCCTCTCTCGCCTCTCTAGAAAGTTGCCCTCCCTCGTTTTAACCCTAAGAGCACCCCATCCCTGCAGGCACCAAGGGAAGGCTGGAGAGATCACCCAGGGGCGCCCTCTGCTGGGCTGCAGGGAGAGGGCAGCCTGTCTCAGCCAGGCGTGCTGCAGCTGCCTCGGGCGGCAAAATGATGTGATCCTTTTTTTTTATTCTTATTTTTTTGGGGGGGAGCTGTCTCAAAGTGGCTTGCAGCATTCGGATGCGCAAATAAGTCCGAAACCTACATTACAGAGAACCGGCAAAGTGCAATGCTTTCAGCAGCAGTTTCTCAAACTTTTTCCTTTTTTTATTTTTTATTTATTGACGTTTTCACAATAAAGTAAAAAAAAACAAACTCCAGGAAAGAAAGGAAAGAAAGAAACTAAAGAAAGAAGGAACAGTTTGGAAAGCGTTCACTGAATATATGGGTGGAAATTGTGTATATTTAAAAACGCTGGCAGCATTGAGATAAATTCAACAGCGTAGAGATACATGGTCGTAATAACGGAATACTGAATGGTTTAGCTTGTGTAAAATATGCAGGGATTTATGGTATGTAAATTGAACCACAGGAAAGAGAAGAAGGCAAGTCATTGATTTAAAACTGTTTAAATCGGGTAGGCAACCTAAGGCCCAGGGGCTGGATCTGGCCCAATCGCCTTCTAAATCCGGCCCACGGACAGTCCGGGAATCAGCGTGTTTTTACATGAGTAGAATGTGTCCTTTTATTTAAAATGCATCTCTGGGTTATTTGTGGGGCATAGGAATCCGTTCATTTCCCCCCCTTCAAAATATAGTCCGGCCCACCACATGGTCTGAGGGATGGTGGACTGGCCCACGGCTGAAAAAGGTTGCTGACCTCTGGTTTAAATGAATATTCTAAAATGTAAAATAGAAAAATGTAATAAAAATTATATATAGAAAAGAAAGAAAGAAGCCAAACAGGTGGCAAATACTTTTTATTTTTTATTTTATATGGGCAAGTGTCAGGATTCCAGAGAAGGAGAGCAACTCGAGAGCAAGCAGATCCCTTGCTCAAGCCCAGTTGCTGGATTCTCCCAAGGCTTTTTCAATTCTTTTTTCATTCTTATTCTGCAGAAAAGAATCCAGAGACTGTTGAGAAGGGGAGCAAATTGCCCACGAATACACCGCTGCTCACGTAACATCCACCATGCCTTCACCGCCAGCCACAGGTGACCTTCACGTCGCTTGGAAATGTTGCATCGTCTTCTTTTTACCTTTTCTTCTCATTTGCGGCAACCATTCCTTGGCCTTTTGCTGCTCACCGTCCGCTGTAACGTTGTGATGGCTCAACGGCACCTCCAGAGAATCGGAGTCCCTGCTCCTCTGGCTGCTTCTTGGTTTCTTGCTGGAGTCGCCCTGTGCCAGGAGACAGCAAGGCATGAGAAAATTGATTTATTACTTACATATTTAGAACACTTTGTTCCCTGCTCTCCAACCAGAAAGGCTCCCAGAGTGACTTATGTACAATCAAAACAACACAATCCTTATTTTCAGGCTCACAATCTGGGAAAAAAATACATGGCATGCAAGGGGAGAGGAACTTGGAGGGAAGAGGAAAATAAAAATCACAATGCAGGCAGCAATTTCTAAACGGTTGTTCCTATATCTACAGGTGAAACTCAAAAAATTAGAATATTGTGGAAAAGTCCATTTATGTAAGCAATTGTTTTCATTAGCTACTGGAGTTTAATATATGAGATAGACTCATGACATGCCAAGCGAGATATGTCAAGCCTTTGTTTGTTATAATTGTGATGATTATGGCATGCAATTGATGAGCACCCCAAAGTTGAAATTGTTACTTTGGGGTTCTCATCAGCTGTACGCCATAATCATCACAATTATGACAAATAAAGGCCTGACATATCTCGCTTGGCATGTCGTGAGTCTATCTCATATATTTGTTTCACCTTTTAAGTTGAATTACTGAAAGAAATGAACCTTTCCACGATATTCTAATTTTTCGAGTTTCACCTGTATATCTATCTATCTATCTATCTATCTATCTCTATCTATCTATCTCTCTCTATCTATCTATCTATCTATCTATCTATCTATCATCTCTATCTATCATCTATCTATATCTATCTATATCTATCTATCTCTATCTCTATCTATCATCTATCTATCTATCATCTATCTATCTATCTATATCTATCTCTATCTATCATCTATCTATCTATCTATCTATCTATCTATCTATCTATCTATCTATGTATCTATCTATATCTATCTATCATCTATTCATTTAAAAGGTTATACAAGATTTTGCAAAATACAGTGCTATCAAACAGGATCTGTTGGCAGTATGCATAATCCATATACAATGATAGACCCCTGTTGAACGAAAACAAACATAAAACAAATCCAAAGTAAATATACCACAGGCATGGAAGGGAGTGACTGGAGCTATTTATGGTTAAACAAGACAGGGTTACAAAACATGGACCCTGTTATACCAAGGGAAAGTGCTGAACGTATTCAAATGCCCTAAATCATTCTATCAGCCATCTATCTGGCGCTTAAAGGTATATAATGAAGGAGCCAGACGAACCTCCCTGGGGAGAACATTCTCCAAACGGGGAGCCACTGCAGGAAAGGCCCCGTTCTCGTGTGGCCACCCTCCGAACCCCTCGTGGAGGAGGCACACGAAGGAGGGCCTCAGAGGGTCCAGGGCGGTTCATATGGGGAGAGGCGGGCCTTGAGGTCTTGGGGTTCTGAGACATTTAAGGCTTTATAGGTCAAAACCAGCACTTTGAATTGGGCCCAGCGCAGACGGACCAGGATCGGTGCAAGATGCTCAAACCACCTCAGACCCTCCAAGTGCCCCTATTTTCCAGGGACGTCCCTGATTTAGAGAAGCTTGTCCCAGTTCCTGATTTGATCCCGGAATGTCCCGCTTTTCCTTAGGACGTCCCTATTTTCATTGGATAAATGTTGGAGGGGATGGAGTTATCTGACCCCCCGAGCTGTCAGAAGGCAATCCTGTATAGGAGAGGGTTGTTTTTTTAATGTTTAATGTTTAATTATATACCGTATGTTGGAAGCCGCCCAGGGTGGCTGGGGCAACCCAGTAAGATGTGTGGGGTATAAATAGTAAAATTATCATTATGGAATGGGACGTCCCTATTTTCATGGGAGAAATGTTGGAGGGTGTGCCACCTTGCCCAGTCAGCAATCTAGCCTCTGAATTCTTCACCAGCTGAGGTTTCCAAATTCAGAGGCAGCCCTACATAGAACATGTTGCCGTAATCCAGGGTCGGATTTAGGTTTGATGAGGCCCTAAGCTACTGAAGGTAATGGGGCCCTTTATATGTCCAGCTGTCCTTTGTCAACAACAAATTGTCTCTGTTTTGTGTGTTGAATATATGCTATATGGTAATTTATGGACCTCATAGGTATCTCAAGCCATTTGCACCTGTGGCCATGCAACCAGTCCATGCAGAAGGTAGGCACCCTATATATAGAAAGGAGCAAACGCGTGATATTTTAGGGAGCAGGCTAGCAGGCAGGGCCCATGACTTACATCAGAGGAGCCTACACAACACACAAACACTGTTGCTGTATGTAGGTTTTATTGTATTTGCTTTTTATCTTATATTTTGGAAATGTACATCCCGGTTGTTGTTTTTCCTTTACATTTTTGGGGGGCCCCCAAGAGAGTGGGGCCCTACACTAGAGCTTGTTTAGCTTATACATAAATCCGGCACTGCCGTAATCTAACCTAGAGTTTAGCAGAGCATAGACAACAGGATTACCTCTGTGCTTCCAGTGCGGCCGGGTAGCAGAGTCCTGTTGGACCCCCAGCCAGGATCCCTGTTTTCGCTTGCTCCTCTCTCGCGGCGGAATTTTTCTCCTCTCTCTTTTCCTGGAGCGCTCTGTGAGGGAGGAAAGAGAGTGCAGAGCTGGAAACACTGGCGGAGGAACGGGAGCGGGGGGAGCGCACCGCCCCCGGCACCATCGGAGAGGCGGGTACCATCGTGGTCGCCCCCCTGGGACATGCGCTGAACGCACCCCTCACCGCATCGTGCGCCAAGCCCCCAGGACGCATGGCACACCCACAGGACGCATGCCACGCCCACAGAACACATGCCACGCCCCCAGGATGCATGGCACACCCACAGGACGCATGTCAGGCCCCCATCACGCATGCCACGCCCCCAGGACGCATGCAATGCCCTCAGGGCCCATGACTTACATCATAGGAGCCTACACAACACAAAACACTGTTGCTGGATGTAGGTTTTATTTTATTTGTTTTTTTATCTTATATTTTGGAAATGTACCTCTACTTTGAAAACCCAAAGCAGGTCCCGGTGCTTAAAAGCCTAAATTAAGTATTCCCCAAATTTTGTGAATTATAGGGACAGAACTACCTGAACTCATTCATGTACCAGAGACGAATGGTTGATGAAGATGATGGACTACGACGAAATGACAAAATTGACGGGGGGGAAATCAGAAACCAGGAAGAGAAGAATTTTAAGAAAGAACAGGAAAAATTTATAATGTATTTGAGAGAACACTGTAAAGAACTAAAAACTTTGGCAGGATTTGAGTAATGCTTGAAATGTACCAAAAAAACACCCTATGGTAAAAATAGATTATTTTTCTTTTTAAAAATAGAGAAAATGAGATAAGCAGTTGGGTGGGGGGAGATTGATAATGGTAACGGTGGAAGGGCGGAGGGGAGTCCAAGGATTCAGGGAATCGTAAATGATGATGTGGCTGTTTAACGCTTGAATTTAAATTTGTTATGTAAAATTTAATAAAAATATATTTTAAGGAAAAAAAGAAACTTATTCATGTATGCGACTACAGCTACAAGAATATTACTCGCCCCAAAATGGAAAGAAGCAGAAGTCCCAGCAAAGGAAGAATGGGTACAAAAACTTATGGAATATGCAGAAATGGTGAAACTTACGGGAAGAATACGAAATCAAGATAACAATATTTTTTTATAAAAGAATGGAAATGGTTTGTTGAATATTTACAGATAAATTGCAAACAGATAAAAACATTGGCAGGATTATTGTAATAACCTGAAGTTTTATAAGAGTATATATTTAAAGAAGATGAATGAATGAGGAAATTAAGTTAATCTGGATAAGCAAGAAGGTATTAAAAACAAATTTAAGGAACCGCAGAAAGAGGGGGAAGGAAGTCGAGTTTTGAAATGTCGAAATGATTGCAAAATGAGCGAAAGGTATGAAATGAGTGAAATGTAGAAACTTGAAAAGTAGAAATGTATCGGAATATAATTTAAAATAATGATTATGGATTTGTGTACATTCAACTGTAAAATAATTGATATAAACACTAGGAATTAACTGGAAGTCAAAGGAGGAAAAAAATTAATTAATTTATCTTTATTTATTTATTTATATTTCTAATTTTTTGTTTGTTTTGTTTTTTTGGTGGGGGGAGAATATGTCTTCTGTTTCTGTTTTAGGGTGATAAAAATAAATAAATAAATTCGACAGTTGGGTATCAACATGATTTATTCTGTAAGAAAATTTTTGCCCAACAATAATGCTATAACAAAAGAAAATAAGTGTGGTGTAGAAAATTATTTTCAGTTCTGTATGTATATATATATGTTCATTTTTAGCTTATTGGTGTATTACTAAAAATATTAATTAAAAAAAAGAAAAGTAGAAATAAATAAACAAAAACATCGCCATCAAAAAATTAAAATAAAACCCTAAATTAATGGCGTGTCCTGTATACTAAAAGAGCACCTCCGCCCTTGCAGACCAGGGGTTGTGCTTCTATGGCTCCATAGTTTGCAAAACTGAGCCAAGGGGTTTGTGTGGCTCAGTTGAGGAATTTACTACCTAAAGCAGGAGATGGAGATGGGAGATTATCTGCCTGCAAAACTCCCAGTCTCCCTCCCTCCCTCCCTCTCCAGGTATCTTCCTTGGATACAGCTTCAGAGGCAGCCGGCCGAGACAAAACATGTTTTGGAGCCTGTCCGATATGGAGGATTGCGACTGGACTCTGGCCGCATTGTGGCTGTGATCCCTGGGCTCATCTGTTCCGTGGAGAAGAACGAGGAGTCCTTAGCCTGCCTGGCCGTCCTGGATTACCAAAAGGATATTCCCTTCAGGAGCCGGATTAAGCCCTGGAGAGGACAGAGTGTCCTGGGGGGTCCAGGGGGGGGGCTGCCCCGTCTGAGCATCTCGGCATGGAGAGGGCTGTGGCTCGATGGGAGGGCAGGTGCCGGGCATGCAGAAGGCCACAGGCCTTTTCTCGGTTTCGAGAAAAGCACTTGACCATTTCGGTTGGGAGAAAAGGTGGGCGAGAGGCGATGGGATAAAAAGGTAATTGATGCTTTTGAATTCTGGTGCTGGAGGAGACTCTTGAGAGTCCCATGGACTGCAAGAAGATCAAACCTCTCCATTCTGAAGGAAATCAGCCCGGAGTGCTCACTGGAAGGACAGATCCTGAAGCTGAGGCTCCAATACTTTGGCCACCTCATGAGAAGAGAAGACTCCCTAGAAAAGACCCTGATGTTGGGAAAGGTTGAGGGCACAAGGAGAAGGGGACAACAGAGGACGAGATGGTTGGACAGTGTTCTCGAAGCTACTAACATGAGTTTGGCCAAATTGTGGGAGGCAGTGGAAGACAGGAGTGTCTGGCGTGCTCTGGTCCATGGGGTCACGAAGAGTCGGACACGACTGAACGACTGAACAACAACAACAGGCAGATAGATAGATAGATAGATAGATAGATAGATAGATAGATAGATAGAAAAATAGGCAGCGGAAGACAGCAGGGCCTGGCGTGTTCTGGTCCAGGGGGTCACGAAGAGTTGGACACGACTAAATGACTAAACAACAACAACAACAAAAGGGACCCCTGACTGTTAGGTCCAGTCGCGGACGACTCTGGGGTTGCGGCGCTCATCTCGTTTTACTGGTCGAGGGAGCTGGCGTACAACTTCCGGGTCATGTGGCCAGCATGACTAAGCCGCTTCTGGCGAACCAGAGCAGCGCACGGAAATGCCGTTTACCTTCCCACCGGAGCGGTACCTATTGATCTACTTGCACTTTGACGTGCTTTCGAACTGCTAGGTGGGCAGGAGCAGGGACTGAGCAACGGGAGCTCACCCCGTCGCGGGGATTCCAACCGCTGTCCTTCCGATTGGCAAGCCCAAGAGGCTCAGTGGTTTAACCCAGTGCTCCCCAACCTTTTTATCGCTGCAGACCGGTCAACGTTTGATAATTTTACCGCGGCCCGCTGAGGGGGGGACATTGATTGTTTATATTTTAGATTGTTTTGATGTAATAATTTTAATTTAATTGTATTTAAACATGCCTTCAAAATAAAATACAGTTACAACAAAAAAATGAATATAAAGTGATTTAACATTTTAACACCACAGTAAATAAAATGGAAATAATTTAATGTTCCTTGGGCGGCCCGGTACCATTTGATTCACGGACCGGTACCGGGCCACGGACCGGGGGTTGAGGACCACTGGTTTAGACCACAGCGCCACCTGCGTCCCAACCGGGCGACGGGATAGAAGTTTGTAAAATTAGGCCTGGGAGAAGACATATAAAGACTGGAAAGGAATGTGGAAAATGACTGTTGTTAAAAAAACTGAAATTATGACATTGAGGTGTACAGGCTTTGTTGAACTTATTGAACAAAAGACTTTGTTCCAGGATTCAAGAGTGGATCATCCCAGGCCAAAACCGACTAGCCAGCTCCTACAGAAGGAAGAAACCTCCGCCAAGGAAGATAAAGTAGATTGGCAAAATAAACTACTGAACTATGCAGGACAAATTACTTAACTTGAAACCCAAGAAAGAAAGAGGACTTTGGATTTTTTTTAAAGGGACAAATGTTTAATGCATATTGTTTAAGCTTTGTGTATTGATTTTTCCATTAGTATAACTTTGGTAAAAGTCACTTGTAATAAGATGAAGGTTTAAAATTGAAATATTAAGAGTACAAGGATTTAAGGACGTGCGTGAATGAGTACCCTATATACTCGAGTATAAGCCTAGTTTTTCAGCACATTTTTTGTGCTGAAAAAGCCGCCCTCGGCTTATACTCGAGTGAGGCAGGCAGTGGCTCCTATGAAGCTTTCCCAGGTTTTTTGTGGTAAAATTGGGTGCCTCGGCTTATATTCGGGTCGGCTTATACTTGAGTATATAGGGTATTAAATAATGAAACCAAGAGAGGGAGGGGAGGGATGTCAATCCAAATTATGGTTTAAGAATTTGTTGATGATGCTTTTGTTTTGTTTTTTTGGAAACTTAATAAAATGTTATCCCCCCAAAAAAGTTTGCAAAGTTATGCGTTACATGGAGGAAGTGGGTAGAGTCTCCTGTAACACTAGAACTTCCAATGAAGCTGAAGGCTGGAAGATTCAACGCAGGTAAAAGAAAGTGCTTCTTTGCACCATGCATAGTTAAGCTGTGGAACTCCCTGACACAGGAAGTAGTGATGGCCACCAACCCGGATGGCTTTAAAAGAGGACTGGAGGAGGAGAGGGCTATTGATGACTACTACCGTAGTTGGAGAAAGCAATGTTTCTGAATTCTGAAATTGCTTTCATGCTCAGATCCTGCGTGAGGGTTGGCCAGTGTGAGACAGGATGCAGGGCTAAATGAGCCCCCTTTGGCCTGATCCAGCTGGGTCTTGTTATGTTCTCGTGCCAATCCCCAACACCCCCAGGTAGGGCTCGGGGAGACCCAAACCCCAAGCCCTGGAGAGCAATTGCTGCCAGTCAGTGTAGGCAATACTGGGCACAATGGACCACTGGTCTGACTCAGGGTGAGACATCTTTGACGTCATGCAAGAGCCCAGACACTCACCAAGTTCGTCATGAGGCCTCTGCTGAGGGCGGAGAGGCTGCCGGTTCGGTAAGCGGTCATTCTGCTCCTCTGGCGCTGGGTTGTCCTGGGAATTCGCAGCGTCTCCAGGTCCCTCTTCCCCGGGTCGTCCTGCAAGATCAACAGCAAATGGCAGTGATGTTAAAGGGTCTCCGATTAGGATTTCAGCATCATTGATTATTATTATTGTTTAGGGAAGTTTTTAATTTGTGATTTGATGTATTTTAATATTTGTTGGAGGCCGCCCAGAGTGGCTGGGGGGACCCGGCCAGATGGGCGAGGTACAAATAAAAAATTATTATTATTATTATTATTATTATTATTATTATTATTATTATCATCATCATCATTGGGTCTGGAGAACCTAAGGAAAGCCTGGCTGCTGGGTCATGGTCCCAATCCTGTTCTTGCACCCTGTTCAGGCAGCCAGATGCCTCAGGGGGGAAGTCCCCCTCCGGCCGGATTTATGTATAAGCTAAACAAGCTATAGTTTAGGGCCCCACTCTCTTGGGGCCCCCAAAAAAATTTAAAGGGGAAAAAAAACCCTGGATGTACATCTCCAAAATATAAGATAAAAAACGAATACTGTAAAATAGAACCTGCATACAGCAACTGTGTTTGTGTGTTGTGTAGGCTCCTATGATGTAAGTCATGGGCCCCCCGCCTGCTAGCCTGCTCCCTAAAATATCACTAGTTTGCTATTATTATTTCATGTTATAGCAAGTTTCTAGAGACTAGATGATGAGTCTTCGTAAATTGTGTTTCTAAAGGAACTTTTGTCATTGCCAAATGCCAATGTGTTTGCATTACTAAGTTTTTTATGAATAAAAAAATCATTTTAAGTTAGAGCTTAATATTTTTTTCACTATTAATATACTTTTTCTTAATTGCATTTCACTATTAATATACATCTTAATTGTATTTCAGTTCAACAATTGCTTTGATCAAATACATATTTTGTGATGTGCAAATGGCTTTCAAACTGCTAGGTGGGCAGGAGCAGGGACCGAGCAACGGGAGCTCACCCCATCGCGGGGATTCGAACCGCCGACCTTCTGATCAGCAAGCCCTAGGCTCTGTGGGTTAGACCACAGCACCACCTGCGTCCTTTCACCCTATATAGGGAGCAGGCTAGCAGGCGGGACCCATGACTTACATCATAGGAGCCTACACAACACAAAACACGGTTTTTTGTACCCCACAGCTGGATAAATATTGAAGATATTCCCCCCCCCCAAAAAAACCACACACACCACACATTACATATTACCTCTAAAAATACTACGGTATGTGGCCTCGTAATACCGAATGATCCCAAACATCTCATACCCTCCAACACTTCTCTGGTGATAAATAGGGCTGTCCTATTCAATAATAATAATAATAATAATAATAATAATAATAATAATAATAATAATAATATATTTGTACCCCACTCATCTGACTAGGTTGCCCCAGCCACTCTGGGCTGCTTCCAACATATGAATTTATTTATTACGGTCAGAGACCAGCTTGCATAACACAATAGTGACAGCCTTCCAACATATATAAAAACATAATAAAACCTTAAAAGGCTTCCCTATACTGGGCTGCTTTCAGATGTCTTCTAAAGTTATATAGTTGCTTATATCCTTGGCCCGGGGGTCACACAGCTCCATGGCCACTAACATTTCACTGATGAAAATAGGGATGTCCTCAGGAACAGCGGGACATTCCTGGGTCAAATAAGAAACCGGGACGGCTTCTCTAAATCCGGGCTTGTCCCTGGGAAATAGGGGCACTTGGAGGGTCTAACATCCCCCCCTACCAAACCAGAAACTCCACCATCACCGTTCAGCTCCCAGAACTGGAACCAGCCTTCTTCATAAGCGATGAGACGGGCAAAGAGGTCTGTGGAACCTCCAGACACATGAAAAAGCCCTTTCACCCCACAGAGTACCAACCTCTGTCTCTGGAATAGCATTGGGGGACTCTGCCCCACATCCCCCATCGGACAAAGCCACAAGAGCGAAGGTGGCAGCGATGCTCCACGACAGCCAGGGCCCCATCCCTGAGGGTCCTGCGAAGGGGGTCTCTCCCAGGATGCTTGCTCCGACTCCTCTTGCTGCTTTATGTCCTGCCGTAGCCGTCAGGTGGGGATGAGTCACGGAGGCGGCGCCACTTGTTAAACATTAGCAAATCCAGCAGAGAGAAATAACCGATGGCGTTGCTGCTGCTCCACTGGGGTTTTTCCATTTGACCCCACACCTGGGCCAGGTGATGGGGCAGGAAAACTTGGGACGCAGGAGCAGGGTGGTGAGTGAGGGGCTTAAAGGGTTAGAAGTGGTGAACTCTCCTTCTTTTTAAGCAGAGGTTGGGTGGCTGTCTGTCAGAGAAACTTGAGCTGAGATTCCTGCATTACAGGGGGTTGGATTGGATGACCCTTGGGGGTCCCTCCCAACTCAAAATTTGATGACTCTAAGACATACCCTCCAGCATTCCTCAGATGAAAATAGGGACATTTCCAACTCCCCACAAACTGATCCTTCTTGACTCTCCATTTTTTGTCGTCGCCATCGTCCCCTTGCAGCCGCCGCAGAACATTTCATTTCAGAAGCATTTTTCAGGGAAGGTTTTAATGTTTATTCTGTTTTTAGTGTTCTGTTGGGAGCCGCCCAGAGTGGCTGGGGAGGCCCAGCCAGATGCGTGGGGCATAAATAATAAAAATTACCGTATTTTTCGGCGTATAAGATGGCTGGGCGTATAAGACGACCCCCAACATTTCCAGTTAAAATATAGAGTTTGGGATATACTCGCTGTATAAGAAATATGACCCGGCGTATAAGACGACCCCCGACTTTTGAGAAGATTTTCCTGGGTTAAAAAGTAGTCTTATATGCAGGAATATACAGTATTATTATTATAATCTATATATATAAAATCATTCAAGTTGGGTGTTTGTTAACAATCGCCTTTCTCCCTTGATCAATTCCGTTCAAATTTGGACACAACATTCCATGTCCATATGGGAGTGATCATATGTACTTACATTGCACAAATACCACACTTTTCCCAGGTAAAAATGTGATGTTGTGCAAAAAAATATAGCGCACTCCAGTGGACGTTAAACAGCACAGCACAAACCTCATAGACTAAAATAGTAGTAATAAACAGTTGTAGAAACAAAGACAAAAATGGGAGGGGCAAACAGAGAACACATAGACTGAACAAAATAAGGTGTAAGTAAACACACGCTTTCTCTTTCATACTGTATCTTACTTTTGCATTTCACCAAATCAGCCACAGCAACGCGTGGCCGGGTCAGCTAGTTATTTTATAAAGTCTCCTTGTGCTCCAATCCGTTCCCCATTCCTTCCTTCCTGCCCAGGGAGGCTCTACCCTCTGCCTGACCCTCAGAACCGGCATGTCATGTGGGGCGGGGCCTCGCTGGCCGCTGGCGAGATCTCCTCTCCTCGGCCATTGTCCAGCAGCTGCTACGAGCGGCCCAAGGAAGGAGAACGGCAGCAGCGGCCATAGAGAGGCAAAGCCATGCTCCTTTGCGCCTCCGCCGCCATTGCTTGAGAGTCCCAGAGGTCAGCAAACTTACAGTGCCTCGGGCCGCTGTCTCCAGTGCCGATCGCGCAGTGGACCGGAGGGCGGGGGAGCATGCGCCCATACGCATGCGCACACGCTATTTCCGGCGCACTTCTGGGTCGGAGGAGCACTGGAAATAGCTTGTGCGCATGTGCACGGGCCTCCTCCGACCCGGATGTGCACCAGAAATAACGCTTGCGCATGCGCACAAGCTATTTCCGGTGCTCCTCCGACCTGGAAATGGACAGCCACACAGCGCAGCGCCGGTAAGAGCTGGGGGCGGCAGCGGGGTTTGCCGCAGGCCGGATAAACAAGTCCCAAGGGCCTTATCCGGCCCACGGACCTTAGTTTGGGGACCCCTGCTTGTGACCAACGCTGGCTCATCTTCCTGCCCAGCCACAGTGCTGGTGGCGGAAATAGAGACATTCTGGGTCAAATCAGAAGCCGGGATGGCATCCATAATTCCGAGACCGTCCCTGGGAAATCGGGACACGTGGAGGGTCTGCTCTCAGAGCTCAATTACTCTTAAAGAGTTAGGTGGTAGGTCCCAGCAAGGCCAGAAGTCTTGCACACTTACTAAGGCCAGCATTGCAAAATTTGGAGATGGGCAAAGGATTTCTGCGCATATTGAAGGGATTCTGAGTCTCGGTTCAAATGTTGCTTCTGAAACTGCAGATTAGTTTGTCTGTAAATACGAAGCTGGATCTCATTTGTCCCCCTTCCTTAGCTGGGGTTAAGCCCCGCGGAATTCCATAAGACCTACTTCTGAGTAAACACGGATAGGATTACAGTGGTACCTTGGTTTTCAAATGCCTTGGTAATCAGACAACTTGGAACCCAAACACTGCAAACCCGGAAGGAAGTGTTCTGGTTTGAGAAGTTTTTTCAGAAGCCGAACATGCTCCGTTTTGAGTGTTACGCTTCTGATTTGAGTGCCACACTTCCGTTTCGAGTGTTACGCTGAGGTCTGTCTGTTTTGGTGGCTCTTTTTATTTTGTTTTTGTGGCTGTGTTTGGAACCCAGTTCAGCTACTGATGGACTGATTGTGTGACTGCAGTACATTGTTTGTTGCTTTCATTTTATGGATCAATGGTCTCGTTAGATAGTAAAATTCATGCTCAATTGCTGTTTTAGGGGTTGTTTTTAAAAGTCTGGAATGGATTAATCCGTCTTGCATTCCTTTCTATGGGAAAGCGCGCCTTGGTTTTGGAACGCTTTGGAACAGACTTCTGGAACGGATTAAGTTTGTAAACCAAGGTACCACTGTATGCTATAAATCCCCTCACTCCGGCATGTTCCCAAATTCCAGAATCGTCCTCCGCAGCTGCTATTCCGTTTTTTAAAAAATAAATAAAAATATTGAAATCACTGATTATTTATTGCATGTTTTGTTAATTAATTAATAGACCTCTTACATGTCAAAATGTCTTCCAAGCAGTTTACAAGGATACAATCAGTGATAACCCATAATTTGAAAGCCACACTAAAATACTCCCAGCGACATGTTTAGCTGTGATTCCTGTATGACAGGGGGGTGGACTAGATGACCCTTGGCGTCCCCTCCACCTCTATGATTTTATGATTCCAGCTCATCCCGTGTCAGGTCTGGTCTTCAGCGTCCGCCGAGGACTCTGTGCCCTGGGTGGGGGGCTCAGGCTTTGGGGGGTAGAGTATTTTCTTCGCTGGAATCTCCCTCGGACTCCGAGTTGCTTCCGATCCAAGTCTCATTTCTGCTCCCCTGGGCAGGCGGGGCCACGATCATCAGCCCCGAGTAGCAGCCCCGGCAGACGGCCCGGGTACCCGAGCGCTGCTTCCCCCTGGCTCGCACTGGGGCGGCCCCCCTCGCGGACCTCTTCGTCCTGGCTTCGTACCTCGGCTGCTGCAGGGAAAGGGGAAAGAGGGAGGTGGGAGACACCCCAGCAAACCTCACCCCCCTCTGCGCCCACCCAACCACTTAGATTGGCGGAAACAACTACAGGTTTCACTTCACACCTGTTCCGAAGCAGCACCATAGCTGTCCACCCTCCCTTTTTTGCGGGAAACTCCCTTATTCCAATGCCGTTTCCGGCTGCTATCCCGGATTGTTTATATCCCTTAAATCTCCCGGATTTCAAAGGAAGCAGCTCCTCTCCCTCCCTGCCGGCCAGGGAGGTTCCTCAGCTGCGTTGCTCAGCTGCCAATAAGGAGTCTGAGACCGACTGGGGGCGGAGCTTGCATGCCTTGTGCAGCCAGACCCTCACGCCCAACCAGACAGACAGACAGCCTGCCGTCTACACGCTCGCTCTTTCGCTCACCCGTTGGTGCGCAGCCTCTGGAGCGCAGGGTGGCGAGGCTACTTGGTGCCATTGCACCGCCCTCACGGCATCCCTTATTTTCAAATCCGAAAGTTTGGGGGAAATCCCTTATTTTCCAATCTGAAAGTTGACAGCTATGAGCAGCACGGAGCCTTTGGAACTCCCTGCCTCTTGATGCCAACCAAGCAGCTCTTTTTGAGACCGGCTTAAAACATTCTTGCTTGGACAAGCCTGTCCGGATGCTTAGAAAGTCAGTGCTTGTTTCAGCCTGTTTTAGTATTTAACTTTTCACGTGTTTTCAACTCTCATCGTGGATTTATAATTCTTATCTTTTGTAAACTGCTTTTTTTATTTTACAAAATCAAGCAGTATTGGATTTCTACAAAACAAGCAAACAAACCCAGCGCGGAATCTGCTGAGACGATGAGAATGATGGGAAATAGTAAAAGCCCCAGCTCAATAGTTTCATATGATTCATAAAATCACTGGGGGGATTACTGGGGAGGGGGAGGCACTAAGGGGGTGGCACTGGGACACAGGAGGTGTTAATGACAATTGGGCTTTCAAAGAGGATGGAGGAGGTACCTTTTATCATATGTGGTGGAACTGTAATGTAATCAAAAAATTTGGGGGAATGATATATAACGAAATGAAAAAATGTTTAAATTAACCTTTGTAAAAAAAACCCAGAAGCTTTTTAATTGGGAATTATAGGTACCGAGATCCCAAAAGATCAGAAGACATGGTTCACGTATGCTACAACAGCCGCTCGGATGTTGCTAGTCCAGAGATGGAAGGAAGATACAGCCCTGAGCCGAGAAGAATGGCAAATCAAGTTGATGGACTATGCCAAAATGGCAAAATTAACTGGGAAGCTCAGGGAAAAAGAAGACAAGAAATTTAAAAAAGAATGGGAAATGCTTATAAAAATTGTTGCAAAGAGGTTGAAACATTCGCAGGGTTCTAAATACACTTGGAATGTATCAGAAAGTATAGATAACTTAGGAAGATGAGAAATTGGAGAAGTATTGATATGAAGTTGAAAATAGAATTAAGAGGACCCACGGAGGAAATGGGGAAGTCACGAAATTCAGAGGAATATCAACATGTGAAATGTGTATGATCTTTTGATGTAAATTTATCTCTCTCTCTCTCTCTCTCTTTCTTTATTTTTGAAAATCACTTTATTTTTGAAGATCACTGTTATTTTTCTCTCCCTTAATTTTGACCCAGATACTCTCAATTTGGCTTTGAAGTTTTAAATCATGGATCTCTTCACAGGTATACACATCCCTGACATATAACGCCACTCCTCCTCCTTTCCTGTTTGGTCTATTTCTCTGAAATAGATTGTATCCCTCTATTACTACATTCCAATCATGAGACTCATCCCACCAGGTTTCAGTGATGCCTATTATGTCGTATTTAGTTTGCTGTACCAAGAGCTCAAGTTCATCTTGTTTATTCCCCATGCTCTGTGCATTTGTATTCACGAGCTGCGAAACAACAGTGTCTGCAACAGAAGCACCACCCTCGGGCTGAGCCTGTTTCTCTCTGGTCCTGTTCACGGAGGGAAAAGAGCATCAATGCGCTGTCCCTGCTCACAGCCAGCCCATCGCTCAGGCAGGAACCGGCAGAGAGAAATCTCCGCCTTGGAGCCAAGAGAGAGTCTGGGACAGAGCAGTGTTTCCAGGCCATCTCCTTGGGCTGCCGGATTGTGAAGCTGACCCAGTGGATCTCCAGGGAGTGAGGGGTCTCCGGACAAGGCAGGGGGGGCTCCCTCTGCCCACCTGCCAGCCCCCACAGCCCCAGACATACCTGGAGGCTTGGCTCCACGCCTGGCGAGATGGACTCCCCCAACGATCGGACATTTCTCCAGAAAGCCTCCTGCAGAAGCAATGAAATGAATGAAGGGACGCGGGTGGCGCTGTGGCTTAAACCTATCGACGGCCACTAGCCACAAAGACCATGTCTGCCTCCATAGTCAGAGGCAGAGCTGCTTCTGAAATACCTGTGCCTAGGAAGTGTGCCACAAACAGAGGGCTGGATGAGTCCTTACTCTCTCCCGCAGCCTCTGGAAGGCTCCGACTTGCCATCACCTCAACCTGGAAAAATCCCCTTCCTTGCCCTCATTCCCACAAGGACTCCTATTTCACCCATGAATGAGAGCCATGCCAAGCTGGGCAAACATCTCTTAGGCTGGACTCCCGACAAGAGAGGGGTTCCTTCTCCCAGACATACCTGCAGTCTTTGCTCCAGGGGAGACAAGGTGGGCCCCTTAATCCCAGGATATTCCTGTAGAGGGACCTGCAATACAGGATGGTATAATGCTTAGGCCAAGGGGAGGGGTGGGGGGAAGAGAGCATTTCCTGAGAGACCCCCCACCCACCCACCCAGCTGTCCATCTTCTGTCCTTGGAGTGGCATACCGGCTGTGGATAAAGCCAGAAGCGGACGCTTCCTCGTTGGCCAAGGAACAGCTGGCTGTGCAGAGCGCTGATTGGCTAGCTTGGGTGGCAGTCACACAGCCATTCCCCGCCCACAGGGGATATTTTCCAAAGCCCCATTTAAAACTCTGAAGAATTGGCATTTGAGAAAGAGGTAAGAGCATCTGTAGAGATTGGAATCCTTCCTCCCGTTAGAGTGGTACCTTGGTTCTCAAACGCCTTGGGACTCAAACAACTTGGAACCCAAACACTGCAAACCTGGAAGGAAGTGTTTCGGTTTGTGAGCATTTTTCAGAAGCCGAACATTCTCCGTTTTGAGTGTTACACTGAGGTCTGTCTGTGTTTGCTATTTCTTTTGTGTTTTTGCGCCTTTTTCTTTTCGTTTTTCTGACTGTATGGAACCCCGTTCAGCTGCTGTTTGATTGATTGATGGATTGTGAGACTGCAGTACATTGTTTATTGCTTTCATTTTATGGATCGATGGTCTTGTTAGATAGTTCCAGTTACAGGTAGGTAGCCGTGTTGGTCTGTCAAAGTCAAAACAAAATAAAAAATTCCTTCCAGTAGCAACTTAGAGACCAACTAAGTTTGTTCTTGGTATGAGCTTTCATGTGCATGCACACTTATTTTGTTAGATAGTACGATTCATGTCAAATTGCTTTTTTAGGGGTGGTTTTTAAAAGCCTGGAACGGATTAATCAGTTTTGCATTGCTTTCTATGGGAAAAGGCGCCTTGCTTTTGGAAAGCTTTGGTTTTGGAACAGACATCCAGAACGGATTATGTTTGAGAATCAAGGCACCACTGTATTTCTATGACTCTTCCTTCATTTACCTTTTCAAATCCACTAGCTGCCAATCCGTCTCTGTGTATTTAATGTATTTTAATATTTGTTGGAAGCCGCCCAGAGGGGCTGGGGAAAGCCAGCCAGATGGGCGGGGTACAAATAATAAATTATTATTAAATTATTATTATGTGTCCACAGAATGGCAGCTCAGAGAGAAGCTCAGCCCTGCTCTTCCTCCCTATGTGCTTACCTGATTAAGAGCTGATAAACAACCGGCTCTGCGTCCGCAACAGAAGCACCACCTGTGGGCTGAGCCTGTTTCTCTCTGCGCCTGTTCACGGAGGGAAAAGAGCATCAATGCGCTGTCCCTGCTCACAGGCAGCCCATCGCTCAGGCAGGAACCGGCAGAGAGAAATCTCCGCCTTGGAGCCAAGAGAGAGTCTGGGACAGAGCAATGTTTCCAGGCCATCTCCTTGGGCTGCCGGATTGTGAAGCTGACCCAGTGGATCTCAAGGGAGTGAGGGGTCTCCGGACAAGGCAGGGGGGCTCCCTCTGCCCACCTGCCAGCCCCCACAGCCCCAGACATACCTGGAGGCTTGGCTCCACGCCTGGTGAGATGGACTCCCCCACCGATCGGACATTTCTCCTGAAAGCCTCCTGCAGAAGCAATGAAATGAATGAAGGGACGTGGGTGGCGCTGTGGGTTAAACCTATTGACGGCCACTAGCCACAAAGACCATCTCTGCCTCCATAGTCAGAGGCAGAGCTGCTTCAGAAATACCTGTGCCTAGGAAGTGTGCCACAAACAGAGGGCTGGATGAGTCCTTACTCTCTCCCGCAGCCTCTGGAAGGCTCCAACTTGCCATCACCTCAACCTGGAATAATCTCCTTCCTTGCCCTCATTCCCACAAGGACTCCTATTTCACCCATGAATGAGAGGCATGCCAAGCTGGGCAAACATCTCTTAGGCTGGACTCCCGACAAGAGAGGGGTTCCTTCTCCCAGACATACCTGCAGTCTTTGCTCCAGGGGAGACAAGGTGGGCCCCTTAATCCCAAGATATTCCTGTAGAGGGACCTGCAATACAGGATGGTATAATGCTTAGGCCAAGGGGAGGGGTAGGGGGAAGAGAGCATTTCCTGAGAGACCCCCCACCCACCCACCCAGCTGTCCATCTTCTGTCCTTGGAGTGGCATACCAGCTGTGGGTTAAGACGCAAAGCCAGAAGCGGACGCTTCCTCGTTGGCCAAGGAACAGCTGGCTGTGCAGAGCGCTGATTGGCTAGCTTGGGTGGCAGTCACACAGCCATTCCCCGCCCACAGGGGATATTTTCCAAAGCCCCATTTAAAACTCTGAAGAATTGGCATTTGAGAAAGAGGTAAGAGCATCTGCACAGAATGGAATCCTTCCTCCCGTTAGAGTGGTCCCTTGGTTCTCAAACGCCTTGGGACTCAAACAACTTGGAACCCAAGCACTGCAAACCCGGAAGTAAGTGTTTCGGTTTGCAAACATTTTTCAGAAGCCGAACGTTCTCCGTTTTGAGTGTTACACTGAGGTCTGTCTGTTTTTGCGATTTATTTTGTGTTTTTGCGCCTTCTTTTCATTTATGTGACTGTGTGGAACCCAGTTCAGCTACTGATTGATTGATTGATGGATGGATTGTGTGACTGTAGTACAGGGGTCAGCAACCTTTCTAGCCGTGGGTCGGTCCACTGTCCCTCAGACCTTGTGGGAGGCCAGACTATATTTTGAAAAAAACAATGAACGAATTCCTATGCCCCACAAATAACCCAGAGATGCATTTTAAATAAAAAGACACATTCTACTCATGTAAAAACATGCTGATTCCCGGACTGTCCATGGGCCGGACTGAGAAGGCTATTGGGCCGCATCCTTCCCACGGGCCTTAGGTTGCCTACCCCTGTTGTAGTACATTGTTTATAGCTTTCATTTTATGGATCAATGGTCTCATTAGATAGTAAAATTCATGTTAAATTGCTGCTTTAAGGGTGGTTTTTATAAGCCTGGAACAGATTAATCAGTTTTGCATTGCTTTGTATGGGAAAAGACGCCTTGCTTTTGGAACGCTTTGGATTTGGAACGGACATCCAGAACGGATTATGTTTGAGAATCCAGGCACCACTGTGTTTCTATGACTCTTCCTTCATTTACCTTTTCAAATCCACAAGCTGCCAATCCGTCTCGTGTGTATTTAATGTATTTTAATATTTGTTGGAAGCCGCCCAGAGGGGCTGGGGAAAGCCAGCCAGATGGGAGGGTACAAATAATAAATTATTATTGAATTATTATTATGTGTCCAAAGAGGGGCAGCTCAGAGACAAGCTCAGCCCCTCTCCTCCACCCTATGTACTTACCTGATTAAGAGCTGAATAACAACTGGGTCTGCAACAGAAGCACCGCCCTAGGGCTGAGCCTGTTTCTCTCTGGTCCTGTTCACGGAGGGAAAAGAGCATCAATGCGCTGTCCCTGCTCACAGCCAGCCCATCGCTCAGGCAGGAACCGGCAGAGAGAAATCTCCGCCTTGGAGCCCAAAGAGAGTCAGGGACAGAGCAATGTTTCCAGGCCATCTCCTTGGGCTGCTGGATTGTGAAGCTGACCCAGTGGATCTCCAGGGAGTGAGGGGTCTCCGGAAAAGGCAGGGGGGCTCCCTCTGCCCACCTGCCAGCCCCCACAGCCCCAGACATACCTGGAGGCGTGGCTCCACGCCTGGCATGATGGACTCCTCCACCGATCGGACATTTCTCCTGGAAGCCTCCTGCAGAAGCAATGAAATGAAGGAAGGGACGCGGGTGGCGCTGTGGCTTAAACCTATCGACGGCCACTAGCCACAAGAGCCATGCCTGGCCTCCATAGTCAGAGGCAGATCTGCTTCGGAAATACCTGTGCCTAGGAAGTGTGCCACAAACATTGGGCTGGATGAGTCCTTACTCTCTCCCGCAGCCTCTGGAAGGCTCCGATTTGCCATCACCTCAACCTGGAATAATCCCCTTCCTTGCCCTCATTCCCACAAGGAATCCTATTTCACCCATGAATGAGAGCCATGCCAAGCTGGGCAAACATCTCTTAGGCTGGACTCCCGGCAAGAGAAGGGTTCCTTCTCCCAGACATACCTGCTGGCTTAGCTCCAGGGGTGGCAAGGTGGGCAACTTAATCACAAGGCGATCTGGGTCTTCCTTTGGAAGGCGCTGCAATACAGGATGGTATAATGCTTAGGCCAAGTGGAGGGGTGGGGGGAAGAGAGCATTTCTTGAGAGACACCCACACCCACCCAACTGTCCATCTTCTGTCCTTGGAGTGGCAAACCAGCTGTGGGTTAAGACGCAAAGCCAGAAGCGGACGCTTCCTCGTTGGCCAAGGAACAGCTGGCTGTGCAGAGCGCTGATTGGCTAGCTTGGGTGGCAGTCACACAGCCATTCCCCGCCCACAGGGGATATTTTCCAAAGCCCCATTTAAAACCCTGAATAACTAGAATCTGAGAAAGAGGTAAGAGCATCTGCACAGAATGGAATCTTTCCTCCCGTTAGAGTGGTCCCTTGGTTCTCAAACGCCTTGGGACTCAAACAACTTGGAACCCAAGCACTGCAAACCCGGAAGGAAGTGTTTCGGTTTGCGAACATTTTTCAGAAGCCGAACATTCTCCGTTTTGAGTGTTACACTCAGGTCTGTCTGTTTTTGCTATTTATTTTGTGGTTTTGCGCCTTTTTCTTTTCGTTTTTCTGACTGTATGGAACCCCATTCAGCTACTGATTGATTGATTGATGGATTGTGTGACTGTGGTATATTGTTTATTGCTTTCATTTTATGGATCAATGGTCTTGTTAGATAGTTCCAGTTACAGGAAGGTAGCCGTGTTGGTCTGTCATAGTCAAAACGAAATAAAAAATTAAAAAATTCCTTCCAGTAGCACCTTAGAGACCAACTAAGTTTGTTCTTGGTATGAGCTTTCGTGTGCATGCACACCTTTTTTGTTAGATAGTAAAATTCATGTCAAATTGCTTTTTTAGGGGTGGTTTTTAAAAGCCTGGAACGGATTAATCAGTTTTGCATTGCTTTCTATGGGAAAAGGCGCCTTGCTGCCAATCCGTCTCTGTGTATTTAATGTATTTTAATATTTGTTGGAAGCCGCCCAGAGTGGCTGGGGAAACCCAGCCAGTTGGGCGGGGTACAAATAATAAATTATTATTAAATTATTATTATGTGTCCACAGATTGGCAGCTCAGAGACAAGCTCAGCCCCTCTCTTCCTCCCTATGTGCTTACCTGTGCAAGAGATGTTAAACAACTGGGTCTGCGACAGAACCACCTCCTTAGGGCTGAGCCTGTTTCTCTCTGCTCCTGTTCACGGAGGGAAAAGAGCATCAATGCGCTGTCCCTGCTCACAGCCAGCCCATCGCTCAGGCAGGAACCGGCAGAGAGAAATCTCCGCCTTGGAGCCAAAAGAGAGTCTGGGACAGAGCAATGTTTCCAGGCCATCTCCTTGGGCTGCCGGATTGTGAAGCTGACCCAGTGGATCTCCAGGGAGTGAGGGGTCTCCGGACAAGGCAGGGGGGCTCCCTCTGCCCACCTGCCAGCCCCCACAGCCCCAGACATACCTGGAGGCTTGGCTCCACGCCTGGCGAGATGGACTCCCCCACCGATCGGACATTTCTCCTGAAAGCCTCCTGCAGAAGCAATGAAATGAATGAAGGGACGCGGGTGGCGCTGTGGGTTAAACCTATTGACGGCCACTAGCCACAAGAGCCATGCTTTGCCTCCCTAGTCAGAGGCAGAGCTGCTTCTGAAATACCTGTGCCTAGGAAGTGTGCCACAAACAGAGGGCTGGATGAGTCCTTACTCTCTCCCGCAGCCTCTGGAAGGCTGTGACTTGCCATCACCTCAACCTGGAATAATCTCCTTCCTTGCCTTCATTCCCACAATGACTGCTTTGGACCAGGAGGTTTATTTCACTAGTGAATGAGAGCCATGCCAAGCTGGGCAAACATCTCTTAGGCTGGACTCCCGACAAGAGAGGGGTTCCTTCTCCCAGACATACCTGCTGGCTTAGCTTCAGGGGTGGCAAGGTGGGCCCCTTAATCCCAGGATATTCCTGTAGAGGGACCTGCAATACAGGATGGTATAATGCTTAGGCCAAGGGGAGGGGTGGGGGGAAGAGAGCATTTCCTGAGAGACCCCCCACCCACCCAGCTGTCCATCTTCTGTCCTTGGAGTGGCATACCGGCTGTGGATAAAGCCAGAAGCGGACGCTTCCTCGTTGGCCAAGGAACAGCTGGTTGTGCAGAGCGCTCATTGGCTAGCTTGGGTGGCAGTCACACAGCCATTCCCCGCCCACAGGGGATATTTTCCAAAGCCCCATTTAAAACCCTGAAGAATTGGCATTTGAGAAAGAGGTAAGAGCATCTGCAGAGATTGGAATCCTTCCTCCCGTTAGAGTGGTACCTTGGTTCTCAAACGCCTTGGGACTCAAACAACTTGGAACCCAAACAGTGCAAACCCGGAAGGAAGTGTTTCGGTTTGCGAACATTTTTCAGATGCCGAACGTTCTCCGTTTTGAGTGTTACACTGGGGTCTGTCTGTTTTTGCTATTTCTTTTGTGTTTTTGTGCCTTCTTTTCATTTATGTGACTGTGCGGAACCCAGTTCAGTTACTGATTGATTGATTGATTGATTGATGGATTGATGGATTGTGTGACTGTAGTACAGAGGTCAACAACCTTTCTAGCCGTGGGATGGTCCACTGTCCCTCAGACCTTGTGGGAGGCCAGACTATATTTTGAAAAAAACAATGAACTAATTCCTATGCCCCACAAATAACCCAGAGATGCGTTTTAAATAAAAATACACATTCTATTCATGTAAAAACATGCTGATTCCTGGACTGTCCATGGGCCGGACTGAGAAGGCTATTGGGCCGCATCCGTCTCACGGGCCTTAGGTTGCCTACCCCTGCTGTAGTACATTGTTTATTGCTTTCATTTTCTGGATCAATGGTCGCATTAGATAGTAAAATTCATGTCAAATTGCTTTTTTAGGGGTGGTTTTTAAAAGCCTGGAACGGATTAATCAGTTTTGCATTGCTTTCTATGGGAAAAGGCGCCTTGCTTTTGGAACGCTTCGGTTTTGGAACAGACATCCAGAACGGATTACGTTTGAGAATCAAGGCACCACTGTATTTCTACGATTCTTCCTTCATTTACCTTTTCAAATCCACTAGCTGCCAATCCGTCTCTGTGTATTTAATGTATTTTAATATTTGTTGGAAGCCGCCCAGAGGGGCTGGGGAAAGCCAGCCAGGTGGGCGGGGTACAAATAATAAATTATTATTAAATTATTATTATGTGTCCAAAGAGGGGCAGCTCAGAGACAAGCTCAGCCCCTCTCTTCCTCCCTATGTGCTTACCTGATCAAGAGGTGTGAAACAACCAGGACAGAACCACCACCCTCGGGCTGAGACTGTTTCTCTCTGCTCCTGTTCACGGAGGGAAAAGAGCATCAATGCACTGTCCCTGCTCACAGCCAGCCCATCGCTCAGGCAGGAACCGGCAGAGAGAAATCTCCGCCTTGGAGCCAAGAGAGAGTCTGGGACAGAGCAATGTTTCCAGGCCATCTCCTTGGGCTGCCGGATTGTGAAGCTGACCCAGTGGATCTCAAGGGTGTGAGGGGTCTCCGGACAAGGCAGGGGGGCTCCCTCTGCCCACCTGCCAGCCCCCACAGCCCCAGACATACCTGGAGGCTTGGCTCCACGCCTGGCGAGATGGACTCCCCCACCGATCGGACATTTCTCCTGAAAGCCTCCTGCGGAAGCAATTAAATGAATGAAGGGATGCGGGTGGCGCTGTGGGTTAAACCACAGAGCCTAGGGCTTGCCGATCAGAAGGTTGGCGGTTTGAATCCCCGCGACAGGGTGAACTCCCGTTGCTCGGTCCCAGCTCCTGCCCACCTAGCAGTTCGAAAGCACGTCAAAGTGCAAGTAGATCAATAGGTACCGGTCCGGCGGGAAGGTAAACGCCGTTTCCGTGCGCTGCTCTGGTTCGCCAGATGCGGCTTTGTCATGCTGGCCACATTACCCCGAAGCTGTACGCCGGCTCCCTCGGCCAATAAAGCGAGATGAGTGCCGCAACGCCAGAGTCAGACACAACTGGACCTAACGGTCAGGGGTCCCTTTACCTTTAAGATGGGCTAAGACTAGTGGGTCATATTGGCTGTGCTGGGGCTCACTACAGAGGAAGAACCGGTAACAATAAAGGGCATCGGAGCATGCACAGAGTGCTTTTGCCTCTTCTTCGCTGAGAAACCACAACCGATGCCACTTCGGTTTCGGAACTGGAGAGCACAACTTCCACGGCTGAGAACCCAGAATTTCTTTTGGTTAGGAACTAAGAGAATAAGAAAGGGACGCGGGTGGCACTGTGGGTTAAACCACAGATCCTAGAGCTTGCCGATCAGAAGGTTGGCGGTTCAAATCCCCGCGACGGGGTGAGCTCCTGTTGCTTGATCCCTGCTCCTGCCAACCTAGCAGTTCGAAAGCATGCCACAAAGTGCAAGTAGATAAATAGGAACCGCTCTGGTGGGAAGGTAAACGGCGTTTCCGTGCGCTGCTCTGGTTCGCCAGAAGCGGCTTTGTCATGCTGGCCACATGACCTGGAAGCTGTACGCCGGCTCTCGGCCAATAAAGCGAGATGAGCGCCACAACCCCAGAGTCAGACACAACTGGACCTAATGGTCAGGGGTCCCTTTACCTTTAAGAAAATAAGAAGCGTTTGGCTGCTGGATCAGGCCAGGGACCCCATTGAGCCCAGTATCCTGTTCTCACAGTGGCCAGTCAGGTGCTTATGAGAAACCCACAAGCAGGATCCGAGCACCAGAGCCCTCTCCCTGGTATTCAGAAGCCTTGCTGCCTCTGACCGTGGGGGCAGAGCAGAGCCACCGTGGCCAAAGGCCACTGTTAGATTCCTCCTCCGTTAATTTATCTAATCCTCATAGAATCAAAGAATTGTAGAGTTGGAAGGGACCCGGAGGAGCATCTAGTCCAACCCCTTGCAATGCAGGAATAAAGCGTATTTCGTAAAATGCACTTTGCGTATTATGTATTCTCATAGGTGTCTAAGATGAAATATTATCTGGAAGAAGCACCACAGACAGAATAAATGCCACACACAGGAAGAGTAAGGATATAGTCTGAGTGCCTCACTTGTAGTTTTATAAATCATTTAATGTGTCTATACGAAGGGAAGTGGTTAATATTGCAGTTGTTGTATAAGGGATTATTATGATGACTGGAATGTGATTGAAATCAATAAGATTTTGGAACGCAGAAATAAAGAAAACCATCCATTCTAGCATGTGGGGGGGGGCACCTTATCTAAATTATATAATTTGGTTGAGCGATTGGTTATTACGAATTGTATTATAAACTAGAATTGTTATAATAAGGCTATTATTGGATCGTGGTTGAAAACTAATAGAAATAATTATAAGAAAGATGAAATATTATCTTGTGGTCTTTTCTAGGTTCTTGTAAAGCCATCCAAGTTGATGGCCATCGCTGCCTCTTGTGGAGGGGAGTTCCATAGTTTAACTATCTGCTGCATGAAGAAGAATGTCCTTTAGTCCGTTCTGAATCTTCCAACCTTCCGGTCAATGCCTACGAGTTCTAGTCTTTTGAGAGAGGGAGGAGAAGTTTTCTCCAGGGGCATAGCAAGTGGGGAACGGAGGGGGCGGTCCGCCCCAGGTTCCATCATGGAGGGGGTGACAAATTATCAAGGAACAGTTAAAGGTAGATAGCCGTGTTGGTCTGTCATAGTCAAAACAAAATAAAATAAAAAAATTCCTTCCAGTAGCACCTTAGAGACCAACTAAGTTTGTTCTTGGTATGAGCTTTCGTGTGCATGCACACTTCTTCAGATACACATGAAAGCTCATACCAAGAACAAACTTAGTTGGTCTCTAAGGTGCTACTGGAAGGAATTTTTTTATTTTATTTTGTTTTATCAAGGAACAATTACTGCCCTACTAGGGCGGTTCATAAAAAACATTTTTTTAAAAAATGCCTGCTCCAAAGGTCTTAGCTTACTACACTAGGGATTATATAGCTATATATGAAATTTCATGCATATCAGCTAATATCTTGACCCTCCTCCACGAAAATAGCTGTTTACTTGGCTGTTTTCCTGTGTCGTGAAGGCTGAAATTTCAATTCAGTGGAGCACTTACTGTTCCCAACCCTAACCCTGCGGAAAGCCATCCAATTAGACCTTAATTTGATTTTGACATGTTTTTAGGAGGTAATTTAATTATTGTTTGATTTTATATCAATGTTATGTATCTGATGTTAGCCGCCCTGAGCCCGACTTCGGCCGGGGAGGGCGGGATATAAATAAAAGTTTATTTTTACTTATTATTATTCCTTTGTAAGAAAATATGAAATAACGTAAAACGATTTTTGCAGACAATGAATAAATAACTAAATGTGGGGGGGGGGGGTTGACAAGAAATTTTCCGCACCGGGTACCACCTGACCTTCCTACGCCTCTGGTTTTCTCGCTGATTTTACAAACTTCCCTCACGTCGCCTCTTCCTCTCCTTTATCTCCAAACTAAAAAGACAGGAAGGGAAACCTTTCTCTGTCCGCTTTCTGTTCTCTGTACACATACATTTAAAAAACTACAAAAGTAATAAGCTCACCTGCCCTGTGCTAACAGCTGCAAAGGCGAAGAGGGAGCCCAGGACCAGCCAAATCGTCTTCATGGTTGCCAGTTTTACTCTGTTTTCAGAGCCTAAAGCTGGAGGGAGGTGGACCTCAGGACTCCGGGGATGTCCCTCCCTCTTTTTCTGGCCTTGGACCTTGACTCTTCATTTCCAGTAAATTTGAGGGGGGTTGGACAAGCGGGAACTCTCTGCCATGAGGACCTCTTAGCAAAAACAACTCCCCCCCCCCCCCCCGTTGAGCTCCACGTTTTTTAACATCTATATGCAGCCGCTGGGAGAGATCATCAGGGGGTTTGGGCTGGGTGTTCATCAGTCTGCGGATGATACCCAGCTCTACCTCTTTCAAATCAGAGCCAGTGAAGGCGGTGAAGGTCCTGTGTGAGTGCCTGGAGGTGGTTGGAGGATGGATGGCAGCTAACAGATTGAGGTTGAATCCTGACAAGACAGAAGTACTGTTTTGGGGGGACAGGGGGCGGGCACTAAAGGCCCAGTCTCTTGTTGCCAATGACACTCCTGCAGATCATAGAATCCTAGAGTTGGAAGAGACCCCAAGGGCCATCCAGTCCAACCCCCTGCCAAGCAGAAAACACCATCAAAGCATTCCTGACCGGTGGCTGTCAAGCCTCTGCTTAAAGACCTCCAAAGAAGGAGACTCCCCCACACTCCTTGGCAGCAAATTCCACTGTCGAGCAGTTCTTACTGTCAAGAAATTCTTCCTAATGTTTAGGTGGAATCTTCTTTCTTGTAGTTTGAATCCATTGCTCCATGTCCGCTTCTCTGGAGCAGCAGAAAACCTTTCTCCCTCCTCTATATGACATGCTTTTATATATTTGAACATGGCTATCATATCACCCCTTAACCTTCTCTTCTCCAGGCTAAACATACCCAGCTCCCTAAGCCGTTCCTCATAAGGCATTGTTTCCAGGCCTTTGACCATTTTGGTTGCCCTCATCTGGACACGTTCCAGCTTGTCAGTATCCTTCTTGAACTGTGGTGCCCAGAACTGGACACAGTATTCCAGGTGAGGTCTGACCAGAGCGGAATACAGTGGTACTATTACTTTGCTTGATCTAGATGCTATACTCCTATTGATGCAGCCCAGAATTGCATGGGCTTTTTTAGCTGCTGCATCACACTGTTGACTCATATCGAGATTGTGGTCTACCAAGACTCCTAGATCCTTTTCACTTGTACTGCTCTCAAGCCAGGTGTCACCCATCCTGTATTTGTGCCTTTCATTTTTTTTGCCCAAGTGTAGTAGTGCCTTTCATTTTTTTTGCCCAAGATGAGCTCAGTGATCAAGCTGTAAAATAAGGGTTTGGGCGTTCAAGTTGCTGGCTGGGGTTGATGGGAACTCTAGTCCAAAACATCTGGAGGGAAAATATAGAGCCAGACACCCCCCACCCCCACCCAAACTAGTGGAATTGAATATTTCCCCCTGGAACAACATAGGTTTAAAAAGCAAAGCTAGCAGCAGTGAGACCGAGCATTGCACAATTCAGGAAAGATATGAAAGGCAGTTACAAGAGATTGCTGGTTCAGCAAAATACGGAGCATTGCTTTAGTGGGGAAATGGACAAAGAAATTAAGAATGGCCGGGGGGGAATGAAAGTCACATTTAACTCTGAAAGGCTTTGATTTTGCTACGTACATCAAGAAATCTGTCATTTTCCCGTAAGTCTAAAAGTAGAGGTGCGAAAACGCCATCGTTGCAATACGCTGATCTTTGGAACTTCGGACTGTTTGTTCATGCTGTAATACGTATAATGGCCTCAATCATGCCAGATACCAAAAACAGATAAAATAAAACCACCGGGGAAAATCTTATAAGCAGATCATTATCTAATGACGCGTCTTGGTAAGCTTGGCCAAACAAAAATGTTTTTTAGGAGGCACTTGCCCAATATCAATAGGCAGGGAGTTCCAAAGTGTTTTAGCGCTGCCACACTAAAAGATTTGAGTTGTTACAAATGACAAACGGGGGTCATATGGAAATGGTAACAGTGCCAATTCCGTCGGTCAAAGCGGCTGAATGGGGGGCCCCAAGGATAAGTTGATCTTGCAGGTAAATTGGTCCCAAGTTGTGTACTAATAGCATACCCTCTAACATGTTGCAACAAAAAAACTGGGACACCATCTTCCATGAGATCGCAAAAAAACCCAACCCATGGTGCTTTTGGGGGGCATGACACCAAAAAAAAACGAGTTTTGGGGGGCGCTGTATGAAACCACAGCTCTGAAAAAAAGGGTGAGATCACGGCATGAGATTGTGGCGGCCAAAATTCCTACTTTTTGGGGGGAGAAGGGGGGAATGGGATCTCCCGTTTTTTCTGGGACAGTTGAGGGGTGTGTAATAATAACAGCTTGAACTTGGCCCAGGAGCAAATAGGCAGCCAGTGGATAATCTCTGAGCACAGACGTCATCTGTTGACAAGGCCTTGATCATGTCAGCAATCGTGCTGCAGCATTCTGCAAAGGCTCCTCCGTGTCAGAACGCTCCCTCTCAGGATAGCTGATTCCTGGTAAATGGCAGGCCAAATGGCAGAGGCCTCATGGTGGAATCTCGTCTCCCTTCAGCTTGGGGAAGACATCATTTCCATATTTTCTGTGGGTTCTAGCCAGTAGATTCTCTCCTGTTTTGATTATGAACTTCCTTCCTTCCTTCCTTCCTTCCTTCCTTCCTTCCTTCCTTCCTTCCTTCCTTCCTTCCTTCCTTCCTTCCTTCTCCCCTTCCTTCCTTCCTTCCTTCTCCCCTTCCTTCCTTTCCACCTTCCATCCCTCCTACCTTCCTTCCTTCCTTCCTTCCCTCCTTCCTTCTTTCTCCCCTTCCTTCCTTCCCTCCCACCTTCCATCCCTGCCTCCTTCCTTCCTTCCCACCTTCCTTCCTTCCCACCTTCCCTCCCTCCCTCCCTCCCTCCCTCCTTCCTTCCTTCCTTCCTTCTTTCCTTCCTTCCTTCCCACCTTCCTTCCCTCCCTCCCTCCCAACTAGTACAATAGAACCTCGGTTCACGAATGAATCCGTTGACGAATGTTTCGGAGCCCGAATGCCGAAAACCCAGAAGTAAATGCTTCCGTTTTCGAACGCGCCTCGGAAGTCAAATGGCTTCCGTTGCGTGTTTTTCAATTTTCTCAATTGAATTTGCTGACAGCCCTCAGTTTCCGAACGTTTCAGAAGTCGAACGGTCTTCCGGAACGGATTATGTCTGAAAACCGAGGTTCCACCGTATTCAGAATTTACTGCCTCCAAGACAACGTGGCATTTTTTTCCTGGTGCAACTAAAGACAATAGCGGGGGGCTTTTGGATTTTATTCCTCCCCGCGGTCTGAATGAGCCAACTTGTCTATCTCCAATTTTCATATCCAGGAGTGCAGGAAGGGAAGACGGATCCGGCAGCACCAACCAAGCCCCAGAGAGACAAAAATCTTCCAATGAGTTGTGGCTTGTTGGAAAAGGTTACAGCTGTCCTTCCTCGGAGTAAGGAGGCAGGTGACAGGCCGAGGAAGTGATCCAGGCCTAGATATTTAACAGGGACAGTTGTTAGGAGAGCTTCATTCCCCACACCAAGCGACAATTCCCAGAGGGGATAATAAAATCATAGAATGGTAGAATTGGAAGAGACCCCCCCCAAGTGTCATCTAGTCCAACCCCCTGCGATGCAGGAGTCCCAACTAAAGCATCCATGACATGACATGGATGGGTTGGATGCAGAGGAATGGGGAAGCCCCCCAGGGAAGAAGGCTCAGACCCCAGGGAAGGGTGGTGGGACGATGGGTGGTCAGAGGGAGAATCATAGAATCCTAGAGTTGGAAGAGACCCCAAGGGCCATCCAGTCCAACCCCCTGCCAAGCAGGAACACCATCAAAGCATTCCTGACAGGTGGCCGTCAAGCCTCTGCTTAAAGACCTCCAAAGAAGGAGACTCCACCACCCTCCTTGGCAGCAAATTCCACTATCGAACAGCTCTTACTGTCAGGAAGTTCTTCCTAATGACTGGGAAGAGAAGGTGTTGGAATCTGAAGAGGCAACAGGGCTTAGTGAGCGGGGAGAGTCTGTGGCAGAGAGCAGTCCAGACTTCGCAGAGTCAACCTCTCTCTAAGCATCAGCGCCCTGATCCTTATGTTCTTATGACCATTTAAAGTTGTATCCTAGAACTTTAAACATATGGTGTGAATGTGGCCTAGGATGAAGCAATAAGGTTTTTCTGAAGAACTATTGTCATTTGTATGCATCAATATGACATAGGCCGATCATCTGTTGGGGTGATCTTTGACTGGTGGAGCTGGAAATTCTGGGGTTCCGTTTCCCCCCTCAAACAGCACCATGGAGGTGATCTCTGGTTTGCCTGACTGCTTCAGGGGAACACAAGGGTGTCCAAAACGCCTCTCCAATGATGCGGCCAAGCCAGGAAATTGCCTGGCACAGCAGGCAGAGAAGGGGTCTGTGTCTGCTCCTATTACTTCACGGCAATTGAGGCTGAAGACCAGCAGAAAACCACTTTAGTTCCACTTGAGGGAACCGGGTGCCTGGGGAGAAGATATCCCGGGAGTGGCTGCCAACATGTTTTCCTTGGCAATCGTCCTGCACTTTTAACAAACTTCAGACAGGATGCAGAGATTCAGTAAGCAAAGGGGGCTGTCAGAACTCCAGGGCTGGGGATCAGGGAGCAACTCTGCCCCATGTGAGGGGTTTTTTTTATTGTCTTTTGGTTCTGCCTGCTGTAATAGGAAGATGATGTTTGAGACGGAAGAATCAGACGAAAAGGTTGACGCCTCTACCGGAGCCACCCCTCATTCCCTCTATCGGTGCCCATCAACTGCGCTGCTCGGAGGGGGCGCTGCTAAGGGCACCTCATGCCCCAGGGCTGCCCTTCGTTTAGGTGGGATTCCTGCATTGCAGGGGGTTGGGCTAGATGACCCTTGGGGTCCCTTCCAACTCTAAAATTCTATGATGCTACCAGAAATCGGGCTTCTAGTGTTGCTGCTTCAGCCCCCTGGAATCAGTTCTCAGCTGAAATCAAGCGGAACGCCCAGGAAGAGAAGTTCTCTGTGTGGGGAACCTTTGGCCCTCCGGATGTTGCTGAACTACAGCTCCCATTATCCCTACTTGCCAGGCCTGATGGGAGTTGTAGTTCAGCAACATCTGGAGGGCCAAAGGTTCCCCACACCTGACCCAAAACACCTATGAGCATTGTGACTCCCCCCCCCCATCCCCTACATGGGTCCTTAAAACAGAATTTAAAACTACATATCAGTACATTCTCCACAATTTCCATTCAGAGAATCTCACAAAATGGTTACACAAACTGTCTGCATGTAAATTTTTAATGATGAAAATAAATAAAATATTTCAACAAACAAACAAACAAACAAACACCTATGAACCACCCAGAAGCTGCACACACCCTCCGAAAATAACCCTTCTAAGAGGCACAGATATTTTCCCAACTTCATTTCTTTATTATTCAAGTTCATTTCTTTAATATTCATATTTATAGCCAACCCTCTCCACAAAGGCTCTGGGCGGCCATGTTCACAACCACACCTAGAAGCAAAATACCGTATTTTTCGCTCTATAACGCGCACTTTTTCCCTCCTAAAAAGGAAGGGGAAAAGTCTGTGCGCGTTATGGAGCGAAGCCGCCAGCGGGGGAGGAGCGGAGGACGAGAAAGCAGCCTGAATTCAGGCTGCTTTCCCTTCTTCCGTCGCCCCTGCCAGCGGGGGAGGAGCGGAGGACGAGAAAGCAGCCTGAATTCAGGCTGCTTTCCCTTCTTCCGTCGCCCCTGCCAGCGGGGGAGGAGCGGAGGACGAGAAAGCAGCCTGAATTCGGGCTGCTGCTCCCTCCTCCGTGGCCACCGCCAGCGGGAGAAGGGCCGCTTCCTCTCTCTCTCTCTTTCCCTCTCACCCCTTCCTTCCTTCCTTCCTGTCTTCCTTCCTTCTCTCTTTCTTCCCTCCCTCTCTCCTCTCTCTCTTTCACCCCTTCCTTGTCTCTCTTTCTTTCACTCTCTCACCACATCCTTCCCCCCTCTCTCTCACACCCCCTTTCTTCCTTCCTTCCTTCTCTCTCACCCTTCTTTCCTTCTTTCTTTCTTTCCTTCCTTTCCTTCCTTCTTTCTCTCTTCCCTCCCAGCTTTTTAGAGGTGGAAAACCTCTAAAACGAGGTGCGCGTTATGGTCCGGTGCGCGTTATGGAGCGAAAAATACGGTACCCATATAAAATATTGGTTCTTTAAAAAATATAAAAGCAACACGTTTTAAAAACACACGTCGACCCTGAATTGTTGCCAGCCAGCCGAGCCCAGACCAAAAGGTCTTTAATATAAACACAAACAAAGGGCTTCGCTGAGCCTTCAGAGGAGGGGTGCCCCCCCAAAAGCCTCCTTGGTGTGTCTGGGCTGTCTTATCTTGGATGGATGGTGGATTTAAGGGGGGGCAGCATTCTCAGCCTGAGAGACCACGACGGGGCACCCTCAAGACGGCGGACCTAAGCTTGAATGGCGTCCAAAAGATTTTGCCTAGCAGCTCCGGAGAAATGACAAAGAAGCAGGGGCAGGAATGTGGGGAAGGACCCCGGAGGCAAAATGGCGCCCACAGCAGCCAACTGGGCTGCCAGCCGAGCCTGGCCAGCTGGAGGGGTGAAGGGCAAGATGCATGGCCACCAATAGTTTGCCACCCTACCCAGAGCAAAGGGCAGGAGGAGCAAGCCAACCATCGCCACCCTCTGTCCCGCATCAGGGGTTGCCGTCGTGCTGCTCGCAGCTCCCTGTGGAGTGGCACCCTCCACGATGCACCGGGCCGGGGGACGTTTCCGTGCCCCAGTTCCCCATCCCCGGTCCTCTGGGAAGCCGGCTTTCTCTCTCGCCCCTCAGGGCCCCCGAGCCGGCCAGAGGCTCCCGTAGGCCCGGCGCCCAGGCGTAGCAGCAGGAGGGGTGCCGGGAGCTGAAGCAGAGGTCTGCCGCCCACCGGGTCCTCCGGAACGTCCCAAAGGGAACCCTCCTGCGCTGCGAGAGCGAGGAGCAGAAGTCTGGCAAGATGGTGACCTGCGCGCCGGCGTAGCTGAGGGGCCGCCCGCGGGCCACCTGCAAAATGGCCGCCCTGTCTCCCGAGCGCAGGAGCTGAAGCACCAAGGGTCGGGGCCTGCTGCTGGGGTCCCAGGACACGCCCCCTTGCACCCGCCGGGCATTCTCGATCTCCAGGGGCGGGGCTTCCAGGGGCAGGCCCAGCAGGGTGGGCAAAGTCTTCTGCAAGAAGGCAACCGCGTCGCTGCCTTCGCTCCCCTCCGGCAGGCCGAGGATGCGCAGGTTGTTGCGGCGGGAGCGGTTCTCCAGAGCGCGGAAGCGCCCCTCCATGCGCCGCACGCACTCACTCAGGCTGTGGTTCTCCATGCGCAGCGCCGCCAGCTCGAGGACCCAGCCCCGGGCATCCTGCTCCAAGCGGTCCACGTGGCTCTGCAGGCGGGAGACGTCCCTGCAGATAGCGCTCATGTCCGCAGAAAGGCGGTCCAGCTTCTTTGACAGTGCCGGACCCACGCCGTCTTCAACCTCAGGGTGGCATTCCTGAGGCTTCCCGTTCCCCCAGGTGCAGAGGGCCGGATTCGGGTCTGCACTGAGACACCTTTTTTTGCGCAGATTTCCTGACTCGGCATCACCTTGCAGTTTGCAGCTGTAGGACGAGGTGCCTGGAGTTTGGTCCTCACCTCCCTGTGCTGCAATTGGAGGATTAAAAAAAAAGCATGTAAGAAACGGCCCTCAGCTCCTTCTTCCTAGATCTTTTCCTCCGCTATGTTCTGGAGTGGTTGGGTGTAACCCCAATTGTGAAATATGCATCCAGAACTCGTCTTCTTCAGCCCAAGTGCCGCACTTAACATCCAGCCTAACTGAGAGTTCTGAAAATTCTGCTCAACATCTTGTGATGTTTTAGATCAGGGATGCTTTTATATGTGGACTCTTCATAACGGTGTGCATTGTTGATATTTTCACTGTTTCGTCGCTTCAAGATTATTTGCAGCAGTGTTTCCCAAATTTGGGTCTCTGGCTGTTTTGGGACTACAATTCACATCATCCCTGACCACTGGTCCTGTTAGCTAGGGATGATGGGAGCTGTAGTCCAAAAACAGCTGGAGGGCCAAGTTTGGGAAACACTCGTTTACAGGAAGTAATTCATAAATAATAATACTGAGTGGGGGGTGCTATTGTTTTACTGGTTTCATTTCAACGATCTCTCAATGAAGGGTGGTATAAAAATCCAAAATAAAATAAAATAATAATAATAATAATAATAGAACGAAATAAACAGAAGTTGCTTTCTCGTCTCCTGACCTAACTATGTGTGTGCACTATGCATATATCCCGAACCCCCAGATTTTTTTATTTACAGTTCCCATCAACCTCAGCCAGCCCTCCTTGCTTTTCCATCCAAGATGGGCAATATCCTACCAGCAGACACAACTGAGAAATGACCGACAGGATTGTGATATTTGCTGAGGCTACAAAGGCTGCAGCTTCTCCAGCTTCCCGGTTCACGGCTGTCCTTTGGGGACTTACCTGCCCCCAGCGACCTTTTCACCCCACTTTTGGGGGAGCTGGAATTGCTCGGCCTCTGAGCACCAAACTTGAGCGCAGCGGATCTCCCGCTCGAGAGGCAGAAATGCCCGTTTCGCTTGGGGCAGCTGCCCCAGGCCAGAGTGCTCGAGGGGGCGGCTCCTGAAAAGAACGACAAGAGAGAGTGGGAGTGTGTAGAGATATACATGAAAAAATACGGATATGGAAATTAAGTTTAACATAAACGTAAAAGGAAAGACTCGCAAGGATACAAGATGATATTATAAAGGATATGACTATTAAGTATAAATAGCTGCTAACACAACCAGAAACAATAATACAAATGCTGGTAAGATCTCACATGGGTGAGGGGGAGTCGGGGGGGGGAGGGAGGGAAGTAGAGGGTGGTATTTGGAAAATTATTGAGAATGTGATATGAAAGTAAACTGATTGTGTTTGTAATCTGAATTATTTTGAATGATTGTGGTTGTGAGTTGTTGTTTTTTCCAGTTTTTACTTCTCTTTCTGTCACAAAAACTTGTGACAGAATAAAAATATATAAATAAAATATATAAATAAAAATATATATATTAAAAAAAGAGCGACGCGGCCTGGGGTAAGCTGGAGATGCTGCTGCGGCTGAAGGGTCTTCCTTCTGCACCTGCATGTATTTGCTTCCCTAAGATCCGCAAGCGACTTGCAGTACATGCTCATTCATGTCTACTCAGAAGTAAGCATAGGTAAAGGTAAAGGGACCCCTGACCATTAGGTCCAGTCGTCACCGACTCTGGGGTTGCGGCGCTCATCTGGCATTATTGGCCGAGGGAGCCGGTGTACAGCTTCTGGGTCTTGTGGCCAGCAGGACTAAGCCGCTTCTGGCGAACCAGAGCAGCACACGGAAACGCCGTTTACTTTCCTACCGGAGCGGTACCTATTTATCTACTTGCACTTTGGTGTGCTTTCGAACTGCTAGTTGGGCAGGAACAGGGACCGAGCAACGGGAGCTCACCTCGTCACGGGGATTCGAACCGCCAACCTTCCGATCGGCAAGCCCTAGGCTCTGTGGTTTAACCCACAACGCTAACCGCGTCCCTAGAAGTAAGCATAGGTGCCCCCTAACAGAGAACCCATCAGAAAGTGGAGGCACAAGTCAGAGGTAATCAGAGGAAACACTTGTAAAGTAACAGAAAGTATGGATAATTTAGAAGGATTTTTTAAATATAAATATTGATATGCAGTTGTAAACATTATCATTAGGACCCATGGAAGGGATGGGGGGGAGGTCAGGAGATTCAGAGTAATCTTGATATTTGGATTTTAAATTTTTGTTTGTTGTATGTTTATATATATTTTTAAATCAAATAAAAAAATTACAAAAGAGAGAGACAGCATGGCTGAAATAATGCTCCGCCTAGTGAAGTTTTCACTGCCAAATTATATGTCTGTTTCAAGGCATTCATTTCCAGTGTAATGGGCTGGCAGGTGACAAAAGGCAATGTTTATACATGTGCATATCTCCTATCTAGAAACAAACAAACAAACAAACAAACAACCTGGATGGCTTTAAAAGAGGACTGGATAGCCCAGAGATGGAAAAAAGATAAAGTTCCGACCAGAGAAGAATGGTTGACAAAGATGATGGAGGACCATACCGAAATGGCAAAAATGACCGGAAAGATTAGAAACCAAGAAGATAGTAACTTTAATAAGGAATGGGGGGGGGGGGGGAATTATGTTACCTTGGAGAACACTGTAAACAACTAAAAACTCTGGAAGGATCATAACACTTGTAATGTAACAAGAATTATGTTAAAAAATGGGATTTTAAGAAAAAATGGGAGAATATTATATGATGCAGTCGAAAAAGATTGACAATGGAACCCATGGAGGGGTAGAGGGATGTCTAAGGATTCAAGGAATCCTATATGTATGATTAGGACTACTGTCTGAATACAAATGTAAATTATAAAACCGAATTAAAAAAATTATAAATAAAAGAAAAGAGGACTGGATGAAATTTAAGGAGGAGAAAGCGATCGATGGCTGCCAGCTCCACGGTCAGAGGCAGCAATGCTTCTGAATCCCAGAATACTACACAGAAGGGGAGAGTGTGCTCTTGTGCTCAGGTCCTGAGCACCTCCGTTTGGCCCCTGTGAGAATGGGACGCTCTCAGAGGATTTTAAGACTCTGCAGCTGCTGCACCCCTCCTGCTTTGCCAGAGGCCGTGTCGACTCACCTGGGTGCCCCCCGCCAGCCTCGGGGGTCGGGCTCCTGTTCCCAGCCTCTCTCTGTGGACTACTCAAGGGCGTGGTGGCCGGGCCGTCACTGCCCATCAACCTTTCCTTCAGGCGGCTCCTCTGACCTGTTGGAAGCTCTGCAGGGGGAGGATATTGGGCTCAGACTATTGGCACCCCAAGATCCGTTTCGGCAGCGGGCTATCATTGATTTAAATCGGGGGGTCGCCAACCTTTTTTGACCTATGGGCACATATGGGTTTTTAGTGTGTGCCACCAGCACATGGTTATTTCTGTCCTTCCTACCAGGGATTTACCCCTTCCTGCACCACAGAGAGAGAGAGTCAGAGTCAGAGAGAGAAAGAAACAGAAAGAGAGAAGGAAGGAAGGAAGGAAGGAAGGAAGGAAGGAAGGAAGGAAGGAAGGAAGGAAGGAAGGAAGGAAGGAAGGAAGGAAAATATAACACCAGTGCTTAAAGACATACATTGGTTCCCAGTACGTTTCCAAGCACAATTCAAAGTGTTGGTGCTGACCTTGAAAGCCCTAAATGGCCTCAGCCCAGTAGATCTGAAGGAGCGTCTCCACCCCCATTGTTTAGCCCAGACACTGAGGTCCCCCTCCGAGAGTCTCCCGCACCAGCAGGAGATGCCCAGGGTGCCATGGCACCTACTGGTGCCATGTTAGTAACCTCTGATTTAAGTGTACACCTGCCCTACCCAGAATGCACAGGACAGGTGACACCCCCCGCCTCCACCACCATTGCCTGCCCTTGCCACTGCCTTGCCAGAGGTGCAACCCCAGAAGCTCACCTTCCTGGGCTGCCCTCCTGGCCTCCACCTCCTCTTCCTTGGCACGTTTGCACCTTGGTTCTCTCCGCGTGCTTCTGGCTAGGGAATTGCTGGACGACGGACTGCACGGACTGGGGCCGCGGGCAGTGATCTCCTTCAGGCACCTGAGCAGGCCCTGAAGAGGGCTGCTCTCACTCGCCCCTTCTGCGCAGAGAAAGGGGAAAAAAACCATTACAAGGCGGATCTCAAAATTCAGTAAATCTGAGGGCATTTGTTACTGAAGGCCGGCAGCTCCTGAGCGTCAAATTATTTCAGTGCATGCCACTTTCTTCCCTAGCATCCTTCTCCAGAATCTGGCTTTCCTACATGGCTGTGGACAGGTCTTTTCCCCAGCTGTGATGACCGCAAATCTTATGGCAGGAGCAGAGGAGGCTTTCAGGGCTGCTAGCTAGCATCACTATGCTCTGCCCAGGGGTGGATGAAGACCTTAAGAGGCCCTAAGCACTCTAAAGATTTTGGTGCCCCCATATATATCAAATTCAAAATATAAGCCACAGTAAACCCTCAAATAAAATGTTGTTTTTTGAGACAGCGGAAATTTGGAAGAAGGAATACAAAAATCAATGTCAGAGCTAAAAAGCTAATCTAAATAAAAACACAGGCCAGAAAAGGGAAGAAAGAAATAGGAAGATAGAGAAAGGATAAAGGGGGAAAAAGAAAAGAAACAGGAAAAAGAGAACTTCTGATTTCTTCATTTGTCAGCTATATATAAAAATCCAACAACAAACCCACTTTCTATAGACCAGCATTATATTCACTCCTCAAAACCAAATATCACAAGTTCATTTTCTCTGTCACGCAAAAAGTCTGTATGTTTCCAGTCTTGACCATGACTTCTCTCCGATTAAACATCTCAACTTGGATGTGCCATTTTGGAAGCTTGCAAAAGACTGCCCTGGCCTCCAGCGCCAGGACGCTCCAGCAGAGACCCTCACCTTCCTCGGCCGAAGAGACGCTTGCCTGCGCTTCCCTTTGCTCTGAGCTGCCCTGGGCCTTGCTGGTGAGAGGCCGGAAGCGACAAGGAGGGTTGGCGGGCCTTTCAGCCAGGAGATGCTGAACCCGACCTTCCCGGAGGCTCTGATCCGCGTTTCTCTCGGGCGTCCTACCGAAGGAGTCCTGGGTTGGCGTGCTGGGAGGCCTGGGGGTACCAGCTGCCGCTGGATCTTTCGGACCAATCTGTGGGTAGTGGGAGAGGATGTCGTCTGCTGGAGGATCTGCAAAAGTCACACATTCTCATCAAGCCCAGGAATGGGATCCTGCCTGTGTGTATGTGTTTTAACTGATGGTTTTTTTAATCATTTTATTCTTTTTGCAAACAGCTTTGAGGTTTTGTAACAGTAAAGCAGTATATAAATCTTATGAAATGAAGAAAAAATGAGCTTCAATGCACCATTAGAGTGTCGGACTAGGACCTGGGAGACCAGGGAAAAGCAGCCATCTTTGAGGTCAAGTTCTCTCCCTCCCACTCTCCCTGCCTCAGACCCCCAAGAACTGAAGCTCAATCCAGATCAGACAGAGGCCCTGTTAGTGAGAAGTTCCCTAGACCAGATGGCTGGGAGGTGGCCTGCTCTTGATGGGGTTATGTTTCCTCTGAAGGAGCAGGTTCGCAGCTTGGGGGTCCTCCTTGCTCGAGGCTCAGGTGACCTCCGTGGCCCCGAGTGCCTTCCATCAGATTCACCTGGTGTCCTAGCTACGCCCCTTTCTGGACAGGGATAGCCTAACTACTGTTGTCTATGCTCTGATAACCTCAGTTAGATTACTGCAATGTGTTACACGTAGGGCTGCCTCTGAAGACAGTTCGGAAACTTCAGCTGGTGCAGAATTCAGCGGCCAGGTTACTCAGCGGAGCAAGACGGTTTGAGCATATTACACCGATCCTGGTCCAAATGCACTGGCTACCAATTAGTTTCCGGGCCCAATTCAAAGTGCTGGTTTTGACCTATAAAGCCTTAAAGGGCTCAGGACCGCAATACCTCAAGGACCGCCTCTTTCCATATGAGCTGACCCAGACCCTGCGATCTTCTTCTGAGGCCCTTCTTCATGTGCCTCCTCGAGGTCAGGCGGGTGGCAACATGAAAACAGGGCCTTCTCTGCAGTGGCTCCCCGTCTGTGGAATGCTCTCCCCAGGGAAGTTTGCCAGGCGCCTTCATTATACACCTTTAGGTGGCAGGCAAAAATGTTCCTCTTTAACCAGGACTTTGGCTAATGGCCTCCTGTGTCCTTTCAAATATGTTTGTGGGGTGGGGGTTATTGGTTTGGTTTGGATGCATTTTGGGTTTATCTTGTATTTTTATGTTGAGAACCCCACTGAGATCTATAGAGGATGAACAGCATACTAATTAATTAATTAATTAATTAATTAATTAATAGCAAGGTCCCGGTCCCGGGTCAAACCCACCACAGCCTCACTTACTTGTGGGATGTGATCCAACCATCCCTTGCCGGGGTCCCCTGGGTGCCATGTCGCCCGGACTCTTGGCATCGCCAGGTGGGATGTTGGAGGGGAGCGGCTGGCTCATGGCGATGTTGCCTAAGCATCTCTCCAGGCCACCGAGCGGGGAGGCCGGCGGCGCTCGACTGCCCATGGTGACAACCTCTGGTTCTCGGGCGGAAGGAAGCCCCCTTTCCTCCTCTGGAGCAAGCAACGCGCTCTGCAGCCTGGACTCCGTCCCCTTCTGCCGCAAAGTCCCTTCCATCTCCGATCCCGTGTCTAGGAAGAACGAAAACACTCCAACTGAAATAAATTAAAACAATTCTTTAAAAGGATAGTTGAAAAGACTCTTCTTAAAAACCTAAAAACTCCCTTCAAAGAATCATGTCTTCAAAAAAGTTGTATGATCTAAGAAAGTCTTTAAAAGAATCCTTCCAAAAGAATTTAAAAATTATAATGTAGCACCTTAGAGACCAACCGAGTAGTTTTAGGTATTGGTATATGCTTGTGTGCATCCACACTTCGTCAGATACACTGAAACAGAAGTCATCAGACCCTTATATATAGTGAGAGGGAGGGGAGGGAATGGGTGATTGACTAATGGGTATGGTAAGTCTGTTAGTGACCGTTAATGACAGTTGGTCCCACAAGAAAAAGAAAAAGCGAGGGATTTTTCAAGGGACAGTATGCAGATGACCAAGAATAAGTTTTAGCCTGTGTAATGGGATAAGAACCAGTTACAGGTAGGTAGCCGTATTGGTCTGCCGTAGTCGAAACAAAATAAAAAAATTCCTTCCAGTAGCACCTTAGAGACCAGCTAAGTTTGTTCTTGGTATGAGCTTTCGTGTGCATGCACACTTCTTCAGATAAGAATCCAATATCGCTGTTCAGACCAGGTCTCTCCATAGTTTTCAGTTTAGTGATGAGTTGCAATTCAGCAACTTCTCTTTCAAGTCTATTTCTGAATTTTTTTTGTAATAAGACAGCCACTTTGAGATCTTGTATTGAATGTACTGGGAGACTGAAGTGTTCTCCTACTGGTTTCTCTGTCTTTGTGATTCCTGATGTCAGATTTATGTCCATTTATCCTTTGGCCTAGGGTTTGACTATAGAGAGCTGAAGGGCACTGTTGGCATTTGATGGCATACACAATGTTAGAAGATGAGCAATTAAATAGTCCTGAGATGGTATGTTTATGGCGAATATTTAATTTTATTTAAGCTCTCCAATTTTATAATGTTGTTATGGCCCAATTTGTATTGAAATTGTCCTCTGTTTATTTTTGTGTATGTTTTGTTGACTAGCTGTATGAATCGATTTGGTCTGTGACCGTTCAATAAATTTGTTGTTGTTGTTGTTGATGTTGTTGGGGCCAGTAATGGTGTTGTCCGGGTGTATGTGGCAGCAAAGTTGGCATCTGGGTTTATTGCAGGCTCTGGTACCAGTTTCCATGTTACGTTTGGTTGCTGTATTATTGTGGGTGAGGAGTTGTTTAAGATTGGGTGGCTGTCTGTAGGCGATGAAAGGTCTTCCTCCCAGAGCTTGAGAAAGAGAACTGCCATTGTTTAGGTATGTTGCAAATCTCTGATGATGCGTTGAACTTTTTAAACTTGTGGGCTGATAAATCTTTTTTTAAATAAGTAAAATAGAAGCCTCGCTGCATCCCGAAATGAAAGCTGGCCTTTTCTCTGAGTCCAAGCTGGTTCTTTCTCTCATTTTATTTATACTTTTCAGGTTTATACATTTCATTAATTTTACAATCATTTTAACATTCCAAAACTTGACTTCCTTCCTCCTTTTCCTGCGGTTCCTTAAAGTTATTTTTAAATATCTTCTGTATATCCAAATTCATTTAATTTGCTCATTTATTTATCCCCTTTAAATATATACTCTTATGAAACTGCAGGTTATTACAATAATCCCGTTTGCAATTTATCTATAAATATTCAATAAACCACTTCCATTCTTTCATAAAAAGTTTGTTATCTTGATTTCTTATTCTTCCGGTTAAGTTTCGCCATTTCTGCATATTCCGTAAGTTTTTGCATCCCTTCCTCCTTTACTCGGACATCTGCTTCTTTCCACTTTGGGGCAAATAGCATTCTTCCCGCTGTAGTAGCATACATAAATACATTTCTATACCATTTGGGTAGTTCTGTCCCTATAATTCCCAAAAGAACAAAGGTTATTTTAAACACCCCTTTCAATTCATTATATATCATTTCCCAGTAAGCTTTGACCTTACTACAAGACCACCACATATGATAAGAAGAACCTTCTTTCTCTTTACATTTCCAACACTTATTTGATTTAGATTCATGAGTCCAAGAATGGATCCATCCCCGTCTCCATCACCCACCTTGAGCGCAGTCCCACCAGAGGCTGCTCCCGGGACTCTGGCGCTCGCTCTCGCTGCAGCTGGAGGCGGACGAGGAGACGCTGGGCGTGTTGAGGTAACTCGGCCTCTGAATGGGGATTTCCTTCAGGCAGCTCATCAGTCGGTCGAGGGGGGAAGCTTCCACCGCGGCCTCCGCTGCCACGGAGCCAGAGGTGCTCGTGGGACGTGGCGGGATGCTGTTTGTGGTGCCGCCTGGAGGGAAGAAAAAGGCGTTTGGAGCAGAGGAAGCAGAGTCGGACCCTTGCCCTATCTAGCTCAGTACTGTCTTTTTTAATAAATAATTTTTATTCAATTTTCTGTTTTGCAATTTAAGATACTCATTTAAACCTCCTTGAAATATCAGTGACTTCCCTTCTTCTCATTCCATGGTTCATTTTTCATCTCATAAATCTCTGCATATTTTACCATTCAGCATTCCATTATTACTTCCATCAAAACTTGTTTACACTGTCGAATTTATCTGAATGCTGCCAACATTTTCAAGTGCACACAGTTTCCCCCCATATATTCAATATACATCTTCCAATCTTCTCTAAACGTATGTTCTTCTTGTTCTCTTATTCTATATGTTAAGTCTGCAAGCTGTGCATATTCCGTCAACTTGAGTTGCCATTCTTCTTTGGGTTTTTTAAGGGACCCAAAGTTTTTTAGCTTCTTTGAAGGGAGCCACTGATCTCCCGGTGATCTACCACCGACATCCAGTGATCTACCAGTAGATCACAATCTACCTGTTGGACATGCCTGGTGTAAGATAAGGATTGGTTGAGCTCAGCCAATCAGTGCAACAGAGCACTGACTGTGTCTCTGTCTCTGTCTGCATTAGTTAGAGAAAGAAGGATAAGAAATGGCAGCTGAGAGAGTGCATAAGCTGTTAACTCTCTGCATCTGTATATAGTAATCTATGTGTTTATTACTGCTTACAACAATAAACACTAGTTGCAGCTTTCAAGCCTCCTGACAGTTGTAACAAACTTCTCCTTTAGGTTGGTATTGTGTAGGAGTGGCCCGCCTTTCAGGGTTGTCGTTCTGAGCCCCAACTTTCTCCCTGGGTTCCCAATCATTACTTTTCTTGAAGGGACTGGGTATTACTGCTCCCCCTAAGTCTCCTTCGATTTCATCTACCAAGGTAGAGATTTCAGTTACTGCTTTCCGTTTTTCATCTTTAAGGAACCAGCGTAGATGTGCAGGAACCTGTCTTTTAAATTTCTCTAAACCAGGGGTCAGCAACCTTTTTCAGCAGGGGGCCAGTCCACTGTCCCTCAGACCTTGTGGGGGGCCAGACTATAGTTTGAAAAAAATAAATGAATGAATTCCTATGCCCCACAAATAACCCAGAGATGCATTTTAAATAAAAGGACACATTCTACTCATGTAAAAACACGCTGATTCCCGGACCGTCCGCGGGCTGGATTGAGAAGGCGATTGGGCCGCATCCAGCCCACGGGCCTTAGGTTGCCTACCCCTGCTCTAAACTGATCAACTGTTTAAGCTCATCAACGGTTTTAATTTTACTCCCTTCTACCCATCCGTCCAGAGCTTTATCAATACGGCTACCCGTTGTTGTTCAGTCGTTCAGTCGTGTCCGACTCTTCGTGACCCCATGGACCAGAGCACGCCAGGCACGCCTATCCTTCGGCTACCCAGTTGGGCATAAATCTCTCCCGGTTTTCTCTTAATGTCACGAAAGGCTTTTCGGCTTTGCTCTGCAGTCAGCCCAAAGCGCACTTTCACTCTTTCTTTAAATGTGAGGTGACCAGAGGTTTCATCTTCTCTTAAATCTGAGTATATTTCACTCAAAGTTCCACATATCAGGAATATTGAAGTCTTTACAGGTCCATTCAAAACTAAACAGGAATGCCTGTACACCATCACCTTTGACATACCGTACTTTGGAAATCTCTTTATATTAGCTGAAGTAAAATCTCCAACCCCCCCCCCCAACTATGGTTGCGGCAGTTTCTGCTCTCAGCTTGATTTCCTCCATTTTTAAAAGAAACATGTCTTTTTCATGGGCCATCTTGGCCTCCCTTTCTCTGTATTCTTGGGCTAATCTGGCATCTCTTTCTTTCTCTTTTTCCTCATGAGCTAATCCTCTCTCTCTGCCATATCTCCATCAGCCTGTATCTGTGCTAACTGAATGTCAGCTGCCATTCTGGCCTTTTCTCTTTCTGCTTCAACTTCATGTTTTCCTTTCTCTGCTTCAACTTTAGCCAGTTCTAATCTTATCCTCATCATTTCTAATTCAGTAATAAGATTCTCCTCAGATGCAGCAGCTCTCTGCACTGGGCCATCTCGAGTCTCTCTGGCTTGGCGCCTGCTGGTCGTTTTCTGACAGAATTTTTTTCTCCTTTTAAAAAAATATCCTCAATACTTTATGAAGCTGGTTGTTCTGTATCCGTGGGCACATTTCTATGTGGGTTTTAACTTCATATCCCGGCGCTGCCACCAATTAATATGCAGCAGAGCAACGGGCATTTTACCCCTGGCGCCGTTGGACCTGCCCTCACTTAAACAGAACACCAATTCCACAAATTCCCACAAACTACCCCAGATTATCTTGTGGGGGGACTTGTGTGAGGGCAAATTTAATAATTTGGAGTCTCAGGCAGGATTTGATCAAATAAAACAACAAAGGTTTTATTTAACAAAGGTAGTTTATGACACAAGTGGGTAAAACCTAGGAGACTTCAGATTATAATGTTCTTTCACTTCAGTTCTTTCTCAGTTGCTGCACTGCTGTTGCGGCTTAAAATTTTGGGTTCTTAAACAAGGCGGCAATTCCTGTCAGTTACACGCTCGCGTGAGGTAAAACTTAATAACTGGGCGTCTCAGGCAGGAGATAATTGATAAATAATAATAATGCAATTACTTGGCAATCATTTTAATAGCTCCTATGCAATTTTACACACATTTTACTCACCAAGCAAAACTAAATTCTATTAAATTCTATCAATATGAATTCCCAAGTCATGTTACAACGTTTTAGCACCCCTCCATTTTGGAATTGGAAAGGTGAAAAATTAAAACACACCCTAATGTCAACGTGAGTAAATTAAGTTAATTTGGAATATGCAGAAAATACAAAAAGGAACCGCAGAAAGAGGGGAAAGGAAGTCAAGTTTTGAAATGTTAAAATGATTGTAAAATGATTGAAACGTACAAAACTAAAAATCATAAATTATATATATACTAGTGGACTGTAAGCCCGTTAACTTAACGGGCGCTAGAACATATGTGGTCCCTCCCTCCCTCCGTCCCTTTCTCTGTTCTTCCTTCCTTCCTCCCTCCCTACATTTTTCCATTCTTCCTTCCCTGTTTCTCCCTCCCCCTCCCTCCCTCCCTCCCTCCCTCTGTTCTTCCTTCCTTCCTCCCTCCCTACATTTTTCCATTCTTCCTTCCATGTTTCCTTCCTTCCTTCCTTTCTCCCTCCCTCCCTTTCTCTATTCTCCCTCCCTCCCTCCATTTTTCCGTTCTTCCTTCCCTGTTCCTTCCCTGTTCCTTCCTTCCTTCCTTCCTTCCTCCCTCCCTCCCTCCCTCCCTCCCTCTGTTCTTCCTTCCTTCCTCCCTCCCTACGTCACGTTCCCCGCAGATTCCTCCCTGCTCCTTTCGTTACCTCTGTCCCACAGCCTCTGCAAAGACGCCTCCGTCCTCCTCAGCTTCTGGGCAGAGAAGTCGCTTCCCGCAGGAACGGCGTTTGGGCAAGAAACCCCAGCCAGCGGGATCTCTTTCAAGCATTTCTCCAGGCCTTGAAGGGGTGGGATCCCTGAGGGAAGAGCTCCTGTTTGGGAAAGGGAAAAACCAGGTAAAATCTGTCATATGCACAAATCCCACACACAAAATCACAGAATGGCAGAGTTGGAAGGGGTCCCCCAGGGGCCATCTAGTCCAACCCGCTGCAACGCAGGAATCACGACGGGGGGGAAATGGCCCCGCAAGTTGCATCTGGAATAAATGGTGCCAAATCATTTAGGGGTGGGGATGACTGAGGAGCTGAGCCTCCTCTTACCTGCCTCCTTCGCGGGACTTTCTCCCGCACCCAATTTCCCTTGTCCATCGGAAGAGTTGCTGGCCACAGAGCGGAAGAAATGGCCGCTCGGGGTGCCAGGGAGCTCCTTCGAGTAGCCCTCCAGCACCATTGGCAAGGGGGTGCCGTTTCGGCTGAGACCTATGGCGACAGAGGAAGGAAAGGGGTATTCTTCTGGGTTCGCTCTCTAGCTCCCAATAATAATAATAATAATAATAATAATAATAATAATAATAATTTATTATTTGTACCCCGCCCATCTGGCTGGGTCTCCCCAGCCACTCTGGGCGGCTTCCAACAAATATTAAAATACATTAAAATGTCACAGATTAAAAACTTCCCTAAACAGGGCTGCCTTCAGGTATTTTCTAAATGTCAGGTAGTTGTTTATCGCTTTGACCTCTGATGGGAGGGCGTTCCACAGGGTGGGCGCCACCACCGAGAAGGCCCTCTGCCTGGTTCCCTGTAGCTTTGCTTCTCACAGTGAGGGAACCGCCAGAAGGCCCTTGGCACTGGACCTCAGTGTCCAGGTAGATCAATGGGGGTGGAGACGCTCCTTCAGGTATACAGGACCGAGGCCGTTTAGGGCTTTAAAGGTCAGCACCAACACTTTGAATTGTGCTCAGAAACGTACTGGGAGCCAATGTAGATCTCTCAGGACCGGTGTTATGTGGTCCCGGCGGCCACTCCCAGTCACCAGTCTAGCCGCCGCATTCTGGATTAATTGCAGTTTCCGGGTCACCTTCAAAGGTAGCCCCACGTAGAGCGCATTGCAGTAGTCCAAGCGGGAGATAACCAGAGCATGCACCACTCTGGTGAGACAGTCTGCGGGCAGGGAGGGTCTCATCCTGCGTACCAGATGGAGCTGGGAGACAGCCGCCCTGGACACAGAATTAACCTGCGCCTCCATGGACATCTGTGAGTCCAAAATGACTCCCAGGCTGCGCACCTGGTCCTTCAGGCACAGTTACCCCGTTCAGGACCAGGGAGTCCCCCATACCCGAATGCCCCTGTCCCCCAAAAACAGTACTTCTGTCTTGTCAGGATTCAACCTCAATCTGTTAGCTGCCATCCATCCTCCAACCGCCTCCAGGCACTCACACAGGACCTTCACTGCCTTCACTGGTTCTGATTTGAAAGAGAGGTAGAGCTGGGTATCATCCGCAGACTGATGAACACCCAGCCCAAACCCCCTGATGATCTCTCCCAACAACCCACTCTCTCAACTTCGCTGCGCTCCAGTTGCAAAAGGAGAGCAGACAGCAACCATCTATTTTTGGGATTGCAGATCAAGTCCAAGCGGGCTACAGATGCGAAACAAACCGTTTTTTCATCAGGGGGATTGGGGGCGTACATTTAGAAAAACAAGAAAAAAATCTTGATTCTTTTGGTCTTTTCATGTTTTTTATTCTCAGTGTGGCTTACGCCGCTTAGAAAGGGTAATACTGTAATTTGTCGTATTGTGAATCTCTCAGTGCATAATCGGCGCATAGTTGAACCGTGGAACTCCCTCCCACTGGAGGCAGGGGTTGGCCACCAACTTGGATGGATTTAAAGGGGGATTGGACAAATTCACAGAGGAGGAAAGGGCTATGGAGGACTCCTAGCCACCATGGCTACTGCTCAACCTCCGGAGAGAGCAATGCTTCTGAATACCAGCTGCTGGAAACCCAAGGAAGGGGAGAGCTGTTCTTTTGCTCGGATCCCGCTTGCGGGTTTCCCACTGGCATCTGGTCGGACACCTGTGAGTATGCCCAGCCCTTTTAAAGCTATCCAGGTCGGTGGCCATCTCTGCCTCCTGTGGCAGGGAGTTCCACAGGTTGCGCTGCACAAAGAAGGAACTTTCTGTTCTTTTACCGCCTCACCTTCCTCCTTCCGGGTCCACCTCCCTGGCTCCAGGGTCCACCTGTCCAGCCTATCTGGGGAGCTGCTGATGGAGGAGCTGACGGCTGGCGACCACGGCTGGCTGGGGGGGTTCTGGGGCAGCTCCCTCAGGCACCGCTCCAGGCCTTGCAAGGGGGTACTGTTCCGGCTGGGTCCTACCGAGAAAGGGCATGCAAAAAAAAACATTTTACTGATGTTAGCCTCCCTGAGCCTAGTTTCGGCTGGGGAGGGCGGGGTATAAAGAAACTTCTTCTTCTTCTTCTTCTTCTTCTTCTTATTATTATTATTATTAAAGATGTCGGCTACACAAATGTACCATGCTGCTATTAATTTATTATCTGGGTGCCAACTTTCATTCCAAGAAGAAATACCAAAACGGTCAAGGAATCATGGAATCACGGAGTTGGAAGGGACTCATAGAGTCATCTAGACCAACCCCATGCAAGGCAGAGATAGTATCTTAAGAAAGGACAACAACAAAATGACACTCAAACCGATTGCAGAAACACAGCTACCTAGAATAAAAAATTACAGTAAAGCAACAGGGTTGAAACATGCATAATTAAAATATATAATGTACAAGTACATTAAAACAGCGTAACAATTAAAACAGTTAGACTAGCGGTTCCCTAAAACATCAAACATTGAAAATTATTATTATTTCTGAAGGCAGCCCGTATAGGGAAGTTTTTAAAGTTTGATGTTCTATTATTTGGGGGGGGGGTATTGGGTTGTTGTTTTTATATATGTTGTGATTTTTTCTGTGAACTGCTCTGAGACCTCCAGGTACAGGGCAGTATATAAACTCAATTAATAATAATAATAATAATAATAATAATAATAATGCTTTTCTATTTGTTGGAAGCCGACCAGAGTGGCTGAGGCAACCCAGTCAGATGTGAGGGGAACAAATAATAAAATTATTATTACTAAAAAAACACTTCCCTATGCAGATGTCTTATAATAGTCATATAGTTGTTTACCCTGGGGGTGGGCGGGATTGCCTAGGGGGCGCTAGGAGGTATTGGGGCAAGGAGATGTAAATGACTATCGGACTTTAAAAAGCTGGCATTGCTGGATCAAGTGCACTTAATTTTGCTGAATTAAAGAAACGAAACAGTTTTAATTGGATTCTGAATAAATGTGCAATTAATTGCTCCCGTTTCTATGTATTATTGTCGCCCTTAGTGGGGGTCGTGCAAGCCACTGTTCTGAACAATGCTTTTTTGTAGGGCAGGGAAGGAGTTGCTGGGGATGAGCTGATGGAACCAAGGAGAAAGCCCCGCCCCCCAAAAAAGTTTGGGAACCACTGAAATAGAACAAGAATCAAAGAAAGAGTTGACAGGAGGGGAATGCTTGAGTCTTCAGAAGCCGACAGAATGCCAAAACTGATGGGGCTACCAATGCTTCAGCAGCAAAGGTATTCTTCGACATTTTGAGATTTCCGTCCACCCCCCATCCTTGACGCTCACCACTCACCTTCCTCCCTCCTCATCCACCTTCCTGCCTCCGGGGTCCACCTGTGGAGCCCGTCTGGGGAGCCGCTGACGGCTGGCGATGAGGGCTGGCTGGGGGAGCTCAGGGGGAGCTCCTTCAGACACCTTTCGAGCCCCTGCAGAGGGGTGCCGTTCCGACTGAGCCCTGCGGAAATGAGAGGAAGCAAAGCTGGGTCAGGACAGAGATCAAATATTCTGCCCAAGGGAAATGATGGCGTTGTTGGTGCTTGGTTGGCGGGTGGGTCTGGGCCGCGGCCACAACTGCCCAGCCTCACAGGCTCTCGGCAACACCCCCCAGTGAGTCTCACCTTCCTCCTTCCTTGCCCACTTCCCGGTCACGGGGGTCCTCCGGGGGAGCCTGTCTTTGGAGCTGCCACTGGAGGTGCTGATGGTCGGCGAACAGGGCTGGCTGTGGGCGCCAGTGGGGACCTCCTTCAGACACCTCTCCAGGTCTTGCAAGGGGGTGCCGAGTCCTGGGGGTGGGGAAGGTGGGAGAGAACAGTAAGCCGGCTCCTAAACCACAAGGCCTGAAGCTCAATAAGATCATCCAAAGAGTCTGCTGGCCTTTTCACCATCGGTTCGTGGAAGCTGTAAGCAACCCCCCGGGCGGGAGAGTCACCACCAACCATGGCCGAGGAAGGCATTGCTGCTGGAGGTGTAATGGATGTCAACACCGCCCTTCAGGAAGTGCTGAAGACCGCACTTATCCATGATGGCTTAGCCCGTGGAATTCGTGAAGCTGCCAAGGCCTTAGACAAACGCCAAGCCCACCTTTGTGTTCTCGCATCCAATTGTGACGAGCCAATGTATGTCAAACTGGTTGAAGCACTTTGTGCTGAACATCAAATCAACCTGATAAAGGTTGATGACAACAAGGAGCTGGGTGAATGGGTAGGTCTCTGCAAGATCGACAGAGAAGGAAAACCCCGTAAAGTTGCGGGCTGCAGTTGTGTCGTTGTCAAAGACTATGGGCAAGGAATCTCAGGCCAAAGATGTCATCGAAGAGTACTTCAAGTGCAAGAAATGAACCAATAAAATATATTTGCGCCCGGGGGGGGGGGGGGGGAAGAGTCTGCTGGACCAGGCCAGTGGCCTGTCTAGTCCGGCACCCGGTTCTTACAGTGGTCAACCAGATGCTGCACCCTTTCTTTTTGCCCCCCCCTTTTCTGAAACTTCACTACCCTTCCATATCCCTTTTGAGAGGAGGCACCCAGAATGGCACACAGGCTTCCAAATGTGATAGCGCCATAGACTGAGACATCGGCAGCTCTATTTTCAATCCCTTTCCAAATGACCCACAGAGTGGAATCTGCCTTTTCCCCCACGGCTGCCGGTTAGGAGAGGCTCAGGAAACGCAAGGAGGGAATGGCGAACCAACGGAGCAAGCCGCCCCCTGACCTTCTCGGGACGTCCCCACCGTGGATTTCCGCCATTCTGTGTCTGGACCCCGGTGGCTGCTGGCGCACACGGCGGACAGGCGAGGCTGTTTGGCGGGCAATTCACCAAGGAAAGTCTCTGGAAGAGGGTCTGTTGGAAAAAATGAAAACAGGAGGCCATCAGACGGCCATCGCTGCCCCTCACCGAATGAGTGGGGGTGCCTTTCCCCAACCTGGCGGCCTCTAGAAGTTCTGGACTACAAATCCCATCAGCCACAGCACCGTATTAGTAAATATCCTATTGGTTTATAAAGACCTTAATAACTTGGGACCAGTTTGCCTACAAGATCCCTTTGCCCCATAGACACCCACTCAGCAGCTTCCATTGGAGGAACTGGCAGTTAAAGGCGCTCTGGAAAACACTGTTTCACATTTGCCAAAACTCGATGGTTTGTAGCGTGACCTCTGGAACTCCCTGCCTATTGATATCTAGGCAGCTGCCTTCACGGTACTCTTTTCAGCGCCTGGTGGAAACTTTTTTCACCATTCTTTATTAAAATTTTGGTCTTCCTGATTCTTCCATTCATTTTTGCCATTTTGGCATAATCCCTCAATTTAACAGGTGGAAACGTTCTTGATTAGACAAGTCTGCCCAGATTTTTTAGAAAGATGGCATGAGTTCTAATCTGTTTTTATCCTGCTGTTATTTTAACTTTCCGAAAATCTGAAAGTACTCCTGTCAATCTGGCTCAGGGATCATTTTTTCTTTTGTAAACCACTTCAAGACAGTTGGTTTTCTCACAGCCGAGGGGTGTACAACCTTTACGAAATAAATAAAAATAAAGGTGACTGTGTTGGTTGGGGGCTGATGGGAGCTGTAATCCAGAATGACCAGGGGGGTGATGGGAGTTGTAGTCCCCTGGCAACTCCAGACCACAAAGAGAGAGCAAACCAAATCCTGCCCCCTTACCGCAGAGAGCAAGTGACGGAGGGGTGTTGCACTGGGAGTTGCCTTGCTCTGCCCTCTCTGTGGCAGCTGCATCACTGCGTGGTTCTGCAGGAAAGCAGAAAGAGTCAGGCCCATTTCTAAGACTTGAGAGGCTCCCTGCCACCTCCCAAGCCTCTCCCACCCTCGGCCGTCACCCAGAGGGCATACCTACCTAATCTTCCTCTCCCTCCTTTCCTTCGCTCTTTTCCTCCTCTTTTTCCAGCCACGGCTCGGGAGGCCTGAGGCCTGGGGTCAGGGATGTCCTTCAGGCAGTTCAGGAGCCCATGGAGAGGGCTGGTCACTGGGCTCCAGGCTGCGTTGGAAACAAGGGACGAACTGAAGGATTGGAGAGTCGGAAGGGATCCCCAGGGGTCATCTAGCCCAACCCCCTGCAATGCTCACCGTGGAGCAGAGCCAGGAGTCCCCATCCCCCAATGGAAAGCAACAGGGTACCCAGAGGCCCTTCCCATCGCCCCGCTTCCTGGGAAGAATCTGGCATGGGAGCTGCAGATCTGACACACCCACCTTTAACCCACCTGCTCCAGGTAACTGGGGAGAGAGCCACCCAGGCAGGCCAGGATCAGCCCCCCTTGGTGGAACACAGGACCTGGCTAAGTGTGGTCAAGCATTGTCAAAACAAAATAAAAAAATCCTTCCAGTAGCACGTTAGAGACCAACTAAGTTTGTTCTTGGTATGAGCTTTCGTGTGCATGCACACGAAAGCTCATACCAAGAACAAACTTAGCTGGTCTCTAACGTGCTACTGGAAGGATTTTTTTTGTTTTTGCTTCGACTATGACAGTGCGTCATTCCTCTCTTCAAATACCCTCCCACCCCATGTTTTCTGATCCAACCAGTCCATCCGTCCCACCGCCCCACCCTGTCTGGACTCTGCCTCACCCTCCGAATATGGGACCCACATCCCCAGGTCCATCCCTGTCTCTGGGCTGCTGTGAGGGAGGGATCCATTGGGGAGGCTAGGTGCCAGGTCTCGCTCCTCCTTGGGGACTTCCTTCAGGTCTCGCACAAGGTCCTCAGATGGTTCTTCCGTTTTAACTGTTGCAAAGAACCAAGGGGGGGGGGGAACCAAGGTCAAAGTGGAGCCAGCCCTCATCTCCCCCCACCTCCCACCCTGCCTGAGAATTCCCAGTACTCCAAGGCAAACCATATACAGATCAATTCCTTTGGGAGGAACAGAATCCAAACATACATTCACACGCCTGAAGGCCCTAGCTCAGTGGCAGAATATCTGCTTTGACAGAGTTAAGCTTGGTGGATCAGGGGAATGCTCTGGATGTAGTGTATCTTGAGTAGTAAGGCTTTTGACAAAGTCCCTCATGATATTCTCATGAGGAAGCTGGTAAAGTGTGTGGGAACGTTTATATAATTTAGCAGAGTTTAAACGATCCCCTGTTTGAGTTTATGCAGTGACAAGCGGGTTGCTAACTCGTTTAAGTCCTATCAATAATTATACCTTCCTGGTTGATAATCCCTTTCTGTCCCTCTTAAAGAAAACACACATGAATCTGAATCATATTGACATAAACTACTTTACTTTCAGATTCATTCAGGTTTACAGTTGTTCCTGAAGGCAGGCTTAGGTTACACAACAGATAAACCAGGGGTAGGCAACCTAAGGCCCATGGGCCGAATGTGGCCCAATCGCCTTCTCAATCCGGCCCACGGATGGTCGGGGAATCAGTGTGTTTTTACATGAGTAGAATGTGTCCTTTTATTTAAAATGCATCTCTGGGTTATTTGTGGGGCATAGGAATTCATTCATTCCCCCCCCCCCCAAAAAAATAGTCCGGCCCACCACATGGTCTGAGGGATGGTGGACCGGCCCACGGCTGAAAAAGGTTGCTGACCCCTGAACTATATACTAGATCAGTGATGGCTAACCTTGACACTCCAGATGTTTTGGGACTACAACTCCCATCATCCCTGACCACTGATCCTGTTAGCTAGGGATGATGGGAGTTGTAGTTCCAAAACATCTGGGGTGTCAAGGTTAGCCATCACTGTACTAGATAGTAGTGAGTCATGAGAAGACTGCATCCGAGCAGTTAACACTCCTTACAGCAACCGACCAACTGACAAAACTGCCTGCCACCTAGAGGCAGTTAGTCCTCTCGGAATGTTGGACTTGACTGACAGCTTTATATCCCACAAAATGTGGGTTGAACAAGGTATCTGTTAGGTGGATTTTTAGCTGGTTGACTGACGAAACCCAGAGTACTCATTAATGGTTCCTCGTCATCCTGGGAAAAAGTGACAAGTGGGGTACAGCAGGGTTCTGTCCTGGGCAAGTTGTTCCTTAATCCTATATAATAAAGAGCCTGTGTCCGTCCGTACTTTCCGTGTGTCAGAGGAATTCGCAACTGGGCATGCCCCACACGGACACAGGGATTGGACGACGCAGAGACTCTATGCAGATGAGACGGTCGGAGGCCGCCAATCGGAAGTGTGGGAGGGGAGGGGCTGCCTCGCCCTGCACTCAAAGAAAGTTGCTGGCGGCCATTTTGTGTGTGTGAGTGATGGGAGTTGCACAAGGATTCCTCTCACACGCCCGCCCTAGGCCGACGGCCCCCCTCCCTCAGGGGCTCCAAGCAGCCCCCGTCCCGTCCTCGCCATGTCCCTGTACAGGAACTCGGAGAGGCGGGGGCTGCCATGGCCGTTTCCACACGGAGTTTGCTTACGGAGGGAAACCGGAGCCCCCCCCCCCCAGTACGTGGGATTTGAGCCCATTCCCCCTCCTCCGCCACACGCTTTAGGGACTTTTATGTAACGGGAGGGGCCAGTTTCCCTCACAGCTTCTCTCGGACGCGCCGCAGGATGAGGCCCGGCTGCCTTACCTGAAGGCTGCTGTCCTAATCCTACTTGCCTGAGGGAAATAAGTCCTGTTTTTAAAAATGTTTCACCACATATGTTCTAGCGCCCGTTAATTTAACGGGCTGAACGTCCACTAGTGTCTTTATAAATGACTTGGATGAAGGAATTGAGGGGATGCTTGTCAAATTTGCAGATGACACCAAACTGGGAGAGGTAGCTAATGCCACAGAAGACAGAATCAGAATTCAAAATGACCTTAACAGATTGGAGAACTGGGCCAAAACTAACAGAATGAATTTCAGTGGGGACAAATGTAAAGTTCTGCACTTAGGCAGGAAGAACCAGATGCACAAATATAGGATGGGTGGCATCTGGAAAAGGATATCGGGGCCTTGGTGGACCACAAGCTTGACATGAGTCAACTGTGTGATGCAGCAGCAGCAAAAAAAAAAAAGAAGCTAAGATTATTCTAGGATGCATCAACAGAGGTCTAGTGCCCCGATCCAAGAAAGTCATACTTCCTCTCTGTTCTGCCTTGGGCAGACCACACCTGGAGTCATATGTCCAGTTCTGGGCACCACAATTTGAGAAGGATGTTGACAAGCTGGAAGGCGCGCAGAAGAGGGAGACCAAGATGGTCAAGGGTCTGGAAAACAAGCCTTAGGAGGAAGGGTTGAGGAAGTTGGGGATGCAGGGGCGTAGCAACGGGGGGGCGGGGGGGCGGGCTGCCCCGGGTTCCACCCCAGAGGGGGGTGACACTTTTCTAAAAAAAAAAAAAAAATTTTTTTGAAAAAAAAATTTTTTGAATTTTTTTTTTTAATTTTAACTTCATTGAAAAAAAGAGATAATAGACACACACACACAGCCCCCCACACCTCACAAAGTGGCACCATCAGAGGGGGGTGACATTTTTAATTGTTTTTAATTGTTTTTAATTGTTTTAATTTTTTATCATTTTTTATTATTATTATTTATTTTAACTTTATTGAAAAAAAGAGATAATAGAGACACACACAACTCCCACACCTCACAAAGTGGCACCATCAGAGGGGGGGGGACACTTTTTAATTTTTTAAAAAATTTTTTTAAAAAATTAATTTTTTAATTTTTATTTTATTTTAACATTATTGGGGGGGAAAGAGATAATAGACACACACACACAAACCCCCCACACCTCACAAAGTGGCACCATCAGAGGGGGGGTGACACTTTTTTTTTATTTTTTATTTTTTTACATTTTTTTAAAATTATTTTTTAATTTTAACTTTATTGAAAAAAAAGAGATAATAGACACACACACAAAACCCCCACACCTCGCAAAGTGGCACCATCAGAGGGGGGTGACACTTTTTAATTTTTTTTTAATTAAAGTGGTGGGGGGGGTGACAAAAAAAAATCCGCCCCGGGTACCACCTGGGCTTGCTACGCCTCTGTGGGGATGTTTAGCCTAGAGGAGACTGAGATGTGATACAATAGCCACCTTCAAATACAGTGGACCCTCAACTTACGAAGGTAATCCGTTCCGACGGGACCGTCGGATGTCGAAAAAATCGTAAGTCGAGTCCCCATAGTGTAACAGATCTCTGAGAATCAAGGTACACTTAGCAATGCTTATTGCGCCTGCGTATTAAATTAGGTAATGGACATGCGTACTAAACTAATATGAAGTAACTAGTATATTAAGCCCGTTGAAGAAAACGGGCGCTAGCCGGAGGCGGAGCAGCAGGAGCCGGGGGACCGGGAGGCTTCGGCGGGGGCGACCGGCTGGCCCGTCAGCGGAGGCCGCCTCGTCTCGGACCCCCGCCGGCTGGGCAGCAAATAACGGGCTCTAGAACATATGTGGTCCCTCCCTCCCTGCGTCCCTTTCTGTTATTCCTTCCTCCCTCCCTCCATTTTTCCGTTCTTCCTTCCGTTTCTCCCTCCCTCCCTCCCTCTGTTGTTCCTTCCTTTCTCTCTCCCTACATTTTTCCATTCTTCCTTCCATGTTTCCTTCCTTCCTTCCTTTCTCCCTCCCTCCCTTTCTCTATTCTCCCTCCCTCCCTTTCTCTATTCTCCCTCCCTCCCTTTTTCCGTTCTTCCTTCCCTGTTCCTCCCTCCCTCCCTCTCTTTTTCCTTCCTTCCTCCGTCCCTACATTTTTCCATACTTCCTTCTCTGTTTCTTTTCTTCTTTCCTTCCTTTTTTGGTTGTCAGGCTGGTGGCAGCTAATGAGTTAATGATCCGCTGCCGTGCTAAAAATGAATGAATGAAAATCTGCCCTCCTCCACCTCCTGATTTTCTTGTTTAAATCCCTTCTCTCCCTCCGGAGCCCAAAGCAGGCAGGTTACACCTCTCACTTTCCTGGTTGGTGGCGGGGAAAGTCAACCCCAAAGGGTTAAAAGCGAAGAGCTACTGGCTTCCTAGAGAGGCAATGAGGAAAGAGAGTCCTCCCAGCTCCCTGGTATGGTCCTGAGATGGGTTTTTGAATTTCCTTTTGCTGCAGAAAATAAGAGAGGAGAGCAAGATCCAGCCTGGAAAAGGTATTGGGTGGAGGGATTTGCAAGATCGAGGTTTAATAAGATCTCCCATCACCACTTTCCTCTGTCTCTCCGCTTTGGCTGGTTGCAAAGGCTGCCTGGTGACCTCAGGAGGGTCGAACTGTGCTCTTCTTTTGGGAGGGAAGACCTTTTGCAAACGTTAATTCGTTCCCTCTTCGTCTGTGTGTGTAAAGCGTAAATTTATGCTAAAGTTGCCTAGCTGGACATGTCTCCTGCTTCCTCCGCGCTTTAGAAGCAGGCAAGCCCCCGCGCTTGGCCGACGCTGGTAGCCGGCTGCGGCGGCGGGAGCGGCAAGGGCTGAGCCTGCAGTAAAGGCGCCGGGGGCAACGGCTGCGGCGTCGGGAGCCTACAGTAAAGGCTTTGCCGCGATGGTAGGCGGCTGCAGCGGTAGCCTCGGCTGCAAAGCGGCCGAAATGGAGGCTGCGGGCGGCAGCAGGAGGCTCCGCTTCAGGTGGGGGGGGGGGCAGCGGCGCTGGCGAGGGCGGTGGGGCTCCGGGCGGTGGAGGCTGTTGGTGTGGAAGTGGCGGGAAGGCGGAGGGGGTTCCGGGTAGGGGGCCCCGCGCTCCCTGCTCCCTCGCCCCCCTCCCCACAGCACCTCCGGGCTCGGGCCTTCAGCGGCCGCTGTTTCCCCTCAGGGTAAGGCAGCAGTGGCGGCAGCGAGGGCAGCCGGCGGCTGAACGGCGGCTTCTTCCGGCGCCGCTTCACCGCCCGCTCTGCTCGCTTTCTCGCAGTCTCTGCGCTCCCTGTCTGCCTGCTTCTCCGTCGCCGCCGCCGGCCTCCTTCCCTCTCTCGCTTGGCGCCGCTTCCCTCGCGCTTTGGCGAGAATCGGCAGTGGGAAGTTCCGCTGGAGTTGGGCGGCAACGGGAGGCAAGCAGTAAAGGCGGCGGCAAGGGAGCGGCGCTTCGCGCCGCTCCCCCCCCCGCAGTGGGCTTCGCCAACCTCGCCATGTCCGTGCGAGGCAGCGGCGCTGGCGCAACTGAGAACGCGCGTGCGCCGCCGCTGCCTTCCGGACACGCCCCCCTCTCCAATCCCTGCTCCAATCCCTGCGTCCGTCTCCGACATGCGCAGTGGAAAATTTCCACTGACACACACCACGGACGTGGGGACATTAGGGAATTATTATATAGGATGATTGGTTAAATTGAAATCCTTTGTTTGAAATGTTATAAATACCCCCGCCTGGACCTTTGGGAGGGGTTGCAGATTTGGGAAAGATTCCGCTGTAACCTATTGCTTTGCAATAAACAATAATGGACTCCTAGCTCCTAAAGTCTCTGAGTTTTATTGGCGTAGCTCAGAAGATAGGCCTTTCCGGCCAATGCAACATTAGGAATGCATTGGGGAGAAAAAATTCGTAGGTCGAAAAAAGCCCTATCTAAACTTTGTAACTCGAGAAAACCCTATCTAAAATGGCCGCAACTTCCTTTCAGAAGTCGAAAAAATTCGGAAGCGCGCGGCCACTTTGATCCCTCGTAACTCGAAAAATACGGAAGTCGGGTTACTCGTAAGTCGAGGGATCACTGTATCTGAAAGACTGTCGCATGAAAGACGGAGCAAGCTTGCTTTCTGCTGCTCCGGGGGGGGGGGTCACCCCAACCAATGAATTCAAATTACAAGGAAGGGGATTCTGGAAGAGACACCAGGAAGAACTTTACGATAGCGAGAACTGTTTGACAGTGGAAGGGGCTCCTTCAGAAGGTGGTGGACTCTCCTTCTGTGGAGGTTTTGAAAACAGAGGTTGGATGGCCATCTGTCATGATGCTTCAGTTGAGGTTCCTTCATTGCAGGGGGTTGGACTAGAGGACCCTTAGAGTCCCCTTCAAACTCTGCAGGTCAATCCTATATAATAAAGTCCCTGTGTCCCTGCGTGCGTTCCGTGTGTCAGTGGCATTTTGCCACTGCGCATGTCACACAGGGACGCAGGGATTGGAGCGGGCAGAGAGGGGGCGTGTCGGAGAGGGCGGCCATGCGCAGGCGCGTCGTCAGTTGCCTCAGTGCCGCCGCCTCGCACGGACATGGGGAGGATGGCTTCCTTCCGAGCGCGCACGAGGAGGATCGGGCCGCCCACCGCCCGCTGGGTCCCCAGAAGAGCGCGCTGCCGGGGTGCCCCTGTCCGCCTGCGCTCGCCCGCTGCCGCCGCCTCCGAGGCTGCCAAGGCCCACTGCTCAGGCTCCAGCTCGGGCTGCTGTTCCGGCGCCCCTCCGCGAGTCGCCCCCTCCCGCGGGAGCCGCCGCTCGCCAGCCCGCCGCTCCCCGCTCGCCCATCCCGCCGCTCGGCTCCTTCGGCCGCTGCTTCTTCTGCTCCCGCACAGCCCCTATGTTCTAGCGCCCGTTATTAACGGGCTAAATTCAACTAGTCATTCTATAATTAGGCATAAGGCTGCTTCCTACTGGAGAAATACTCTTCCTCTGACCCTCCTCCTAATTTCATCGGACGCAACACACCAAGTCTGTTATCAATAGTTGGCCGATCTCATCCAAAGTCTTCCGAATGCCTCAAACTGCCAGAAGGAGCTAGATGAAGACAACCCCCTCACCTTTGACCCCCCCCACCTCACCCCACCCTGCAAAGTCAGCAAGAGGAGTCTTACTTTTGATGCCCAGGACTTCGGTCTCCTCGGCCGCTCCCTCCTTGCCTGGGGCTCCACATGGACTGAGAGGATGATCAGGTCTGTCCGGATGCTGCAGTGAGGGGCTGCTGCTCCTCGCTTCCACTTTAACTTTTTTTTTTTAAAAAAAAAGGAAAACGCAAAGGCTAAGCCAGAAGCTGGAAACACACCTGCAGCAGAAACAGCCCGAGGTATGGCTGGCAATGGCTCTCACATGGATGTGGCAAAAACAAGAGTAATAAATGGCGCAAGTGGGAATGTGTCACCATTTAATGGTACTATACAATCACATCTTGCAAGCATTTAACTGTTGCAATTTTAACCTTGAAAGCTGGCTGATTGAAATTGCACAATTTTTATTTTTAATTTTAAATTATGCTTCTCAGGTTTATACATTTCACAAATTTTAACATTTCAAAACTCGACTTCCTTCCCCCTCTTCCAGCAGTTCCTTAAATTCATTTTTAATATCTTCTTGCATATCCAAATTAACTTAACTTCCTCATTTATTCATCTTCTTTAAATATATACTCTTATGAAACTGCAGGTTATTACAATAATCCTGACAATGTTTTTATCTGTTTATAATTTATCTGTAAATATTCAATAAAACATTTCCATTCTTTCATTTAAAAAATTGTTATCTCAATTTCTCATTCTTCCAGTAAGTTTTGCCATTTCTGCATATTCCATAAAAAAATTATCCATTCTTCCTTTCCTGGGATTTCTGCTTCTTTCCATTTTGGGGCAAGTAACATTCTTGCTGCTGTAGTAGCATACATAAATAAATTTCTATACGTTTGAGGTAATTCTGTCCCTATAATTCCCTCATGGGTAGGCAAACTAAGGCCTAGGGGCCAGATCTGGCCCAATCGCCTTCTAAATCCGGCCTGCGGACGGTCCAGGAATCAGCATGTTTTTACATGAGTAGAATGTGTCCTTTTATTTAAAACTAGTAAATGAAGCCCGTTACTAAAACGGGCGCTAGAAAGTATATGGGGGGAGCGGCGGCCACCCTCCTTTTGTTTTTTAACCCCGCCGGTGGAGCCCGGCGGCCGCCTCTCTCTCTCCTGCAGCTGGAAGGAGAGAGAGAAGGCGCGCGAGTGTGTGCGTGGGGGGTGTGTGTGTATGGCAGGTAACGCAGCTGGAAGGATAGAGAGAAGGCGCGCGTGTGTGTGCGTGGGGTGTGTGTGTGTGTGTGTGAGGTAACGCAGCTGGAAGGATAGAGAGAAGGCGCGTGTGTGTGTGCGTGGGGTGGGTGGGTGTGTGGCAGGTAACGCAGGTGGAAGGATAGAGAGAAGGCGCGCGTGTGTGTGCGTGGGGTGTGTGTGTGTGTGGCAGGTAACGCAGCTGGAAGGATAGAGAGAAGGCGCGTGTGTGTGTGCGTGCGTGGGGGGTGTGTGTGTGTGGCAGGTAACGCAGCTGGAAGGATAGAGAGAAGGCGCGCGTGTGTGTGCGTGGGGTGTGTGTGTGTGTGGCAGGTAACGCAGCTGGAAGGATAGAGAGAAGGCGCGCGTGTGTGTGTGCGTGGGGTGTGTGTGTGTGTGGCAGGTAACGCAGGTGGAAGGAGAGAGAGAAGGTGCGCGTGTGTGTGCGTGGGGTGTGTGTGTGTGTGGCAGGTAACGCAGCTGGAAGGATAGAGAGAAGGCGCGCGTGTGTGTGCGTGGGGTGTGTGTGTGGCAGGTAACGCAGGTGGAAGGAGAGAGAGAAGGCGCGCATGTGTGTGCGTGGGGTGTGTGTGTGTGTGTGTGGCAGGTAACGCAGCTGGAAGGATAGAGAGAAGGCGCGCGTGTGCGTGGGGTGTGTGTGTGGCAGGTAACGCAGGTGGAAGGAGAGAGAGAAGGCGCGCGTGTGTGTGCGTGGGGTGTGTGTGTGTGTGTGGCAGGTAACGCAGCTGGAAGGATAGAGAGAAGGCGCGTGTGTGTGTGCGTGGGGTGTGTGTGTGTGTGGCAGGTAACGCAGCTGGAAGGATAGAGAGAAGGCGCGCGTGTGTGTGCGTGGGGGGTGTGTGTGTGTGGCAGGTAACGCAGCTGGAAGGAGAGAGAGAAGGCGCGCCCGATGTTACAGGTTGCGCAGGGCGGCCGAAGTTAAAGCCTCAAAGCCTCACCGTCCGATGTTACAGGGCGCGCAGTTTCAGTTCGGCAGGCCGAGGCCAGGGACTACATTTCCCAAGATGCTCCAGGAGGAGCTGAAGGCGGACGCGAGGGCATTCGCTGTTACAACTGCCAAGTGCTGCGCCTTTCCTGGCGCAACAGAGCCTTTATCCCCTCCTTCCCGCCCCGGAGAGGGAGAGACGGGCTGGGGGGAAGGCAGAGGAGGGGGCTCGCTCAGCAACCCTTCTCCTGCAGGGCCCCCCTTCCTTGAACCTGGCCTCCACCCTGCCCAGCAGCAACCTCCGGTGCTGGCAGCCGCCCATTGCCGAAGCGCTCTTTGCGTACCCGGAGGCTGGCGCGCCGGCAGGCAGGGGCGTGGCTTCCCGGGAGAGGCCTTAGTGGCGTCCCTCCCACGGCCCGGTTCTGGGCGCCTTGCTACTGGTCCTGCTGGTGTTACTGGGAGGCTTCTGCCTGGGGAGGTAAGGGAGAGAGCGAGGGAGATTGCAGCACTCTTTCCCCCCCGGGGGGGCATCGGTTTAGGGGGCGCCGGAAGCAGCGGCAGCGGAGGCGCTCTGTGCTCTCTCTCCCTCCCCCCCTCTGATTCCTTCCGCCGCTGCCTCGGACACGCCCCCCCTCTCCCGTCCGCAGCGGCAAGGCAGCAGGAGCCGCTGGCACCCCCACCCACCCAACTCCCAATGCGCGCACCTCCCGGCAACACCACCAGGAACACGGAGGCCGGGGGCTATGGGGGCTGGGGCGGGCTCGGTGCGGCGGTTGAGCCGCCTCCTCCTCCTTTCCGCAGGCCGGGCGGAGGGGCTGGTCTGGGTGTGCGCCCTTTCGGCGGCGCCGCCCGCCCGCCCGCTTGCTCGCTCGCCTCCTCGATGGCGGCCACGGTGTGGTCCGGCATGGCGAGGAAAAGGGAGGGAAGGAAGGAAAGGAAGGAAAGAAGGAAGGAAGGCAGGGAAAGAGAGAGGAGGAGAGCAGGCTGGGGGCAGCGGCGCGTTGCGCCGCTGCCCCCGCTCTTTGCTTTGTCCGAGCGAGAGGGCAGCTGCAGCTCCGTGCGAGGCGGCGGCAGTGACCGAAATGATGGCGCGCATGCGCCGCCGCTGCCTCTTGGACACGCCCCCCTCTCCCGTCGTCCAATCCGTGTGTCACTGGAACGCACGCGCAGTTGCGAATTCCTGTGACACACGGAAAGTACGTACGGACACAGGCTCTTTATTATATAGGATGCACCTCTGGGTTATTTGTGGGGCATAGGAATTCGGTTGTTTTTTTCAAAATATAGTCCGGCCCCCCACAAAGTCTGAGGGACATTGGACCGGCCCCCTACTGAAAAAGTTTGCTGACCCCTGCTAACTCTTGCAATTTCAACCTTGAAGGCTGACCGGTTGAAATTGTACAAATTGAATGCATGCAAGTTTTCCCACCAGGACAAGAGCTTTTAAGCGCCCGGCCTTCCTTCCTGGGAGAAGCCAGCTCAGGAAGGGTAAGGATGCTTGTGAAGGGGAGGTTCAACGGATGCATGCTTTTCTGTATAGGCAGAATCCTTGGAACCTAGCCTATGCACACAATCTGATCATACTGTACTCCAGAATCGACCCCCTATACCCCACTTAAGGGAAGGGGTGCCCCTAAACCTGTGTACCAGCTTCAGGCATGGCAAACCTCTCTGCCTGACCATTTCAACTGTTCTTACAAACTTAACTGAACTTTTAAAAAACCATTACCAAGCTTAAAGTGTTGTCTTCCAGGACAAACACACGTACAGATGATGCGAAGTCTTGCATGCATCCATACAACATTGAAACAGACCTGGAAAATATTTTAAATTACAAGCCAAAGCATTCAGATAATTTCTCCATAGTGGCTGCTGCCCGAACTTCAGCGAGGTATCTCCGCTGGGGGAGTCCCGTGGCAAGAGCCCCCTGCTGACCCCCTTACCCCCCGTTGAGATCTAGTCTCCTGCCTGTAAGATACCGGGACGCTCTCCTGAGATCTGGGAGAGGCTCAAGGAGTGCGGGCTGCTGGTCACTCGAAAACCTGAATGCTGCGTCCGAACGGTTTCCCCCTCGCCCCCCTCCTTTCCCACTCTTTAGCGCTAAATCAGAGTGGACGTCAACCCAGAGAAAACCCAAATTGCTGTTTGCTCCGACTGAGCGCTAAAGAGCAGTTTCCCCCGGGGAGAAGAACGACGAGTGTAGATAAACCCAGAGTTAACCACATTAGAGCTCTGAGCCCATTTAACCTCATCCCCTTTCGCCAGGTGCAGGATTTGGCCACAGGTAACAGGTCCTCCACGAAGTGGAGGGATCAGTAAACAAACCCCACAGCTTACCCACTGCAAAGATATTCCTGTCCTTTGCCTCTGACCGGCTTCTTCTCCTGCCTCCTTCAGTCTGGAAGGTGGAAACACGGCCGAAGGGAGCAACCGGAGGGCTGGATCCGCCTCGTGCAGCAGCGTTTTCCAGGCTAGGGGCAGGCAGTTCCTCATCCACAGCTTCAATTTTAACTGTGCACAGAAATAAGGAATCAGGGCCATCTCAAGACTACCAGTACCACCCCCCAAAAAACCACCAAGGTGAAATTGGTTCCCTAACACCTCAAGGGTTCGAGACCCATCAGCTACCCTCACCTGGTTTAACCAGCCAGTCGAGGATTTGCTTATTTGCTAATTAGTGGGCCAGAGTACTGTTTCATTTATTATTTGAGTACTAGCTGACCCGGGCCACGCGTTGCTGTGGCTGATTTTATGCTTATTACCATCAGCAGCAGCCGCAGCCAAAATAAACCCCCACTTTTCTCCACCCTATTGATGTTACACTATAACATTTCCCCCATTCCTCCACACACACCCCCACGGTATTATGTATTGTACATTTTGCTTTGCTGTTAGTCACTTGGCAAACCATCTTCTGAGGCCCTCCTTCATGTGCTTCCTCCTCAAGAGGTCCGGAAGATGGCAAAATGAGAACGGGGCCTTTTCTGCACTTGCTGCCGATTTGTGGGAATGCTCTCCCCAGGGAGGTTTGCCTGGTACCTTCATTATACACCTTTAGGCGCCCAGCAAAAACGTTAACTCTTTAACCAGGCCTTTGGTTGACTTGATGGACATCCTATACCCTTTTAAAATGTGGCTCTTTGGGGGGGGGGCGTGTTATTGGGTTATTGTTCTTATTTTGATTTTATATATTGTGATCTTTTCTGTGAACCGCTCTGAGACCTCCAGGTATTGGGCGGTATATAAATTCAATCAATCAATCAATCAATCAATCAATCAATTAAGGCATTGTAGAGCTGGAAGGGACCCCCAAGAGCCATCTAGTCCAACCCCTGAAACGCAAGGAACTCCAAGCAAGGTGTCAGTATGGACCAGAAGGAACCGCTGGGCACCCTTAAACCAGAGCGTGTTTTTGCACTATGTTCAGATCCACCTTGGCCAGGGGGAGACCCAGAGGTCCCTTCCCTCATCTTCTGCCGCAGGGTTGGCTGCCGGCCGCTGCTGGGGTTCCTGCAAGATGTGTGAGGGGGCTGGTGGACGATCAGTTCCTTCAGGCACTTCAGCAGCCCTTGCAGGGGCTTCTCCTCTGCCACCGTTTCTGAGAGAGAAGGACAAGAAGCTGCGTCGTCATTTGGGGAAGGGCTGCCAAGCCAGGCTGGGAAAGGAAGGCGAATAAAATAATAATCATAATAAACATAATGATAATCATAATCATAATAATAATAATCAAATCATAATAATAAATTTATTATTTATACCCTGCCCATCTGGCTGGGTTTTCCAAGCCACTCTGGGCAGCTCCCAACAGAAAATTAATAATAATAATAATAAAGTGACAAAACATCAAACACTGAAAACTTCCCTAAACAGGGCTGCCTTCAGATTGTGGGATATGTCAGTCAAACCCAACATTCTAAGAGAGGACTAACTGCCTCTATGTGACAGTTTGGTCCGTTGGTCGGTTAGGCTGCTGCTGATAGAAGTGTTAGGTAGTAAATGCTCTGATGGAATCTTTTTAGGACTAATATCTAATATATAGTTTATGTCTTTTGTAACCTAAGTATGTACTCAATGAATCTGACAGTAAACTAGTTTATTTTGTTCAACCATTCAGATTCATGTGTATTTTTCTTTTAAGAGGGACAAAAGGGATTAACAACCAAGAAAGCAGGAAGGTAGAAGACATAATTATTAAAAAGGACTCAAACGAGTCAGCAATCCGCATGCTGCTGTGTAAATTTAAATAAGGAAACGTTTAACCCTGCTATATTATATATAAACGATCCTACACAGATGTCTTCTAAAAGTCAGGTAGTTGTTTATTTCCTTGACCTCTGATGGAAGGGCGTTCCACAGGGCGGGCGCCACTACCGAGAAGGCCCTCTGCCAGGTACCCTGTAACCTCATTTCTCGCAGTGAGGGAACCGCCAGAAGGCCCTCGGCGCTGGACCTCAGTGTCCAGGCAGAATGATGGGGGTGGAGACACTCCTTCAGGTATATTGGACCGAAGCCATTTAGGGCTTTAAAGGTCAGCACCAACACTTTGAATTGTGCTCAGAAACGTACTGGGAGCCAATGTAGGTCTTTCAGGACCGGTGTAATATGGTCTCAGCGGCCACTCCCAGTCACAAGCCTTGCTGCTGTATTCTGGATTAGTTGTAGTTTCCGGGCCACCTTTAAAGGTAGCCCCACATAGAGCGCATTGCAGTAGTCCAAGCGGGAGATAACCAGAGCATGCACCACTCTGGCGAGACAGTCTGCGGGCAGGTAGGGTGTCATCCTGCGTACCAGATGGAGCTGGTAGACAGCCGCCCTGGACACAGAATTGACCTGCGCCTCCATGGACAGCTGTGAGTCCAAAATGACTCCCAGGCTGCGCACCTGGTCCTTCAGAGGCATGGTTACCCATTTCAGTGTGGGATATGTCAGTCAAATCCAACATTCTAAGAGAGGACTAACTGCCTCTATGTGACAGTTTGGTCCGTTGGTCGGTTAGGCTGCTGCTGATAGAAGTGTTAGGTAGTAAATGCTCTGATGGAGTCACTAATATCTTATACTGTATATAGTTTATCTTATAAATATCTTATACTGTATATAGTTTATATCTTTGTAACCTAAGTATAACTCAATTAATCTGACAGTAAACTGGTTTATTTTGTTATCATTCAGATTCATGTGGGACAAAAGGGACTAACAACCAAGAAGGCAGGAAGGTAGAAGACATAATTATTAAAAGGACTCAAACGAGTCAGCAATCCGCTTGCTGCTGTGTAAATTTCAATAAGGAAACGTTTAGAAGAAGAAGAAGAGTTTGGATTTGATATCCCACTTTATTCCTACCCGAAGGAGTCTCAAAGCGGGGAACATTCTCCTTTCCCTTCCTCCCCCACAACAAACACTCTGTGAGGTGAGTGGGGCTGAGAGACTTAACCCTGCTATATTATCTATAAACGTTCCTACATTCAGGACCAGGGGGTCCCCCACACCAGCCTGCCCCCTGACTCAAGCTCAGACATGACTTTCTGACGGGAAGAGCTCTTCGGCGGTGGAACAGGCATCGCAGATCACATCCAAATGAACAGATCCGTTCCTTCGTCCCAAACCTCCTCCTTCCCGAGTATACGAACCTTGCACAAGGCTTGAGTGTGAGCACTTCAAAGCGCCTTCTTGGCAGGCCCTTGAATTCAGGGACTTGGGCTGTGCCATTTCTTCCCCAGAAGAGCAGCTCGATAAAGAGGCACCGACAGATGCACCAAGAGCATCAGGCGAGTCTGCTCCTCCTTCCTTCCTGGAATTTGGCAGAGGTTCGTAGTCGGGATCTTCAGCAGCTTCTTCTGAAACAAAGAAATCAAGACAAAATAAGAAAATTCCTTCCAGTAGCACCTTAAGAGACCAACTAAGTTTGTTCTTGGTATGAGCTTTTGTGTGCATGCACACTTCTTCAGATACACTGAAACAGAAGTCACCAGACCCTTATATATAATAATAATAATAATAATTATTATTATTATTATTATTATTATTTGTACCCCGCCCTCCCTGGCAAAGCCGGGCTCAGGGCGGCTCACACAATCAAAATCACAATAAAACATAAACACAAAAACGATCAATTAAAATACAGATTACAAAATTTAAAATGATTTAAAAATGATTTAAAAAGCCGCCTTAATGTAACTGCCCATGAATTTATAACAGTAGGGAGGATCTAGGATATAGTGAGAGTGTGGGGAGGGGTATCACTCAGAAGGGTGGTGGGAATGGGTGGCTGGCTGATAGGTGAGGTAAACCTGTTGACGACTGTTAACAACTGCAATTGGTCTTACAGGAAAAAGCAAGGGGTGAGATGGCTAAAAATAGCTCTCATTATACATGACAAAGCTATTTTTAGCCATCTCACCCCTTGCTTTTTCCTGCAAGACCAATTGCAGTCGTTAACAGTCGTCAACAGGTTTGCCACAGCTATCAGCCTATCACCCATTCCCACCACCCTTCTGAGTAATACCCCTCCCCACCCTCTCACTATATATAAGGGTCTGGTGACTTCGGTTTCAGTGTATCTGAAGAAGTGTGCATGCACACGAAAGCTCATACCAAGAACAAACTTAGCTGGTCTCTAAGGTGCTACTGGAAGGAATTTTTTTATTTTGTTTCAACTACGGCAGACCAACACGGCTATCTACCTGTAAAAGAAATCAAGGAATGCATTGCATCAGCGTTTGGCCTGTCCTGCTGAAAGTTTAGTAACTCTTTCCATTAGATGGAAAGAAGATAAAGTCCCGACCAGAGAAGAATGGCAGATCAAGTTGATGGATTATGCCGAAATGGCTAAGATGACCAGAAGAATCGGAAATCAGGAAGACCAAAATTTTAATAAGTAATGGGGGAAATGTATAACCTATCTTAAAAACCATTGTAAACAGTTAAAATCGTTAGTAGGATTAGAATATCACTTGTAGTTTAAGGGTGAATTTTGGACACAATGGAGAGGTAAAAGATTTAGATCATCATAAAAGATGCAGGAGGAAACGATTAATAATAGGACCCACAAAGGAGAGGCGGGAAGTCCAGGAGATTCTTTGGAATCTTGTTTCTATGTCATCTGTTTGATATGTGACTGTAAAGTTTTAATGTGAAAAACCAAATAAATAAATGTATGGGGGGGAGGAGGAAGTCTGGGTGCAACTCAGCTCGCTGAGAGCAGTTTGCATGGGGTAACGGGGCGTCATTATAGGAGGTGAAACTTCATCGTTCTTCGTTTCTTCGGTGAAGGGTCTTAAAAATATGCTTCTGGGTGTGAGGAATTCAAATCCGCTATTATTTTTGTGATCGGACAATGTTTAGCTTGGCAACTCTACATTTGATGAAGAAGCACATTAAGCGCTTTCGGAAAACCAAAGAATTTTAATTGTACCTTCTGGAAATGTCAGGTAATGCTAAATGATAAAAAATAGATAATAATAAATAAATAAAATATCCTAGAACTGCAAGTACTTGGCAATCATTTTTAATGATTTCTATGCCATTTTACACACATTTTGTGGGGTATGTCAGTCAATTCCAACATTCTAAGAGAGGAATAACTGTAACAGTTTAGTCCGTTGGTCGGTTAGGCTGCTGCTGATAGAAGTGTTCACTCTGATGGAGTCTTTTTAGGACTCACTACTATCTAATATGTAGTTCATGTCTTTTGTAACCTAAGTATGTACTCAATGAATCCGACAGTAAACTAATTTATTTTGTTATCATTCAGTTTCATGTGTATTTTTCTTTTAAGAGGGACAAAAGGGATTAACAACCAAGAAGGCAGGAAGGTAGAAGACATAATTATTAAAAGGACTCAAACGAGTCAGCAATCCGCTTGCTGCTGTGTAAATTTAAATAAGGAAACGTTTAACCCTGCTATATTATATATAAATGTTCCTACACATTTTACATACCAAGCAAAACTAAATTGTATTAATCTAAACAAAAGATCGGTTGAATTTCCAAGTCACGTTACAACTTTTTAGCACCCCTCGTTTTTGGAAGCTGAAAGCTGAATAAATTCAACATGCCCTAATGGGCTGCTGGAGTTGGGGGACCCCCAGCTCCCCTGGAGCTTTTTTCTCTATGCTGACATCTCTCTTCTCTCCTTGATGTTTAGAGGGATAAACCTTAGGCTGCATCCAGCTTTATGATTCCCTGCTCCTCTTCCTTTAATAAATGTCAGAACAGAAAAGCAGTTTGCTGGGTCCGGCCACAGGGGCGTAGCGTACCGCTTGGCTACCGGGGGCGGCAAGCCAAGCAGCACCCCTGGGGGCGGGGCGTCGCTCCGTGCGCATGACGTCACAACGCGCATGCGCACGGAGCGACGCCTTTGCCCCATGCCGCGGCAAAAAAAGCCGGTGAAAAAACCCCTTTCAGCGGTTTTTTTCGCCACTGGCTGGGCTCCCTGGGCGGAGCCACAGCATGAGGGAGAGGGGTGGGCCAGAGCCAGGAGGGGGTGACACCCCTACTGGTTGGCCCGCCCCTCTCCTGCATGCCGGGGTGCCGCAAGCCAGCCAGCGACGGGGTGGAGGCTATTTTCGGCGCTGCCGGGGCGGCCAGCGAGGGTCACGTCAACGACAAGCGTGACACCCCTCCTCGCTGGCCGCCCCTGCGGCTACGCCCCGGCAGCGCCGAAAATAGCCCCACAAGACCCCTCTCCCCTCCCGCGGTTTTGAGCAACTGGTATTCAGAGGCATTGCTGCCTCCGACCGTGGAGGCAGAGCATAAGCCTCTTGGCTAGCGGCCCCCCACAGCCCTCTCCTCCTCCATGAATTCGCCTAACCCTCTTTCAAAGCCATCCAAGTCGCTGGCCACCGCTGCCTCCTGTGGCAGGGAGTTCCACAGTTCAACTTTGTGCTGAGGGAAGGACTTCCGTTTAATCTCTCCTGAGCCTTCCAACCTTCAGCGTCACGGGATATTACGAACGGGGGAGGAAAAAAGAAAGAAATCTCTACCCCCCTCTCTCCATGCCAGTTTATCAATTTATCAATTTCTGCCATGTCGCCTCTTTGAACTGGACTGTGGCAAAAAAGAGGGGGTTCCCTCTCTCCTCCATACCTCCATGGCGGGGTTCTCCGGGACCTCCTCTGTTTGGCTCCGCCTCTCCTGTGGCAGGGCGGTCCAGAGGGTCGGTGGGCGTGGCTTGAGGAGTGGCAACCCCGCCCACAGCCCCGTTCTCCCGTCTTCCATCATCGAGGACGGGGGACCCTCCCGCCGTTGTGTCTGCTGTAATGACAGGACACACCAAACGCTGATTTGTTTCAGGATCTGTGCCAGTTTTCCCTCTCGCTACGAACATGTTAGATCCCTGGCTGTGTTAGAGCCCTAAGACAGGAATCCTCATGACATAGGGCCCCCGATAACAGAAGTGGACCCATCTCTTGGTCCCTCCCTGGTAGAGCCGCCATCCCCAGATACCTCCCTTCCTTCCCTGAACCAGGGTGGATTTGATTTAAATCAAATCGATTTAAATCACGATTTAAATCACTAGTCAGTAAGACTTGATTTAAATCTCTTTTTTTACAGAAAGACTCATTCTTGCTGGTATAATCTTCATATTTACAACCAGAGGAAGGTTTCGTTTTTGGAATAATAATTTTTCAGAGTAGTTTTTACAGTTATATCAAAAATCACTGATTAGGTTATACTATTAGAAATACATAGATGATTATGAAATTATCGTGAGGTTCAATAAGTTAACTGTTTATATTTGGGCAACTTTTCTGCTGTACTTTATTGGAAGGAGGGGGGGGGGAAATCATTTCCTTAATAACAATTGAAACAATTTATTTAACTAAAGCAGTAACAAGGCCCTTTCTGCTCACACCAACCTGGGATTAGGGAATCCTGCCCGTCTCCCTCGGTGGTACTGGCCGGCATGCCAGGGTGGCTGGGCACCCCCAGGCTGACAGGCTCCGCCATATCTCCCTGCCGGCCAAAAGGGTGCAAGCTCTCCAGCGGAACTTCTCTTTTAACTGCAAGAACAAAGCAAATTGACGGATCAGGACCTTGCCCAAGGGCCCCCTTGGATGATTTACGGATCACGAAGGGATCCTTCCCTGGAACATGACAGGGAGAGCTGACCGCAGGGTCCGATTCTGCCTTGGTCAGACCACACCGGGAGTCCTGTGTCCAGCTCTGGGCACCACAATTTAAGAAGGTTGTGGAGAATCTGGAAGGTGTGCAGAGGAGGGCAACCAAGATGATGAAGGGTCTGGAAACCGAGCCTGATTGTGGGGTATGTCAGTTAAATCCAACAATCTAAGAGAGGACTAACTGCCGCTATGTGACAGTTTGGTCCGTTGGTCGGTTAGGCTGCTGCTGATAGAAGCGTTAGGTAGTAAATGCTCTGATGGAGTCTTTTTAGGACTCACTAATATCTAATATATAGTTCATATCTTTTGTAACCGAAGTGTGTACTCAATGAATCTGACAGTAAACTAGTTCATTTTGTTCAACCATTCAGATTCATGTGTATTTTTCTTTTAAGAGGGACAAAAGGGATTAACAACCAAGAAGGCAGGAAGGTAGAAAATATAATTATTAAAAAGGACTCAAACGAGTCAGCAATCCGCTTGCTGCTGTGTAAATTAAAATAAGGAAACGTTTAACTCTGCTATATTATATATAAGATGATGAAGGGTCTGGGAACAACGCCTGATGAGGAACGGTTGAAGGAGCTGGGCATGGAAACGGAGGAGACTGAGAAGAGATACGAGAGCCATCTTCCAATATCTCAAAGGATGTTCCCTAGAAGAGGGGAAAAGCTTGTTTTCCTCTGCTCTGGAGGGCAGGACTCGAACTCATGCCTTCAATTTACAAGAAAGTTCCAACTAAACATCAGGAAGAACTTTCTGTCAGTTATATTTTTGAACAGTCTCCCTTGGGAGGTTGTGTGGACTCTCCTTCCTTGGAGGTTTTTCAGCAGAGGCTGGATGGCCATCTGTCACGGATGCTTTAGCTGAGATTCCTGCATTGCAGGGGGTTGGGCTAGATGACCCCTAGGGGTCCCTTCCAACTCTACCATTCTAGGATTCTGTGAATTCGCTCACCACTGCTGGTTGGCGCCTCCTTGGCAGGAACCTCGGCTTCCACGGCGTCCGGGGTGAGGTCCCCGGTGGCCTTCGTGTGTCCGTAGAGAAACTCCGGGATTTCCTCCACCAGCTTCATGAGAGCGCAGAGGTGGAGGCTGCTGGGATGCTCACCTGTTTGGGAAGCAGAGAGAGAAAAATCCCGCCTTTTATTTCCACGGACAGGGAAGATGAAGTCCTCTTCACACAGCTGTGACTGGCTAGCAGCAAATTTTGACGCTGGATCTGAAAACGAGAGTTGCTTTACAATCGAGCTCTATTTATGGGGGTGAAAAGGGGATTTTCCACCAAGCCAGCCGAGATAGGGATCATTTCCCCATGCAGCTTGGCTCACTCACATGAGCTGCCTACAGCACTTTCTCCATCAAGCTAATGTAACCCGTTCTGGGCACCCCAGTTTAAGAAGGATGTTGACAAGCTGGAGCGTGTGCCGAGGGGTGTGTGGCGGAATGATGCCTCATTGTGGGTTAATCTATCAGTCCGTCCCCAGTTGGGCAGGTGTGCCCTGGGAGGCGGAGCTTGTGGGCATTCTAAAAGGAGGAAAAGCAGTTGGGGGGTGGGCAGTTGGGGGTGGAGGTTGGAGAAAGATAGAAAGATGAAATGGGAGGTTAGGCTTTGGAAAGTGAATAAGAGAATGCAGGAAATGTTATAACAAAGCTCAAGTTATAGCCCGAGACATCCATGTTTTCTTGTTACCTAATACAGTGGTACCTCGACTTACGTTTTTTTCGAGTTACGAGTGACTTCCGGTAAAACAAAATGGCCGCCGCATCCAAATTTTTTCGACTTACGAAAAGACGTCGCGGCCGCTTTTAATAGGATTTTTTCGACTTACGAATTTTTGACCCGGATTTTTCGACTTACGAATTTTTGACCCGGATTTTTCGACTTACGAATTTCCCCCCCCCAATGCATTCCTATGGGGATTCGACTTACGAATTTTTCCGACTTACGAAAATCGCGTCGGAACGCATTATCGCCGTAAGTCGAGGTACCACTGTAAAGTTAAATGTGTTTAAATGTTTGTTGACTCTGGCAGTGTGTCAGTACCTTAAGAGGTGTGACCAAGAGGAGAGAGCAAAGCTTTCCTGTGGAAGAGGAAACTGGTGGCTTATTCTCGCGTCATACAGAGGGCTGGACAGTGAAGCCAAGTGAGCCACTACTGTGCCTAAAGGGAAGGCAAATTGCAGTAGGTGGGAACCCAGGAAGGGAGATCCCACGGGTGGCAAGAGGCTTTCAAACACAGAGCCCTGAGGTACCCCAGTGACAACTCCCATATGATCACTGAAGGAAACAGCCTTGTTTTCAGTGAACCCCAGGGAGTGTCTCAGTAGGGGAAGATAAAAGAGAAGAAGGGGGAAAATAGTGTAACCCTCACAGGGAGCAACCAAGATGATCAAGCCACCGAGAGTGGCTGGGGTATAAATAATAAATTATTATTATTATTATTATTATTATTATTATTATGGAAACCGAGCCTTATGAGGAACGGTTGAAGGAGCTGGGTATGTTTAGCCTGGAATAGAGGAGATATGAGAGCCATCTTCCACTATCTCAAGGGCTGTCACCCGGAAGATGGAGCAAGCTTGTTTTCTCCTGCTCCGGAGGGTAGGATTCGAACTCATGGCTTCAAGTTACAAGAAAGGAAATCCCAACCAAACATCAGGAAAAACTGAGGGTAAGAGGCATTTGACGGCGGAACAGAATCCCTCAGAAGGCAGTCGACTCTCTTCCACCGGAGGTTTTTAAACATGAGGTTGGATCCCTGCATTTAAGGGGGTTGGACTAGATGACCCTCGGGGAACCCTTCCCAAGTCTACGGTTCTGTGATTCCAACGCTCCATTCCTCTTCCCACTCTTACCGTCCCGGTTGCTAGCTGGGGTCAGGCACCTCTCTCCCGCCTCATTCAGGTCCTCCAGGTCCCAGGGTCCCTCCAGCTCGGATGCACCCGCTGAAAAAAGGAACGGTTCCCCTAAAGCAGAAAAGAAATCCTAAGGGAGCTTCCCTCAATCTGGTGGGCTTCATATATTTTGGACTGCAGTTCCCCTGGTGCCAATCTGGGAGGCTCCTCTATGTCTGTCCTTTCTACAGAGCGGAGATGGGGAGGGGGGGAGACTTTAAAAATAATCCTAGCACCATTTTGCTTTTTAAAAAAAAAAAGTAATAAAAGAAATATATAACAGGGTGGATTTGATTTAAATCAAATTGATTTAAATCACGATTTAAATCACTAGTCAGTAAGACTTGATTTAAATATTTTTTTTACAGAAAGACTCATTCTTGCGGGTATAATCTTAATATTTACAACCATATGAAGGTTTCATTTTTGGAATAATAAATTTCCAGAGTATTTTTTACAGTTATATCAAAAATTACTGATTTGGTTATACTACTAGAAATACATAGACAGATAATTATGAAATTATGGTGAGGTTTAATAAGTTAACTGTTTATATTTGGACAACTTTTCTGCTGTACTTTATTGGAAGGAGAAAAATAATCATTTCCTTAATAACCATTTAAACAATTTATTTAACTAAAACAATAACATGATAGCATATGTATCCATGTTTGTTAACTGATGTGGTTAAACATTTTTTAAAAAAACGTAGACTGAGTTTTAGCACACTTGATAAACTTAAAACAAATCCTTATTTCCTGATGAATAGCCTTTGGACTACAATGTAACTTAAATAGAAGACTATATTTAGAAATATTTTTCCTCCAAAAGCATTTTATTTTAAAAATCCAATTTAAATAAAAAAAATCCGATTTAAATAAAAAAAATCCGATTTTTTTTTAAAAAAATCGTTGATTTTTATCCACCCTGATATATAATGAAGGGATATATTTGTAACTCAAGTCTCCCCCGCTGCCACCTGTCTTGGCAAAGAACCCGGCTCTGGCAGGTGCTGGTTCCCCGAAAAAGCTCTTGAAAGGGAAACTACCCACAAATCCCCTCCAGGGTGGACTGAACTAGAGTTAGACTACGGAACTCGCTGCCACTGGAGGCAGCGGTGACCAACATGGATGGCTTTAAAATAGGATGGGACAGATCCATGGAGGGGAGGGCTCTTGATGGCTGCTAAGCAAGGATGTCTCTGCTCTGCCTCCGCAGTCAGAGGCAACAATGCTTCTGAATTCCAGTTGCTGGAAACCGCAGGAGGGGGGAGTTGCTCTTGAGTTCGAATCCTGCTTGCTGGTTTCCCACAGGGATCTGGCTGGTTGCTGTAAGAACAGGATGCTGGATTAGAGGGGCCTGATTCCAGCAGGACACTCCCTATGTTTCTTACGTTAACCTGCAAACTATGGGGTTTTTCATTATTTGAGGCTGAAATGGACCTTTGCTCTCTGGGGCTTACTTGTGAGTAGGCATTATAGACAAACCTTGGCCCTGGGGAAGGGAATAGCTTGTTGAAATAATGCTATTTTAAGTGACGTAGGTTTTTAATCCCGTGCCAAAAAATAATGGAAAAACAATGTCCTGGCACTGTTAAAGGGTTCTCCCATCCCATGTCAAAGAGATAAATAACTACCTGACATTTAGAAAACACCTGAAGGCAGTTCTGTTTAGGGAAGTTTTTAATGTGTGATATTTTAATGTATTTTAGTGTTTGTTGGAAGCGCCCAGAGTGGCCGGGGGGACCCGGCCAGATGGGCGGGGCACAAATAATAAATTATTATTATTATCATCATCTTGTTTGCGTTGTATTTTCTTCCACCACGGAAAAGGATTTCTTACCGCTGGCTGTGTCCTCCCCATCAGCCCCGCCAAGTTTCTGGTCCTCAAAATTTCCTTCTGGCTGATAGATGAAGGACGACAACGCCACCGGAGGAATAGAACAGCCTGTTTGCAAAGCAGAATGAATGAATGAAATACTTTATTGTCACTTGTATACAGTGAGATTACACGAGCATCCCCACTCAGCTCTCCTAGTCAGTTGCCCTGTTGTTATCTTTTCATTCAGTAGCCTACAGGGTGGATTTGATTTAAATCACGATTTAAATCACTAGTCAGTAAGGCTTGATTTAAATCACTAGTCAATAAGACTTGATTTAAATATTTTTTTTTACAGAAAGACTCATTCTTGCTGGTATAATCTTAATATTTACAACCAGATGAAGGTTTCATTTTTGGAATAATAAATTTTCAGAGTAGTTTTTACAGTTATATCAAAAATTACTGATTTGGTTATACTACTAGAAATACATAGACAGATAATTATGAAATTATGGTGAGGTTTGATAAGTTAACTGTTTATATTTGGGCAACTTTTCTGCTGTACTTTATTGGAAGGAGAAAAATAATCATTTCCTTAATAACCATTTAAACAATTTATTTAACTAAAACAATAACATGATAGCATATGTAGCCATGTTTGTTAACTGATGTGGTTAAACATTTTTTTTAAAAAAACTTAAGACTGAGTTTTAGCACACTTGATAAACAGAGATACAGGACGATGAGGACAAGAACAAGCCGTCTTAGGAACAGCTTCTTCTCCAGAGCGATCTCCGCCTTGAATGGGAGGCCTGGACTTTGAAAGTCATCAAATCTTACCTGTTATGTTTTATCATTGTATGGTTTTAATCAGTGTGTATGGTTTTAATCAGTGTTTTTGTAGCTGTTTTGTTTTTGCGTGGAGTGCCCTATCTGGGTGGATGGAGCAGCCAAGTAATTTCGTTGTCCCCAAAGGGGACAATGACAATAAAATATATTCTATTCTATATTCTATTCTAAAACAAATCCTTATTTCCTGATGAATAGCCTCTGGACTACAATGTAACTTAAATAGAAGACTATATTTAGAAAGATTTTTCCTCCAAAAGCATTTTATTTTAAAAATCTGATTTAAATTTAAAAAAATCTAATTTTTTTGATTTATTTTTTTTTAATCGTTGATTTTTATCCACCCTGGTAGCCTAACAGCCCATGGATAGAAGCTGTTCTTTACCCTGTTGGTGCGAATAATCATGCTTCTATATCTTCTGCCCGAGGGCAGGAGATCAAGAAAGTGCCGGCCAGGGTGTGAATCATCCCTGAGGATTTCCCTCACTCTCCAGCGGATTCACGGGACAGCCCATAATATCTTGTGCTGTATTCATCACCTTTTGTAGCCACTTCCTATCCGTGGCTGTCAAACCGGCATACCACACCGTGATGCAGTATGAAGGGGGGGGGAACCTAAGTTTGAAACTGGGAGCTCAAAGCCAAGTTACACCTGAGGGTGCCAGTAAGGTTTTCTGGGACCAGGAACAATGTATGGAAGGAAAGGCAGGTTAATAAATCAAAATAATTGCAATAATGACGATAACACTCCCATTTGTTCTAATGGAGCATATGCAGGAGAATGTCCAGCCAGATACCTGGGAAAAACTCTGGAAAAGTGACTTGGAAGTTCACAGCATGCTAATATTTGAAGGAGAACTACTTGAAAATGATTTACAGGTGGTATTTAACTCAGAGTAGACTTGCAAAGATGTACAGGACAGAATCAGATAAGTGCTGGAGATGCAAAGAGGTAGAGAGAATGTTGTTTAATATGTGGTGGACTTGTAAAAGGATAAAAGATTATTGAGAAATGATCTACGTATAATGAATTGGAAAAAAATGTTTAACAGTACTTTTTTTTTTTTTTAAAAAAAGGAGTCCTTTCTGTTGGGGATAATTCAGATTGAATTTCCCGGGAGTCAGAAAAGGTTATTTATGTGTGCCACTACTGCTGCCTGTGTTTTGTTAGTCCCAACTAAAGAAGAATGGCAGTTGAAAACGAAGGCATCATTAAGATAAATTCAGCAGTGTAAAAAAAGTTTTGATGGATGTAATAATGGAATGCTGAATGATATAGTTTGTGTAAAATATGCAGGGACTTATGATATGCAAAATGATCCATGGAAATAGAAGAAGGGAAGTCATTGATCTCTTAAGGACGTAAAAATGAGTACTTTAAATTGTAAAACAGAAAATTTAAAAAAAATGAAAAAGAGAGAGAGAGGGAGGGAGGGAGACTGTTCAGCTGGATTGGGCCCTCTGCGCTTCTCCCACACAACCAGTCTCAATGGGTCCCAAATCCATTATATAATGGCGGGGGGTGTCTGCTTGTCTCTGTATCCTGCGGGACACAGGGGCCACCCCAAAACAAGGGGCAGGGCGGCCCTTTGTGGCAGCGCGCCAGGCCTTACCCACGGAAAGAAGCAACGTGAAATTCTCCAGCATCACTTCCTGGTGCAGATCCTTCTGCCACCCGTCCAGCATGAACCACTCCTCGCGGGAGAAGCTGACGGCGACATCCTCAAAGGTCACCTCCTGCCATGGCGCATCAACCGGGGTGGAGGTCTGTGGGATAAGCAGCCTCATGTAACCAAGATGCGTAAGTCGAAGGGATGCATGAAGGGGTTAAAACCATAGAGCAAGGTGTCCTGCCAGGTTTAGCGAATAAACCCACATCCCCTCACCCAGGAGGAACCAGGTAATCCGGTCTTTGTTCCCTCCTCAGTCTCCCCAAGAAGCTCAACCTGGGAAGTGGTTCGAGTTGGTTGCTCCAAGCTCAGACCGCATGGCTCTCACAAGCCACTCTCGAGTCCCTACACCAATAACTGATTGGCCACTGTGAGGACAAGTTCCTATCGTGAGAAACCCAAAATCAGGATTGCTGCCTCCAGCTGTGGTGGCAGGGCATGGACACCATCATGGCTAGCAGCTGTCAATAGCCCTCTCCTCCATCAATTTATCTAATCCTAAAGCTATCTAGCTCGGTGGGCATCATTGCCTCCTGTGGGAGGGAGTTCCGCAGTTTAACAATGAAGAAGGACGTCCTGTTGTCCGTCCTGACTCCTCCAACTGTCAGCTCCATCGACTGCCCACTGGTCATTTCTTCGTCAGAGGGCAAACAGGCAAATTTAGCAGGGGATCAAATACTTTTTTCCCTCACTGTATGGCCTTCAGCAAGGGAACATTCTGCCCCACAGCAACATTATGCCTTAGAACAGTGATGGCTAACCTTGACACTCCAGATGTTTTGGGACTACAACTCCCATCAACCCTGACCACTGATCCTGTTAGCTAGGGATGATGGGAGTTGTAGTTCCAAAACATCTGGGGTGTCAAGGTTAGCCATCACTGCCTTAGAACGATCTAATAACTGCCGCCTTGTGATTTTTTACTACGTTTTCCTTTCCCACAGTCCATGTTTCTTATTTATTCAAGCGATAAAGCCTCACCGCCGGCGGACGTGAATGATCTTGCACATCAGTCAAAGCAGACAATAGAAGCATTCTGATTCGCATTTACCTCACAGTTTGCAATCCTTCTACTCAGATTCAACTTTTTCTGAGACCCTTTGCTTTTATGGAAAAAGCGACATTTTCCCTTCTTACACTTTCTACTGTGTCGCCTCCTTGAATTGGGCGTAGCATGGCTACTCCTGTGTAATCGTGGAGCTTTTTGGCCTGCGGCTTATTCCGAGTCCCCTCCCTAGTTGCTGCCCTTCCTCCAAAGGTCCCAGTTTGGGATACAACATTAAAACGCAGCATTAAAACAACTGCTATAAGAATTTTAAGGTCTTATATATAAAAAATAAATGTTCATAAATGTACCAAGCAAGCACATCTATATATATATATAAATAAATATATATATATAAATATATATATAAATGTTCCCATTGCGTGCGCGCCGGACACCACCTTGCTCCGTAACCGGACAAACTTTGAACTGCTGCGGTATACATCTAGAAACTGATTGCTTGTCTCATGGACAATTGTATGTTGCATGCTCTAGAGTTGGAAATCCCCAAAACTTGCATATCTACACAAACAATGGCAAAACAAAAAATGTAGTCTACCGTCAAGTCTTATGATACAAACAACAAAAACTAACCTAACCTAAACTCAACATTAGACCTAAGCATTACAAAAACATTTCAAAAACCACAGCAATGCGTGGCCGGGTCCGCTAGTAGTACATAAATGTATAAACCACATGTCTGAAACCCCACAGAAAAGAGTCCTGAAACCATTTTGTTTGTCTCTCCCAAATGACCTCAAAAATTTCTCTGCAAGGTTGAAGGAAACGGGGAGCCTCTCCATTGTCTCTTTGCTCACAAATCCTGGTCTCAAGGGCGCAGTTAAGATATGAATAGGGTGAGCCTGTGATCTGTGACCTGGATTCAGGAATTGAGTAATTATCATAACAAAAGAGCGGCCAGGATGCCCAGGTAATCCAATCGGGTAACCTGGCAGACAGGATGAAAACAACGCACGCAGATTTCTGTTGTAGTCCGTCCCTTCTCTGATGTACCTGTAGGTATGATGTATTGGGGTGGTGGTCTTGGGCTACACCCCTTCTGTGATGTATGTATGTGGTCTTGGGCTCCAGGGTAGGCAGTTCAAAAGTCTATTTAAGGCCTTGCACACCTTTGTCCCGGGTCCCTCCTGCCTCCTGCGTGTGGCAGTAAGCACCCTGTGGCAACATGGTGTTTCCCCTAAAATAAGACACCGTCTTATATATTTTTTCCTCCAAAAAACACAGTATGGCTTATTTTCGGGGGATGTCTTATTTTAACCGCTCCGCGTCAGTACGCTGCATAGCCACGCCTATCCAGACCGCCCTAAGGGAGAGGCGCCGCATCACTATGTCTTATTTTCGGCGTATGGCTTATTTGGGGGGGTATGGCTTATATTTCACAAATGCGTAGAAATCCTGCTACGGCTTATTTTATGGCTACGTCTTATTTTAGGGGAAACAGGGCAGCTTTAATAAAGATCAGGCTTACTAGCTGCCTTGCTTCTCAATATTCTCTGGTTTGCCTTTGTTATTTTCGCCTACCGATAACGAACCTAAAAAAGGACTCTATATGGGCTCTTGGGTACCCCGTAAGGGAAAAGGAGCAGTTTTTTTCTTATAACACAACCTACGTGGGTGGCACTGTGGTCTAAACCACTGAGCCATTTGGGCTTGCCAATCGGAAGGTCGGCAGTTCGAATACCCGCGACAGGGTGAGCTCCAGTTGCTCGGTCCCAGCTCCTGCCAACCTAGCAGTTTGAAAGCACGTCAAAGTACAAGTAGATAATAGGTACAGCTCCAGTGGGAAGGTAAACGGCATTTCCGTGTGCTGCTCTGGTTTCGCCAGAAGCAGCTTAGTCATGCTGATCACATGACCCGGAAGCTGTACGCCGGCTCCCTCAGCCAGTAAAGCGAGATGAGCGCCGCAACCCCAGAGTCGGACACGACTGGACTTAACTGTCAGGGGTCCTTTACCCTTACCTTTTACAACCGTAAAAACGAGCCGGGTCCTAAAAACACACACCTCAGACATCAGAAGCCGGGTTCTAGAGGTGTGTCTTCAGTATCCTATGGAAGCTGTGCAAGGAAGGTGTACCTCTTTCGGGAGGGAGTTCCCCAGTTTAGGGGCCACCACAGAGAAGGCCCTGCCCTGGGGGATGCCCCACTGTGAGCCTCGGAGGGAGGAGAAATTACCGAGAGGCGGCAAGGAAGGAGGATTCTGGAGGACAATGCCTGCATCACTTTGCTTCAGGGAATGAAGCCGACCTGAGCGTTCCATTCTCACACAGTTCCATAACTGCCACCTTGGGGACAGCATCATTTAACTGGTTCCACAGCAGATGGCAAAGGAGGCTGGAATGTTTTGCCACGTTTATCAAATCTCTTTTTTATTTTTTAAATTTTCTCTCTTTTTAAATAAATTTATTTATTTGGTTTTTCAAATTAAAATTTTACAATCACAAACATACAACATAAAAACAAGATTCCAAAGAATCTCCTGGACTTCCCTCCTCCCCTTTGTGGGTCCTATTATTAATCGTTTCCTCCTGCATCTTTTGGGACGCAAGTGGCGCTGTGGCCTAAACCACAGAGTCTAGGGCTTGCTGATCAGAAGGTCGGCGGTTGAAATCCCCGCGACGGGGTGAGCTCCCGTTGCTCGGTCCCAGCTCCTGCCAACCTAGCAGTTCGAAAGCACTTCAAAGTGCAAGTAGATAAATAGGTACCGTTCCGGCGGGAAGGTAAAATCCTTCTAAATTATCCATACTTTCTGTTGCTTTACAAGTGTTTCCTCTGATTACCTCTGACTTGTGCCTCCACTTTCTGATGGGTTCTCTGTTAGGGGGCACCTATGCTTACTTCTAGGGACGCGGGTGGCGCTGTGGGTTAAACCACAGAGCCTAGGGCTTGCCGATCAGAAGGTCAGCGGTTTGAATCCCCGCCACGGGGTGAGCTCCTGTTGCTCGGTCCCTGCTCCTGCCCACCTAGCAGTTCGAAAGCACGTCAAAGTGCAAGTAGATAAATAGTAATAATAATAATAATAATTTATTATTTATACCCCGCCCATCTGGCTGGGTTTCCCCAGCCACTCTGGGCGGCTTTCAACAAAGCATTAAAATACAATAATCTATAAAACATTAAAAGCCTCCCTAAACAGGGCTGCCTTCAGATGTCTTTTAAAGGTACCACTGCTGGCAGGAAAGTAAACAGCGTTTCCGTGCGCTGCTCTGGTTCGCCAGAAGCGGCTTAGTCCTGCTGGCCACATGACCCGGAAGCTGTACGCCAGCTCCCTCGGCCAATAAAGCAAGATGAGTGCCGTAACCCCAGAGTCGTCCGCGACTGGACCTAACGGTCAGGGGTCCCTTTACCTGCATCATTTATGATAATCCAAATCTTTTACATCTCCGTTATATCCAAATTTCACCATGAAACTACAAGCGTTATTCAAAGATAACCCGAAGCAACTGTTTAAGGATGAACAAGGAAGAATGCCTGGTATACAGATAACATCACAAGGCAAAATTCAATAGAAGAGAAAGCATTTCTTTATGCAGGCAGTCTATGGAACTCCCTCCCACAGGATGCAGAATTAGCATGTGAAAACAGCGAGGATCCAAGGATCCCCAGGTGGAGACGTCAGGCGCCATCCTGGCACCTGGGTATCTTCCCTTGGTCGCAGGTGGCCGATAGGCATGTGCAAAATGTGCCTGGCTAATTTCGAACACTGCTCCTGCACAGAATAACCATGCGCTGAGTGGCACTTTCCTTCGCCAGTCCTGAATCTCCTAGCCTTCAGCTTCGCGGGATACCCACGAGTCACAAGAGAGGGAGAGGAAATTTTTCACTGTGTCGTTCTGTAAACTTCCATCATGTCACCTGAGCGAGAGCCCCATATGCCAGCGCCAGGTGACGAGATCCGAGCAGACGGGTTCTGCCTTCCCGGCGTGATTAGAGAAGGCAACCTGTGATCAATCGAAATAACAAATGTGTCCGCAAGGATGGAAGGCGGTCGTTGGCAGGCCAATTCTTCCGCGGGCGGTTCTATCCCCACACCATCCCTCCTGACAGGTTTTAACAGCTGTCAGTCACCATCAGGAGCTCCCCTGCAGGAAACAATTGCTGGCCTAGATGCTCCGCAGTCCAGGAATTAAGCCAACGGTTGCGGACTTGGGGGGGCCAAGGCGTTTCACCGCCACCTCCCTTCCTGCCACCTGCATCGCCCGCAGGAACTGGCAGAGCTTTGCCAGGTAAAAGACCACCTGTTGGAAATGCCAGCCCTTGAGCGCCCATCCTTTGAGTGGCAAAGACAGCGGAATCTGGAGGGGCCAGGAGGGAAACAAATTCATCTAATGTATATCATGACAATTGGTTACTGTTTCCCCAATTGCCTTGGTTATCCTTTTTTTCAAAAAAAAAAAATTGTTATTCATTTTATAAGAAAAAACACAATATAAAAAAGAAATAGAAAACAATACAACATAAAAAATAAAGAACATGAAAAAAGAAAAATAAGAAAAAGGGGGGGGGAGTTTTTCTTACATTAACCTAATTTTCTCTTTACATCATAAAATACTTCCTTCAATCCCCTCCTGAATTTCAGCATTCTAAACTTCTTTGGCAGTTTCTAAAAATTGACATTTTAACCTATCTTTCTCTATAACATCTTAAAATTAACCTATATAACAGCCAAAAACCTATAATTAATTCCCTAAACTATCATGAATAGTACAATATTTTTTCAAATATAATTTAAATTTCTTCCAATCTTCTTCCACCGTCTTTTCTTTGGAGGTCTTTAAGCAGAGGCTTGACAGCCACCTGTCAGGAATGCTTTGATGGTGTTTCCTGCTTGGCAGGGGGTTGGACTGGATGGCCCTTGGGGTCTCTTCCAACTCTAGGATTCTATGATTCTATGATTCTCCCTGGTCGCGGAGTCTCCCAGTCAATTCAGCAAGTTCCATAAAATCCACTGCCTCCTTGAATTTGTCTAATCCTTTTTTTTTTTAAGCCATCCGTCTTGGTGGCCACCCCTGCCTCCTGTGGGAGGGAGTTCCACAGTCTAAGACGGACTTCCTTTTATGTCCTGAATCTTCCAATACTCAGCTTCATGCGATGCCCACGTGGTCTAGTGCTAGGAGAGAGGGAGAAAGATTTTCGCCGCTCCACTTTCCCATGCCGTACAGAATTCTACAAATGTCTATCGTGTCGCCCCTTACCCATCGTTTCTCTAAACAGAAAAGCCCCAGATGCTGAAACCTTTCCTCATAGGACAGTCCCCTCCATCCCCCCCGACCGTTTTGGTACCCGCCTGCGAGACGGGCAACGCACCGCGATAGCCACACACTTCTTAAGACAGCTGCTGCTTGTTTACCATTGCATGTTCCCCCTTCTACAAAAATAATAATAATAATACCCCAATTCCACCTTGCAGTCTCTGCAAGCGCTCAAGACGCAGCCGGGCGTTTGTGCTGAAGACTAGCGATTGCTTCCCTGGGTGATGCCCGCTGACGTCTCTTTGCCAAGCTCATTTCCCGTCTCCCTGGGGACGGCACACGGCTGATTTGAGAGCTGACGCATCCTGGCATGGCATAGGCAGCATTCTCAGTTCCGAGGAGTCACTTTGCTGAGGTCTTAATTCCAGGAACTTCTTTGGCTCGGCTCCCGGAGTGGCACGTGACAACCGCCGAGGGTGCCCTCGTCACCTAAGGGTGACACCGAACGCGCGAAGATCAGCCAAGGAAATGCGTGTTTTGACTGCCAGGGGCATAGGGTGACAGCCTTTTCTCTCTCACCTGCGGATCTTGGAAAACCGGGGAGAAATCTGCCCCCCCCTGAAGGTCCTACGCCCAGCCCCGCTCTTTGGGGGCAGCGGTGGTCCAGGGGTGAGGAAGGAAGAGAAATGGCTAGCAGCGGGGCGAGCTGTCCGCCTCCTTGCAATAATTCAGCAGCAATTCAAGAATGGTTGATCCGGTCAATAGCCCATTTAGTCCAGCATCTAGTGCTAGCACCTAAGCCCAAGAGACCTCTACCCCACTGGGATTTCCAGAAACAGGTATTCAGAAACAACGCTGCCTCCGACTCCGACCATCCTGGCTAGTTGCCATCCATAGCCCTCTCTTCCTCCATGAATTTGTCTCTTTTAAAGCCGTTCAAGTTGGTGGCCATCCCTGCATCCTGTGGGAGGGAGTTCCATAGGCTGCCTGCATGAATAAATGCTTTCTCTTATATTGAACTAGCTGACCCGGCCACGCCTTGCTGTGGCTGATTTTATGCTTATTACCATCAGTAATTCTGAATTTAGTTGCGCCAGCCATTTATTTATTTATTGCATCTATATCCCATATTATAAGAAGAAGAAGAAGAAGAAGAAGAAGAGTTTGGATTTGATATCCCGCTTTATCTCTACCCAAAGGAGTCTCAAAGCGTCTCACATTCTCCTTTCCCTTCCTCCCCCACAACAAACACTCTGTGAGGTGAGTGGGGCTGAGAGACTTCAAAGATATTTCAAAGAATATATTATTATTATTATTATTATTATTATTATTATTATTATTATTTATTCCCCAGCCACTCTGGGCGGCTTCCAACAGAATGTTAAAATACAAAAATGTATTAAAACATTAAAAGCTTCCCTAAACAGGGCTGCCTTCAGATGTCTTCTAAACGTCTGGTAGTTGTTGTTCTTTTTGACATCTGGTGGGAGGGCGTTCCACAGGGCGGGCGCCACCACCGAGAAGGCCCTCTGCCTGGTTCCCTGTAACTTGGCTTCTCGCAGGAAGGGAACCGCCAGAAGGCCCTCGGAGCTGGACCTCAGTGTCCGGGCTGAATGATGGAGGTGGAGACGCTCCTTCAGGTCTACTGGACCTTTGAGGCCATTTAGGGCTTTAAAGGTCAGCACCAACACTTTGAATTGTGCTCGGAAACGTACTGGGAGCTAATGTAGGTCTTTCAAGAACGGTGTTATGTGGTCTCAGCGGCCACTCCCAGTCACCAGTCTAGCTGCCGCATTCTGGATTAGTTGTAGTTTCCGGGTCACCTTCAAAGGGAGCCCCACATAGAGCGCACATATATTCTTCCATAGAGCCCAAAGGTGACACACAGGGTTCCTCTTCCTCCCCATGTTATCCTCACAACAACCCTGTGAGGTAGGCTGGGCCAACAGTGAGTGACTGGCACAAGGCTTCATGGCCGAGTGGGGAATTCGAACCCTGCTCTCCCAGGCCCTAGTCCAACACTCTGACCACTGCACCGCACTGTCCCGTAATTTAACCATTCCAAACCACACCAACTCTGAAAAGATCTGCTACAGGCTGCAACAGAAACCGGGGCAGATCTGTCGCTAGCCGTTTCTCGCAAATCAGGAACAGTTACAAGGTGGGGCAGAAATAGTTTGCATCAGTCAGTCAGCTGGCAATCTTGAGGCCGGTTAGTCAAAAAGCTGACCCTTTCGTACACAAACACACCGCAGCAAAGGTTTCCCCATCTGTCGCTCCCCCCTTTTTAACAAACAATTGTTTTAACCAGGGTGAATTTGATTTAAATCAAATTGATTTAAATCACGATTTAAATCACTAGTCAGTAAGGCTTGATTTAAATCACTAGTCAGTAAGACTTGATTTAAATATTTATTTTTTTTACACAAAGACTCATTCTTGCTGGTATAATCTTAATATTTACAACCATATGAAGGTTTCATTTTTGGAATAATAAATTTTCAGAGTAGTTTTTACAGTTATGTTTTGTATCAGTGTATATATATGACTAGTTGAATTCAGCCCGTTGATAACGGGCTCTAGCGGGGGCGAGCGGGACCCGAGGCGCGGAGGCGGCCGCCGAGGGAGTGGGGGCTCCTGGAGCTGCCTGTCCGTGCTGCGCAGCCTCAGGAGCCGGCGCTCCCTCGGCGGATCGCTCAGTCACCGCTGAGCGATCCGCCGAGGGAGCGCCGCTGCCGCCGAGGGAGTGGGGGCTCCTGGAGCTGCCTGTCCGTGCTGCTTGAAAGCAGCACGGACGGGCAGCCTCAGGAGCCGGCGCTCCCTCGGCGGATCGCTCAGTCACCGCGGGAGCAGCAGCGCCAGCCGGGATGCACCCCGGCCGGCGCTGCTGCTCCCGCGGTGACTGAGCGATCCGCCGAGCGCGTAGGCCTCGGGTGAAGCCAGGGGCTCGCGTGATCGGCGCGGCCGGGGGAGAGGAGGAGCGTGACGGGGAGGGGACACGCCCCCCTCTCCGCCCGCTCCAATCCCTGCGTCCGTCTCGGACATGCGCAGTGGAAATTTCCACTGACGGACGGACACGGACGCAGGGACATTAGGGAATTATTATATAGGATGACAAGCATCATATATATACACTGATACAAACATCACATGACAGGAACATAGATAAGCCCCGGACGTGATGTCATCATCCCTGTGGGGAAGGGCGACAGACCAAGCTTTGTTAAAGCTCAAAACCTAATATATATACACTGATACAAACAAGTTATATCAAAAATTACTGATTTGGTTATACTACTAGAAATACATAGACAGATAATTATGAAATTATGGTGAGGTTTAATAAGCTAACTTTATATTTGGGCAACTTTTCTGCTGTCCTTTATTGGAAGGAGAAAAATAATCATTTCCTTAATAACCATTTAAACAATTTATTTAACTAAAACAATAATATGATAGCATATGTATCCATGTTTGTTAACTGATGTGGTTAAACATTTAAAAAAAAAACTTGACTAAGTTTTAGCAGACTTGATAAACTTAAAACAAATCCTAATTTCCTGATTAATAGCCTTTGGACTACAATGTAACTTAAATAGATAGAAGACTATATTTAGAAAGATTTTTCCTCCAAAAGCATTTTATTTTAAAAATCCAATTTAAATCAGAAAAATCCGATTTAAATAAAAAAAATCCGATTTTTTTGATTTTTTAAAATCATTGATTTTTATCCACTCTGGTTTTAACAAGGGTAATAAGTTGCTGGGGCAGATCACAAAAGTATCCCCTGAAATTCCCGAGAAATTGTGAATCTGTAATGCCCATTTTGAAGCAACCCTGGGAAAGCTCCAAAATTCAGGTTTTGCAAGGAAGCCAAATGTCCATCACACAAAAACAACTAGGAAAAACTAGCCTCTGTCTTGGTGGGATTCTTGCAATCGGAGATACATATCTTGCAGAACCCAACTATGGGAACAGACGAGAAAGGAATCAACCCTCCCTGGAGTGAAAGGCTGGAGTTCACCGAGAGGCGACCGAGGATTGATTTTTAACCTAAGAGGGGCTAGGGGTCAAATCTCTCTGGAAGCTGTTTTCTTTGCTGGGGAAAGCGTTTCCTGCAACCTCAAGTGCACAGGCAATGGCTGCGATGAGGCAAAGGCTCTCTGTACGTGCTCAGGCACGCTCTGGCACGTGTTGTAACTGCACGTTTGGTAACGAAATTGGCTCCCGGGCTACGTTTGGTGGAGTCTAGAACGGATCAAGGCTTTGACGGCAGGCCTTGGCATAGCTCAGTCATCCTGTCAAGAAAATGCATGGCGAACCCCAAGAAAACTGTGGTTGCAATTGCCGCACGACACGGGGTTGGACTAGATGTCCCCCCGGGGTCCCTGACACCGCAATTCTGTGAAAAGCAGGCCGGGAAAGAAAAAGGACTCCCAGGTGGAAATAGGGGCAACATGGAAGAAGTTTATAACGTTATGCATGGCAGGGAGCAGGGTGGATTTGATTTAAATCAAATTGATTTAAATCACTAGTCAGTAAGGCTTGATTTAAGTCAGTAAGACTTGATTTAAATATTTTTTTTACAGAAAGACTCATTCTTGCTGGTATAATCTTAATATTTACAACCATATGAAGGTTTCATTTCTGGAATAATAAATTTTCAGAGTATTTTTTACAGTTATATCAAAAATTACTGATTTGGTTATACTACTAGAAATACATAGACAGATAATTATGAAATTATGGTGAGGTTTAATAAGTTAACTGTTTATATTTGGACAACTTTTCTGCTACTTGGAAGGAGAAAAATAATCATTTCCTTAATAACCATGTAAACAATTTATTTAACTAAAACAATAACATGATAGCATATGTTTGTTAACTGATGTGGTTAAACATTTTTTTAAAAAAAAACTTAGACTGAGTTTTAGCACACTTGATAAACTTAAAACAAATCCTTATTTCCTGATGAATAGGCTTTGGACTACAATGTAACTTAAATAGAAGACTATATTTAGAAAGATTTTTCCTCCAAAAGCGTTTTATTTTAAAAATCCAATTTAAATCAAAAAAATCCGATTTAAATAAAAAAAACCGTTTGGTTTTTTTTTTAAATCATTGATTTTTATCCACCCTGGCAGGGAGAAAAGTTTTCCTCCCTGTCTCAGAACACTCAAACTGGTGGGCAAAGGTGGGATATAAATCATAGAATCATAGAATCATAGAATGAGTTGGAAGAGACCACAAGGGCCATCCAGTCCAACCCCCTGCCAAGCAGGAAACACCATCAAAGCATTCCTGACAGGTGGCTGTCAAGCCTCTGCTTAAAGACCTCCAAAGAAGGAGACTCCACCACACTCCTTGGCAGCAAATTCCACTGTCGAACAGCTCTTACTGTCAAGAAATTCTTCCTAATGTTTAGGTGGAATCTTCTTTCTTGTAGTTTGAATCCATTGCTCCGTGTCCGCTTCTCTGGAGCAGCAGAAAACAACCTTTCTCCCTCCTCTATATGACATCCTTTTATATATTTGAACATGGCTATCATATCACCCCTTAACCTTCTCTTCTCCAGGCTAAACATACCCAGCTCCCTAAGCCGTTCCTCATAAGGCATCGTTTCCAGGCCTTTGACCATTTTGGTTGCCCTCCTCTGGACACGTTCCAGCTTGTCAGTATCCTTCTTGAACTGTGGTGTCCACAACTGGACACAGTATTCCAGGTGAGGTCTGACCACAGCGGAATACAGTGGTACTATTACTTCCCTTGATCTAGATGCTATACTCCTATTGATGCAGCCCAGAATTGCATTGGCTTTTTTAGCTGCTGCATCACACTGTTGACTCATGTCAAGTTTGTGGTCTACCAAGACTCCTAGATCCTTTTCACTTGTACTGCTCTCAAGCCAGGTGTCACCCATCCTGTATTTGTGCCTTACATTTTTTTTGCCCAAGTGTAGTACTTTACATTTCTCCCTGTTAAAATTCATCCTGTTTGCCTTGGCCCAGTTCTCTAATCTGTTAAGGTCATTTTGAAGTGTGATCCTGTCCTCTGGGGTATTAGCCACCCCTCCCAATTTGGTGTCATCTGCAAACTTGATCAGGATGCCCTCAAGCCCATCATCCAAGTCATTGATAAAGATGTTGAATAAGACTGGGCCCAAGACAGAACCCTGTGGCACCCCACTAGTCACTTCTCTCCAGGATGAAGAGGAGCCATTGATGAGCACCCTTTGGGTTCGGTCAGTCAGCCAGTTACAAATCCACTGAATGGTAGCATTGTCTAGCCCGCATTTTACCAGCTTCTTTACAAGAATATCATGGGGCACCTTGTCAAAGGCCTTGCTGAAATCAAGATAGGCTACATCCACAGTGTTCCCTTCGTCTACCAGGCTTGTAATTCTGTCAAAAAATGAGATCAGATTAGTCTGACATGACTTATTTTTCAGAAACCCATGCTGGCTTTTAGTGATCACAGCGTTCCTTTCTAGGTGCTCACAGACCGTTTGCTTAATGATCTGCTCTAGAATCTTTCCTGGTATTGATGTCAGGCTGACTGGGCGGTAATTGTTTGGGTTCTCTCTTTTCCCCTTTTTGAAAATAGGGACAACATTTGCCCTCCTCCAGTCTGCTGGGACTTCACCTGTTTTCCAGGAATTCTCAAAGATTACTGCCAGTGGTTCTGAAATCACCTCTGCCAGTTCTTTTAATACTCTGGGATGTAGTTCATCTGGCCCTGGAGATTTGAATACATCTAAACTAGCCAAGTGTTCTTGTACTACCTCCTTACTTATTCTGGGCTGGGTTTCCCCTGCTGAATCATCTGCTCCATATTCTTCAGGTCGGGCATTGTTTTCTTTTTTGGAGAAGACTGAGGCAAAGAAGGTATTGAGGAGTTCTGCCCTTTCTGCGTCCCCTGTTCGCATTTCACCTTCTTCTCCTCTAAGTGACCCCACTGTTTCCTTGTTCTTCCTTTTGCTACGGACATACCCATAAAAACCCTTTTTATTGCTTTTAATCTCTCTAGCAAGCCTGAGTTCATTCTGTGCTTTAGCTTTTCGGACTTTGTCTCTACATGTGCTGGCTATTTGTTTGAATTCCTCTCTGGTGGTTTCCCCCTTTTTCCATTTCTTGTACATATCCCTTTTAAATCTTAACTCAGTTAAAAGTTATTTAGATAGCCACCCTGGCTTCTTTAGGCACCTTCCATGTTTTCGTCTCATTGGTACTGCTTGAAGTTGTGCTTTTAATATCTCCCTTTTAACAAACTCCCATCCATCATGAACTCCCTTCCCTTTTAGTATTACTGACCATGGGATCACACCCAGCGTTTCCCTAAGTTTTCTGAAGTCGGCTTTCTTAAAGTCTAGAATTTGAGTCTTAGTATGCTTGGTTGCTCCTTTCTGATGTATAATAAACTCCAGAAGAGCATGATCACTCCCACCTAATGATCCTGCCACTTCTACCCCACTAACCAGGTCATCACTATTGGTTAGGACCAGATCTAAAATGGCTGATCCTCTTGTTGCTTCTCCCACTTTCTGGACAATGAAATTGTCTGCAAGGCCAGTGAGGAATCTATTCGACCTTATGCTCTTGGCCGAGTTTGACATCCAACAAATATCAGGATAGTTGAAATCCCCCATTACTACTATCTCATTTCCTTTTGAATGCTTGGTCATCTGTTCCAGGAAGGCATCATCTATGTCCTCAGTTTGGCTTGGGGATCTATAGTAAACTCCCACAATGAGATCACTGTTATTTTTCTCTCCCTTTATTTTGACCCAGATACTCTCAATTTGGCTTTGAAGTTTTAAATCATGGATCTCTTCACAGGTATACACAACGGTATAAATGCAACGGGTAATTAAAAATAAAAATGTTGCTGGAAGGCAGCCCTCATTATCCTCAAGGGGCTCAGCGAGGATGGGACTCTCAGTCCAACAACATCGGGGGTCCAAGGTTGAAAGGCAGCTGTCTCAGAACACCGTCCTTAGCAGGTTTACTCAGAAGCAAGCCTCTCTGTGGCCAATGGGGCTTATAGCTGTCCCTGCAATCCTGCTTGCTCAGGCGTAAATCGCACTGAGCTCAAGGGAACCCCCATCTTCGGGTATCAGTGGGGAAACAGACCAAACTAGCCCAGTTGGAACGGAAAAGCACAACTCCATCACGTTACAGGGTTGGTTGGTTTTTTAAGGGGAAAAAATATCCAGGAGACCAGAGATTTAATGGTTCAGATCCAGCACAGAACCAACACTATAACGCGGTGCTTCCCCGACCTTTTTTGGCCACCAGCCCCTGGTTCCATAAACTCATCCTGAATGCCCCACACCCTACCCTTTAAAAAAACCCACATTATTTAGAATTGCGGTTTGCAAAACCCACAAAGGAAGATAGCAAAGGCACAACATTCCGCCGAGTAACGCTTAATTGCGCATTCATCCAAAATCCAATTTAAGCTATGATGTTTAAATAATGCAACAAAGTTGATGCCTGGGATCGCTCAGTCGCTAGAGACCGAGACTCTTAATCTCAAGGGTCGTGGGTTCGAGTCCCACGTTGGGCAAGAGATCCGCCCCCTGCAGAGGGGGATCCCTCAGGGGCTCCTTTTGTGAACCACTGATGGAGAAGATGACACAGGGTGGATAAAAATCAATGATTTAAAAAAAAAAAAAAGGATTATTTTGATTTAAATCGGATTTTCTTAATTTAAATCGGATTTTTAAAATAAAATGCTTTTGGAGGAAAAATCTTTCTAAGTATAGTCTTCTATTTAAGTTACATTGTAGTCCAAAGGCTATTCATCAGGAAATAAGGATTTGTTTTAAGTTTATCAAGTGTGCTAAAACTCAGTCTAAGTTTTTTTTAAAAAAATGTTTAACCACATCAGTTAACAAACATGGATACATATGCTATCATGTTATTGTTTTAGTTAAATAAATTGTTTAAATGGTTATTAAGGAAATGATTATTTTTCTTCTTCCAATAAAGTACAGCAGAAAAGTTGTCCAAATATAAAGAGTTAACTTATTAAACCTCACCATAATTTCATAATTATCTGTCTATGTATTTTTAGTACTATAACCAAATCAGTAATTTTTGATATAACTGTAAAAACCACTCTGAAAATTTATTATTCCAAAAATGAAACCTTCACATGGTTGTAAATATTAAGATTATACCAGCAAGAATGAGTCTTTCTGTAAAAAAAAATTTAAATCAAGTCTTACTGACTAGTGATTTAAATCGTGATTTAAATCAAATCCACCCTGAGATGACAGAAGCTAATCACACGCCAAGTCAGACCGAGAGCAGAGAGCTGAGACTTACCCTAATGCTAAGGCCAGATGGACGGGTGGGGAGTAACAGAGGCAGCCTGCGCGGGTGGGATCTATCAGAGACCGACACCCCAAAGAAGGGTCCCTTCATTCAGACTGCCCCCCACCCAGGTTGGCAAGGGGTGAACTCATCCATCTCAGGGAACCTGGGAATTTTTTCCTCCCTCTGGCTAGCAAATTACATAATCACCTCCTTGAGGGATGTCTCATCTTCTCCGGAGGCAGAACCCGTTAATTAACAGTACAGACTCACACCGTAGCCAAGACAAGGGGGGGAACCTCAGTCATGCACGGGGTTGGTAGGGAGCCTGCCAAATCGAGATGGAATCGAGCCCAGATGCCGGAAGGGAGAGCACGCCATCCGAAGTACCGGCAAGACTCAGATGCACACAATCCTGAGGCCGTGTTCTGTTGCAAGGGGCAAGATCTAGAAGGGGAGGGAGAGATCCTATCCCAGCTTCCTCCGAAGACTCGCAGTGCAAGGCATTGTTTCACTGCTTCACTTGCCCATCTCTGAAATGGGCACGACCGACCGGACAGGGATCTTCTGAGGCTGGCCATTGTGCAGGTGCTCTTTGTAAATGAAATAAATTCCTTCCAGTAGCAGCTTAGAGACCAACTAAGTTTGTTCTTGGTATGAGCTTTCGTGTGCATGCACACTTCTTCAGATACACTGAGACAGAAGTCACCAGACCCTTATATATAGTGAGAGGGTGGGAGGGGTATTACTCAGAAGGGTGGTGGGAATGGGAGATTGGCTGATAGGTGAGGTAAACCTGTTGACGACTGTTAACGACTGCAATAGGTAATTTGTAAATGAACAAATGACCCAGGTGGCGCTGTGGGTTAAACCACAGAGCCTAGGGCTTGCTGATCAGAAGGTCAGCGGTTCAAATCCCTGCGACGGGGTGAGCTCCCGTTGCTCGGTCCCTGCTCCTGCCCACCTAGCAGTTCGAAAGCACGTCAAAGTGCAAGTAGATAAACAGGAACCGCTATGGCGGGAAGGTAAACGGCGTTTCCGTGCGCTGCTCTGGTTGGCCAGAAGCGGCTTAGTCACGCTGGTCACATGACCCGGAAGCTGTACGCCGGCTCCCTCGGCCAGTAAAGCGAAATGAGCGCCGCAACCCCAGAGTCGGACATGACTGGACCTAATGGTCAGGGGTCCCTTTACCTTACCTTTAAATGAATATAAGCATGCTTTGCTGGAGGAGACTCTGGAGAGTCCCATGGACTGCAAGAAGATCAAACCTGTCCATTATGAAGGAAATCAGCCCTGAGTGCTCACTGGAAGGACAGATCCTGAAGCTGAGGCTCCAGTACTTTGGCCACCTCATGAGAAGACTCCCTGGAAAAGACGCTGATGTTGGGAAAGATGGAAGGCACAAGGAGAAGGGGATGACAGAGGATGAGATGGTGGGACAGTGTTCTCGAAGCTACCAACATGAGTCTGACCAAACTGCGGGAGGCAGTGGAAGACAGGAGTGCCTGGCGTGCTCTGGTCCAGGGGGTCACGAAGAGTCGGACATGACTAAACAACTAAACAACAACAAGAACAGGCAGATAGATAGATAGATAGATAGGCAGTGGAAGACTGGAGTGCCTGGCGTGCTCTAGTCCATGGGGTCACGAAGAGTCGGACACAACTAAACAACTAAACAGCAACAATAAGCATGCTTCCGGACAGCCTGTTTAACTGGACATTAATCCTGATTCATTTGCAGAGAGATTAGTTGGCCTTGGTAATTGAACGAGCATCAAGAACATAAGAAAAGCCTCCATCCTGTTCTCACAGTGGCAGACCAGATGTTATGAGACAGGGAGGGAGGATTGGGCCCACTTTCTTTCTCCATGCCACGCCTGATCTTGGAAACTCCCATCATGGTTTCCTCTTCCTCGTCTTTTCTCTAAACTAGGACGTCTCCAAGGCTGCAGCCACCGGCTTTGTCTGTGGGGGTTCTGGGTCAAAGAAAAGCATCGCCCCCCCCCATTCTCCCCCCATTCCCTTTCCGAAAAGAGTCCGATCTTTTGGGGAAACGGATTTGCCGCGCATGTCTGCCCAATCCACAATAACTGCACAACCTGAAGATGCCAATATGCGATTGACTCCTGACCGGAAACATCGTCCGGAAGCCCCAATAAGTCGATTTAACCGAGGCTCAAAGCGCTTCCACGCTGATCACGCAAACACTTTTATCACAAGCACAGGCTTCCATCGTGCACACTATTTCCTGCCCAGTTTTAGGGTCATCCTCTTCACAGAGGTGAGGTCTGCAATTGTGGCAAACCTTCACACAGCCTATCGAACACGGTTGCGTTTCGAACCCGGTTTGAAAACAAGCAGCTTCCACATGAATCATGAGAACCAGCCCCTTAGGATCTGAAGATTTAAAAAAATGGTTTTTCAAATGCCCAGGACTGTACCCCCAGCGCTTCAGGGGCAATGACAAGCAGCCCAACCAGTGCAGAATAGAGCCTATGCCAGCTTTCAGAATTACACAGAACTCCTTGTAAGAATCTGCATTCTTCCCAACAGCTAATTCCATCCATCTGGGAAACCTGCAAATTCCTACATGCCTAGAATTTGGGTCATTTTTTAAAAAAAGAAGCAAACACTCATACAGTTTGATTGTACCTATTAAAGAGATTCAGCGTTTTCTTCTTAGTTGTACTGAATCCACACATAAGAACAGCATATATTTTAATTTGTTTATTGCATTTATATGACACCTTTTCCTCCAAGGAGCTCAAGAGGTAGTTATTCCCCTCATCGTTTAACCTCCAGAACAACCCTGTGAGGTAGGTTGGGCTGACAGACAGAGGGAGTGACTGACCCAAGGTCACCCAGCGAGCTTCATCATGGAGTCAGGATTCGAACTCTGCTCTCCCATATCCCAGTCTGACATGCTTACCATTACACCACATGTACTGACTGCGTTGCCTAACTGGGGTTTAATCCTTTGGAGACCTCCCATACCAAAGAGGCAGTATGGTGCAGTGGTTAGAGTGTCAGATTGGGAACTGGGAGACCAGGGTTCAAATCTCGACTCAGCTGTTAAGCTCACCTGGCCACTGTCTCTCCGCCTAACCTACTTCACAGGGTTCTTGTGAGGATAACATGGGGGGGGGGAGCACCAGGAGCTATCTATTAGGGATAGCTCAGTTGGCAGAGCATGAAATTCTGAATCTCAAGGTCATGGGTTCGAGCCCCATGTTGGGCAGAAGATTCCAGCATTACAGGGGGTTGGACTGGATGACCCCTGGGGTCCCTCCCAACTCTATGATTCCAGGTCAGTGTCAAACCTTCCATCCCTGACGGCATCTCCGGGTAAAACTAAGACTCTGAAAAGCTGGAGAACACTTATTGCCAGACGGATCTGCCTCGCAGGGTTGTTGTGGGGGGATAAATGAGGACTAAGACCTGGCAGAGAGCAGGGTTCAAATCCTACTACCCCACTTGGCCAGGACGCTCCCTGGGTGCACCCTTGGGCCACTCGCCTGACCCACCTCGCAGGGTTGTTGTTGCGAGGATAACACTGGGAGAACCGCGCGCGCCCCCGGGAGCTCCTTGGAGGAGAAAGCAATGCACGGAAAATATATAAGAGGCGACGGAGGTTTTGCAAGGGGGGGAAGGAGACCCTCTGCAGGTGAGGGATCCCCCGTCAGCCCACGGCTTCCAAACCGGCGCAACAACGCCGAAGTTTCCCCCCAGGGCTCGGCTCGGGGAGCAGCGCTGCTCCACCCGCAGCTCCCCTTCGCCCTCCCGGGTCTCTCTGCCGCCCACTGGGGACGCCCCTCACCTGCCAAGTCCGGAGCGCCGGTGCAAGTTGCATGCACGGCACCGCGTTGCAATTGCATTGCATCGCACTCCATGCAACGTCTTGCGCGCATGCATCGCCTTGCATGCCTGCAAAGAGGTCGGATGCAGCATTGCAAAAATAAAAAATAAAAAACCCGACGCGGCCATACCTGGGGGGCAGCCTCCGCCTCCGCCGCCGGCGCTCCTGCAGCGCCGGCTCCGCGGGGATCCCCGGGCTCCATCCTGCTCGCCGATCTCCGCGGGGGCGCAGGCAGGCTGCGCGGGGTCTGCGCGGAAGAGCCCCTGCCCGGCCGCCCGCCGCTGCGCTCATTCCATCGCAGGCAGAGCTTCAAACAAAACGCCCGGCGCAAGCCCGGCCCGCCAGGCGACGCTGGGAAACGTAGTTCCGCGCACCCCGTGCGGCCGCGGGAGCCTAAGGGCAAGGGGACTACGGATCCCGGCAGCCCCCGCGCCGCCGCCTCCCGGGGATGGAGGGGGAGAGGCAGGCTGGATGGATGGATGGACGGGTTGAGTGGCAGTCGCTCAGGCGGCCGCCAAGCCTTGGCCGAGAGCCCGGGATGCGCAGGCAGGAAGGGCCTCCCCGAAGGAGGAGGGAGGCGCAGAGGGGTCTCGCATTGGCAGAGCCGGAGGGATCCCCAGGGGTCATCTAGTCCAACCCCCCCCCCCAAAAAAAATGCAATGCAGGAGTCAAAGTCAGTGCCGGGTTTACGTATAAGCTAAACAAGCTATAGCTTGGGGGGGTCCCAAAAAAAAAATTAAAGGGAAAAATAACTGGATGTACATTTCCACAATATAAGATCAAATAAATAAATAAAATAAAACCTTCATCCAGCAACAATGTTTTGTGTTGTGTAGGCTCCTATGGTGTAAGTCAGTGGCCCAGCCTGCTCCCTAAAATATTTTTTAATATTTAATACAATTTAATATAAATATATATTTAATATAATAAAAATAGTTTTTTGCTATTTAATACTGTATTGTTTTTAACACTTGATTGGGAGCTGCCCAGAGTGGCTAGGGAAACTCAGCCAGATGGGCGGGGGTATAAATAATAAATTATTATTATTATTATTATTATTATCCCTGGTTTGCTCCTTTCTATATATAGGGTACCTACATTCTACATGGACTGGTTGCATGGCCACAGGTGCAAATGGATTGAGATACCTATTAGGTCCATAAATTACCATATAGCGTATATTCAACGCAAAAAACAAAAAAACAAAAACAGCGACAATTTGTTGTTGACAAAAGACAGCTGGACATTTAAAGGGCCCCATTACCTTCAGTAGCTTAGGGCCTCATCAAACCTAAATCCAGCCCTGGTCAAAGCTGTAGAATCTCTGACAGGTGGCTTGTCCAACCTCATGTTTAAAAACCTCCGGTGATTCATGGAATCGTAGCATCATAGAGTGGGGAGGCACTCCTAAGGGTCATCTAGTCCAACCCCCCCCCGCAATGCAAGAATCACAGCAAAACAATCCCAGACAGGTGTCAGTCTACTTAGAAATGAATCGTAGAACTGTAGACTTGGAAGGGACACCCCTGGGTCATCTAGTCCAACCCGCTGCCATGATGCGGGAATCGCAACCAGCACATCCCTGAAAAGATGGCTATCGAAACTCTTGGTTTCGAAACTTGCGAGGAATCGCGGAATCGTTGAACTGTCAGAGTTGGAAGGGTCCCTCAAGGGTCATCTAGTTCAACCCCCTGCGATGCAGAAATGACAGCGAAAGCATCCGGGGTTGGTGGCTGTCCAGCCTCTGCTTAAAGAGGCAGGAGAGTCCGCCATTTTCCGAGGGAGTCTCTTCCCCCACTGTCGATCAGCTCTTACCATCAGAAAGTCCTTCCTGGTGTTTAGCTCCTTCCTCCATGTGAGAAGCCTTGTTGTTTAGTCGTTTAGTTGTGTCCGACTCTTCGTGACCCCATGGACCAGAGCACGCCAGGCCCTCCTGTCTTCCACTGCCTATCCATCCATCTATCTATCTATCTATCTATCTATCTATCTATCTATCTATCTGCCTGTGGTTGTAGTTGTTTAGTCGTGTCCGACTCTTCGTGACCCCATGGACCAGAGCACGCCAGGCACTCCTGTCTTCCACTGCCTCCCGCAGTTTGGTCAGACTCATGTTGGTAGCTTCGAGAACACTGTCCAACCATCTCATCCTCTGCCGTCCCCTTCTCCTTGTGCCCTCCATCTTTCCCAACATCAGGGTCTTTTCTAGGGAGTCTTCTCTTCTCATGAGGTGGCCAAAGTACTGGAGCCTCAACTTCAGGATCTGGCCTTCCAGTGAGCACTCAGGGCTGATTTCCTTCAGAATGGATAGGTTTGATCTTCTTGCAGTCCATGGGACTCTCAAGAGTCTCCTGCAGCACCATAATTCAAAAGCATCCATTTTTCGGCGATCAGCCTTCTTTATGGTCCAGCTCTCACTTCCATACATCACTACTGGGAAAACCATAGCTTAACTATACGGACCTTTGTTGGCAAGGTGATTTCTTTGCTTTTTAAGATGCTGTCTAGGTTTGTCATCGTTTTTCTCCCAAGAAGCAGGCGTCTTCTAATTTCGTGACTGCTGTCACCATCTGCAGTGATCATGGAACCCAAGAAAGTAAAATCTCTCACTGCCTCCATTTCTTCCCCTTCTATTTGCCAGGAGGTGATGGGACCAGTGGCCATGATCTTAGTTTTTTTGATGTTGAGCTTCAGACCATATTTTGCGCTCTCCTCTGGGAGCCAGTGTAGATCTCTCAGGACCGGTGTTATGTGGTCTCGGCGGCCACTCCCAGTCACCAGTCTAGCTGCCGCATTCTGGATTAATTGCAGTTTCCGGGTCACCTTCAAAGGTAGCCCCACGTAGAGCGCATTGCAGTAGTCCAAGCGGGAGATAACCAGAGCATGCACCACTCTGGTGAGACAGTCTGCGGGCAGGGAGGGTCTCATCCTGCGTACCAGATGGAGCTGGGAGACAGCCGCCCTGGACACAGAATTAACCTGCGCCTCCATGGACATCTGTGAGTCCAAAATGACTCCCAGGCTGCGCACCTGGTCCTTCAGGCACAGTTACCCCGTTCAGGACCAGGGAGTCCCCCACACCTGCTCGCACCCTGTCCCCCACAAACAGTACTTCTGTCTTGTCAGGATTCAACCTCAATCTGTTAGCCGCCATGGATGACCCTCAGGAACCCATCTCTGCAATTCTCCGATTCCAGGATTCCTGCTTCTGCGCTATGGCATTTCGAGCCAGGCGCTCCTCCAGCCTCCGGGTGGCGCTGCCGTGCGCCTTTGGGGGGCGGGAAACTCGGCCCGCGCCCGCGCGCATGCGTACTCTGCGCCAAGACGGACCGGAGGACCTTCTCGCTTCGGGGACCAGTTGGCTGGGGAGGGTTGCGCGCATGCGCAGTGGCTTCACCTAGCGGGCGCCGGCCATGGCTGAGTGGACTCCTGCCCAGGTGAGAGGGGTTAACCCTGCGCTGCCCGGGTGGGAGGCAGAGGAGGGGGAGGGGCCTTTAAAAAGACCCCCCCCCCGTTGGTCACCATTTAAAAGTGGGAGGGGGCCGGGGAGGAGGATCTGCAAAGGACTCCCCCAGGTGTTTTTTGGGGGGGGACACTGGGGGAGCCCAGAGTGGTTTGGGGGGCTCCCCCCTCACTGCATCCTTTTTTGGGGGGGTCCAGAGGTGCCAACTTGCATAAAATATTGGGGGTCCAAGAAAGCCCCGCCCCGCATAATCGATCACACCCCCCCATGTGATTGGCAATGGCCATCAACGTTTTGGGGGGTGGGCTGGTCCCCTCAAATATTTTATTGTGGGGGGGGGCAAAGGGACCTAAGCCCCCTAGGTGTTGGCTTCATGCAAGGAGGGGGGGCTGGTTGGTGTTCTGAGGTGGGGAGGGGTGAAAGGGAGGCAAGGAACCCCCTTCTCCCCCCTTCTTGGCTGATCGTGTATTTTGGGGTGCAGGGAAGTGTGAGAGAAAGGCGAGGTTTCAGCCTCTCAGCCCCAGGACTTGTCTATTTTTATTCACTCTTTTCTCTCTTCCCTACACACACACCTCAAAGGGGTGGCCATGGTTCTCCCCACTTTTTATCCCCACAACAGCCCTGCGAGGTAGGTCGGGCTGAGAGAGGCAGCGAATGGCTCCCAAGGTCACAGACAGTGAGCTGCATGGCCAAAGCAGGGGAGGATTTGAACCCAGGTCTTCCCTACACTAGCCATTGCACCACACTGCCTCTCTCATGGTGGGCATATCCCCCTCCCCCCCAAAAATAGTTTCTCCTCATAACAACACTGCGAGGCAGGTTAGGTTCGCCTGCCAGGTTAGGCGGTGACTGGCCCCCGAGGTCACATCCGGTGAGCTACACAGCCAAAGTGGGGGGATTTGAACCCAGATCCTAGTCGGACACTCTCTCCGCTACTCCACCCATGGCTCTCTCATCTCCCCACAGAGGATATACAGCCCTGAATCTAGTCTGCTTCCTCATGTGAGAAACTTGATCCCTCTTTTGGCCAATGCTCAACTAATAAACTAATAAAATACCATAAATTGGGCTTGCCGATCAGAAGGTTGGTGGTTCGAATCCCCGCGACGGGGTGAGCTCCCGTTGCTCAGTCCCTGTTCCTGCCAACCTAGCAGTTCGAAAGCACGTCAAAGTGCAAGTAGATAAATAGGTACCGCTCTGGCGGGAAGGTAAACGGCGTTTTCGTGCGCTGCTCTGGTTCGCCAGAAGCGGCTTTGTCATGCTGGCCACATGACCTGGAAGCTGGACGCCGCCTCCCTCGGCCAGTAAAGCGAAATGAGCGCCGCAACCCCCGAGTCGTCCACCAGTGGACCTAATGGTCAGGGGTCCCTTTACCTTTAAAAAAAAAAAAAAAGATCCATAGACATAGGGAACATATAGAGCACGGCCCAAGTACTCTGGCCAAACAGGACATTAACTTCAGAAGTAATATAATTATATCGCGGAGAAAAATTAACAATAATCTAAGACGTACAAATTATGGTTAATTTTTCTCCGCGATATAATTATATTACTTCTGAAGTTAATGGCCTGTTTGGCCAGAGTAACAATAATCTAAGACGTACAAAAGGGACCCAGGTGGCGCTGTGGGTTAAACCACAGAGCCTAGGGCTTGCTGATCAGAAGGTCGGCGGTTCAAATCCCTGTGACTGGGTGAGCTCCCATTGTTCGGTCCCAGCTCCTGCCCAGCTAGCAGTTCGAAAGCACGTCAAAGTGCGAGTAGATAAATAGGTACCACTCCGGCGGGAAGGTAAACGGCATTTCCATGCGCTGCTCTGGTTCGCCAGAAGCGGCTTAGTCATGCTGGCCACATGACCCGGAAGCTGTACGCCGGCTCCCTTGGCCAGTAAAGCGAGATGAGCGCCGCAACCCCAGAGTCGGACACGACTGGACCTAATAGTCAGGGGTCCCTTTACCATTTAAGACGTACAAAAAGTTAAAATGACAATAGATTAAAGCTGGCTTCCACTTTCTTAATGCCGAGGGCTAAGGAAAATCGTTGTTAGCAGGCGCCCAAAAAGAGTACAGCGAAGGTGCCTGCCTGGCGTCTAGAGGCAGGGAGTTCCAAAGATCAAGTTTTTGCAAATGCTGACAAAATGTTGCCATGGTGAAGCCAGTTCTCCATGCCAAGCGGATGTCACAGTGATTCCAGCGCCGTGGAAAGCCCCCCTCTGCCTCGTCTTGCCTCTGTGTCTCTATGGTCTGGTCTCCCCCTTCTTCCTGACACTCTGTCTTTCCGCTTCCTCCTTCCTTTTCCCTCCCTCTCGCCTTTCTTCCTCCAGCTGCCCCCCACTCCTTCGCAAGCACCCTTGCTCTGGTCTGACCCCCTTCTTGCCCGCAGGCTTGGGAATGGGAGGTGGAGCCGCAACACCTGGCCTCCTTCCAGCCTCCGGCCCTCTTTGACCAAGCCGCCGAGAGGGAGATCTACCCGACGGCCGAGATCTCCCTCTGGACCGTCGTGGCTGCCATCCAAGCCGTGGAAAGGAAGGTGGACTCCTATGCCACGCGGCTCCTCAACCTGGAAGGCCGGACGGCCACAGCCGAGAAGAAGATCTTCGAGTGCGAGAAGACCGAGCTGGAGTTCAGCAACCACGTGGCCGCCCTGGGGACCCTGATCCAGGAGTACGGCCTGCTCCAGAGGAGGCTGGAGAACATGGAGAACCTGCTCAAGAACCGAAACTTCTGGATCCTGAGGCTGCCCTTGGGACCGAAGGGAGAAATCCCCAAGGTAAGAAAGAAATAAGAAAGAAATGAGCTCACCAGTTAGGTTCAGAAAAGGGCCACTAAGGTAGGGTTACCAGAAGTCCACATTTCCCGGGGACAGTCCCCGGATTTGCGAATAAGTCCCCGGACAAATTCCATCCCCACCACCACCGAAGAACCAACAACTCATGGAGAAAGGAGATAGAAGCAAGCCTTGGCCAGCTTTTCTGAGTCATGGGCGGCTCTGATTTTAGGTTCCCGTGACCTTTGATGATGACGCAGCAAACTTCTCCAACCAGGAGTGGGCCAGTTTGGAAGACTGGCAGAAGGAACTCTACCGGAATATCACCAAGGGGACCTACGAACCGCTGATCTCCCTGGGTAAGTGGCTGCCATTTCTTTCTCTTTATTTCATTTCATTTCCTAACATTCACAAAACAGAGAGAACAGTTGTGGCAATGGACGGATATTAAGAGATGAAAAGTAAAGCCCCGTTTAGGGAAGTTTTTTATATTTGATGCAGGGTGGATTTGATTTAAATCACGATTTAAATCACTAGTCAGTGAGACTTGATTTAATTTTTTTTTTTTTACAGAAAGACTCATTGTTGCTGGTATAATCTTAATATTTACAACCATATGAAGGTTTGATTTTTGGAATCATAATTTTTCAGAGTAGTTTTTACAGTTATATCAAAAATCACTGATTAGGTTATACTATTAGAAATACATAGACAGATAATTATGAAATTATGGTGAGGTTTAATAAGTTAACTGTTTATATTTGGACAACTTTTCTGCTGTACTTTATTGGAAGGAGAAAAATAATCATTTCCTTAATAACCATTTAAACAATTTATTTAACTAAAACAATAACATGACAGCATATGTATCCATGTTTGTTAACTGATGTGGTTAAACATTTTTTTAAAAAAAACTTAGACTGAGTTTTAGCACACTTGATAAACTTAAAACAAATCCTTATTTCCTGATGAATAGCCTTTGGACTACAATGTAACTTAAATAGAAGACTATATTTAGAAATATTTTTCCTCCAAAAGCATTTTATTTTAAAAATCCAATTTAAATAAAAAAAAAAAAATCCGATTTTTTTTATTTTTTTTAAAAAAATCATTGATTTTTATCCACCCTGATTTGGGGTTGTTCTCCACTCAATTCCAATTACTGTTTGTGCTGCCCAGTTCATATGCAAGACCAGTTCTTTGGACAAGAGGCTGGCATTCCTTAGAAAAAGGAATGGCGCTGCCGGGTTTGTTGTCTGTCAGATTTCCCTCCAGCAAACAGAGACTTTCAGCCCCTGCTTTCTGATCTGCTTCCCCCAACAGACTCTGCCATCTCCAAAGCTGACATCCTCCCACCCATGGGACAAGCGGAGCCTCCCCGTGCCACGGATCACGAATTTGTGGGGGGCAAGGGGTTCCCTGCAGAGCCCAGAGCAGGTGAGTCGGATTTGGAAGGTGGCCGATCAAGATCTGCCATCGTGGCTAAAGCGTCTGTCCAGCCCTGTCACTTGTGGACGGCACAGAAAGGTGGTGGGGGAATAAATTGAACGGGAATGAAATATGCAACCAGTGAGTCTTGGGCTAAAGCGCTGCTGGGCCACATACAGGTCTGCTGGGGCTCACACCTGCCCAGAAGGTACATTCCCAAACATTACATCCTTGGAGCCTAATCCCAGAAGTGAGAGGGCTGGCGGACCTATTCAGGGGTGAGGGAAGGAGGTGCACATTTTCTGCGGCTGGGTGCCAAATTCCAACCTGGGCCTTCAAAGGAAAGCAAGGCCCGTGCATAATCTAGCCAGCATCACGGACAGTTTTCCGCCAGCATTGCTGCTTGTCTCTGAAACCTGCAAGCGTTCTGCATCCGTTGCAATGCGCCTGTTGCTCTCATTGCCAGAAGCGGATCCCTTGCCTTCCAAGGAGGACCTCTTGACCTGGATTAAGCAGGAAGAGCTTCCCGGGAGAGGGAAATGGGACCTGGAGCGAAAGATCCCCCCAGTTCTTGGCTATGGTGAGTGTGTAGATGTGATTCGTGCCTTGCTCTTGGGGTGACTTCCAGCTCTACAATTCTAGGAATCTGTGATTCTGTGTCCTGAAAGGCTGACTTCTAGGTTGTCCTGATGTTTCAATTTTTTTAAAAAATTATCCCTCCTCCTTGTTTACGTAATACAGTGATCCCTCGACTTACGAATGCCCCGACTTCCGTATTTTTTGAGTTACGAGGGATCAAAGCGGCCGCCACTTCCGAATTTTTTCAACTTCCGATCGGAAGCCGCGGCCGCTTTAGATAGGGTTTTTTCGACTCCCAAAGGTTTTTTCGAGGTATGAATGCGTTCTGCAACGCATTCCTATGGGGACTCGACTTATGATTTTTTCAAGTTCTGACGCTAACGTCGGAACGGATTACATTCGTAAGTCGAGGGTCCACTGTATCTAAATTATGTCTGCACCTGTTTTCATATTAACTGGATCTTAAAGGTAAAGGTAAAGGGACCCCTGACCGTTAGGTCCAGTTGTGGACGACTCTGGGGTTGCGGCACTCATCTCGCTTTATCGGCCGAGGGAGCCGGTGTACAGCTTCCGGGTCATGTGGCTAGCATGACAAAGCCGCTTCTGGCAAACCAGAGCAGTGCACGGAAACACTGTTTACTTTCCCGCCAGAGCGGTACCTATTTATCTACTTGCACTTTGATGTGCTTTCGAACTGCTAGGTTGGCAGGAGCTGGGACCGAGCAACGGGAACTCACCCCGTCGCTGGGATTTGAACCGCCGACCTTCCGATTGGCAAGCCCAAGAGGCTCTGTGGTTTAGATCACAACTGGATCTTAGCCGCTTCCTTAATCAGAGGAATTCCGGTGCTGCTTTAGACCGGCCGTTGCCAACCAGCCTGACACCCTCCGGACGTTTTGGCTGCAACTTCCAGCGGCTCAGCCTTCCCTTCCCCTCTTCCTCTGGGCTGGGAGGAAGACTTTGCACTGAGTTCCACTTCTGCACGGTTTGTCGTGTTGTCAAAGGGGCTTAAAACAAACAGCGGTTAGTTTCGAAGGCCAGGGTGACATCAGCAGGGCTTGACCTTGGCTTGTTTTGACACGGACCAGGGTTTTAACACCCCGCCTGCTTCCCAGGTCACAGCAGGCCAAACATCCTGTGAAACTGAAAGGACAAGCCGGCAAAATCCTTCTTCCCGGTCACATGGGGAAAAGGAGGAGGGAGGGGAATTGTGCCAGCCCAAGGCTTTGCTCAGGCTCATTCCAGCTCCTGCTTGGTTTAGCAGGAAATGCGAAGGGACTGGGCTTCCGGGTTCTCGATTCTCCAGGGTCTTAGGCAGACAAGGGTGTTGTGGATCTTCTTCAATTAACCACACCAATCATGGCATTTAAGGAAACCTCACGGGGCCATGGCAGCAACCTCTGGGGCACCCAAAAAAGGGGAGCCCACATGCCTGTGAATTTCACATCCCACGCCTTAGCTTAACATGTGCGTAGAATATTAAGTCACTTTCCCAGAGGAAAAGCAGGTCTGCGTTGTCAAATCTGGGCACCCAATTCTCTTACTGAGCCAGTTCAAGGCTGAGTTTTTCCTGCACAAACATTCCTAACACAGATTCTCCACCCGATCAGATTCTTCACATAATCTCCTTTTATGCACCCTCTTTTTGCATCTCTTCACACGCGGGCTGCCTATAATTCCCACCACAGGGTAACAACAACAACAATTTTATTACTTATACCCCGCCCATCTGGCTCAGTTTCCCCAGCCACTCTAGGCAGCTCCCAAAAGAATACACGCTAAAACATCAAACATTACAAAAGAGGTCTTTTGCTATCACATGCTAGCGAGATCATTTTAACTGGAGATGCCGCAGAGACCTTATTGTTAAGAGGACGGGGTGTTCACTAAAACCTCTTGAGCTCCCTCCAAAATATTTCTGATATTTCCTTTCCAAATGAGGGTTGTTGGGGGGGGGGTTTGCCTGGTGCTGACGAACAAGTCTCGGGGAGACCTTTTCCTGGAGGGGGTGGCTCTAGCGTAGGAAAGCTCAGTGTTGGAAGAGTCAGGTCAGATGTCATGAAGCCCTTCTTCACATAGTGCATAGTCAGTCTCTGGAACTCTCTCCCACAGGAGACATTGATAGCCACGAACTTGTTGTTTTTGTTGTTTAGCTGTTTAGCCGTGTCCGCCTCTTTGTGACCCCCTGGACCAGAGCACGCCAGGCACTCCTGTCTTCCACTGCCTCCTGCAGTTTGGTCAGACTCATGTTGGTAGCTTTGAGAACACTGTCCAACCATCTCTTCCTCTGCCGTCCCCTTCTTCTTGTGCCCTCCATCTTTCCCAACATCAGGGTCTTTTCCAGGGAGTCTTCTCTTCTCATGAGGTGGCCAAAGTACTGGAGCCTCAGCTTCAGGATCTGTCCTTCCAGTGAGCACTCAGGGCTGATTTCCTTCAGAATGGAGAGGTTTGATCTTCTTGCAGTCCATGGGACTCTCAAGAGTCTCCTCCAGCAAAGCATGCTTATATTCATTTACAAATTACCTATTGCAGTCATTAACAGTCTGCATCCATTCTTTGGCAATCAGCCTTCTTTATGGTCCAGCTCTCACTTCCATACATCACTACTGGGAAAACCATACCTTTAACTATACGGACCTTTGTCGGCAAGGTGATGTCTCTACTTTTTAAGATGCTGTCTAGGTTTGTCATTGCTTTTCTCCTAAGAAGCAGGCGTCTTCTAATTTCGTGACTGCTGTCACCATCTGCAGTGATCATGGAGCCCAAGAAAGTAAAAAAGCCACCAACTTGGAGGGCTTTAAAAAAGGATTAAATAGATTCGTGGAGAAGAGGGCTCTCTAGGGCTACTGGCCAGGGTGACTGTGCTCAGCCTCTACAGTCAGTGGCAGCCATGATTCTGAATCCCAGTTGCTGGAAACCTCAGGAGGGGAGATGGTTGGTTTTGTGTGCGAATCCTGCTTTAGGTTTTCCCTTGGGTTGGGCACTGTGAGAACAGGATGCTGGACTAGATGGGCCACTGGAGGCTCCCCTTTAGGTCCTTAATCCTTGCCTGTTCCCTTTTCTGCCTCCCCCAGATGACAGCGCTATGATCAAGCGTGAAGAGCGTAATCTGAGGGCGGCTCCCAAGCTCCCTCTGCCCGCCCAGGGGTTGCTGCTGCCCACGATGGCCAGCGAAGACGTCTTCCAGCCCCCCAAGCCGGACGGAGGCTGCGAGAGGCAGGGCTGTCCTCAGGGGGAGAAACCGGCCCCTCCTGCACAGAGGCCTGAAGAGGAGTGCCCCCCGAGGCCGGGGGGCTGCTGCGAAGGGCCGGAGGCGGCAGCCCCTCCGGACGCCAGCCCCAAGGGAGACCCCTTCCCCTGCGGCAAGTGCCGCGATGGCCTGGCCTACGAGCAGCGCTTCCCCTTGCCCCAGAGCGCCCACGCGGGGGGCGAGGAGTACAGCGAAGGCGCAGCGGCTGAGCCCGGCCCGCAGCAGATCTCGGAGCCCGGCGGTTCCTGCGCAGACTACAAAGGCGGCTTCGGGGACCACGCAGTGGAGAGACTCCACACCTGCTCGCTGTGCCCCAAAAGCTTCCGTCTGAAGACCAGCCTCCAGATCCACCAGCGGACGCACGCGGCGGGAAAGAGCGACTGCGCCTTCGTCTGTGCCGAGTGCGGCTGCGGCTTCAGCCACCAGGGCCAGCTGACCCGGCACCAGGCGGTCCACGCCGAGCGGCCGCACCAGTGCTCGGAGTGCCCCAAGGCCTTCAACCGGAAGTCCAGCCTGGCGGTGCACCTGAAGACGCACTGCGAGCGGCCCCGGCCCTTCCGCTGCCCGCAGTGCGCCAAGACCTTCATCCGCAAGCAGCACCTCGACGACCACACCCGCACGCACACGGGCGAGAAGCCCTACCAGTGCCCCGAGTGCGAGAAGCGCTTTGCCGAGAAGTCCAAGCTGACCAACCACTACCGCATCCACACGGGCGAGCGCCCCTACCGCTGCGGGCAGTGCGACAAGCGCTTCGTCCGCGCCCACCACCTGGTCAAGCACCAGAGCAGCGTCCACCAGGCCGGCGCCAAGCCCCACGCCTGCCGCGAGTGCGGCCAGAGCTTCCCCCACGCCCAGGCCTTCGTCAGCCACCAGGCCAGCCACGCCAACGGCGAGAGGCGCCACCGCTGCACCGAGTGCCTTCGGACCTTCGCCCGACGGAAGTACCTGCTGGAGCACCAGCGCATGCACACGGGCGAGAACCCCTACAGCTGCCTCCACTGTGGGAAGCGCTTCCGCTACAAACAGTCGCTCAAGCAGCACCTGCGGCTGCACAGCGGCGAGCAGGTGCCCGCAACACCCACGCCGGGCCCCGAGCAGGCCCTGGCCCCTGGCAGCAGCAGCAGCGGCAGCAACAATGCCCCACTGGAGAAATCTCTCTTCCCCGCCAACTTTCCCAGCGGGACCTGAGGGCACACTGCAAACAGACAGCACCCCTTCGGCCAAATGGGCGGGCGGGCCACAAAGCCAGAATCCCATTTGCGACATCGAACCTCCCGTTGGCATACGCTCCCGCCGGTGGGGATGTATTTTTGCCAACCGAGGCTGAAACTCCAGGCAGATGAGCGGCCGTCCGAGCGCTTTAGCCCCCCCTCTCACCATGTTTCGTTTTCCGGAAGCGTTCGAGAGTGCGATGGAACAAGCGAGAACGTCGGCCAGCGCTGGCGCTTTCTGGCAGCCGCTGAAACCGTCTCAGCGTTCAGTCTTGGGCAACAGGATTCCCCAGATGCGGTTGTGTGAATCGGTCCTGCCCAGTCGCCATTCGCTCTCTGCACTGGGGGTGGAGCAAGGATGCCTGTCGTTGCTCTGCAGCCTCACAGCTTCCTCTGCCTGTGAACATCCACAGAGAGGGGCAGGCAGGCATTGCCGGCTCCCAGCTCAGACCCTCGTGCCCAGCAGCCTTGGAGAAACTGCATGCTCTCTCTCCGTCCAGCCTTCTTTACAGGTTCGTCGTTCAGATGTGCCGAACGGTGCTGCAGAAAGGAGATTTGAAAAACGATATAAGGCAGGAAGGCAGAGGAGTTTGTGCATCACACATATTGGGACCCCAAACTGCGGGGAAATACAGTGCGAGAGAAGCCTTCTGACTGGTGGGGCGCTAGAAGTAGGCCCAGGTATCTCTGTGGGGCACGATGGACTGCAGCAGTTGTAGGGATAGGGGTTGGTTCCACTAGAAACCTTCCAGCAGCATTTCCCAGCCTGCCAGATGTTTTGGACTCCAGCTGCCACCGGCCACGCTGCCCGGAGCTGCGATCCAAAACAGCTGGAAGCTACCAACGCTCACGCCGTCTGCCTTGTAGCAGGCTGAGCGAAACAGCTGGCATGTTTCTGATTTGCCTGCCAGAACGTGGAATCGGCTCTCCTGCAAATAGTTTTGCCTGGGCACCCAGCCAACATTAACCTGGCTGTTCCTACAAGTGTCCCTCTGGGGCGCAGCACCTGGGATCTGCTCTGCCCCATAGCTTTCCCCACATCACGGTCTACCCCCACCCCATGCTCCTTGGTCTCCCATTTTCTTGCCTAGATCACCCTGTGCTCCAAAATCTACAACCCTGCTGGCTTTTTCTCTAGGTTTTTGGTGCATTTCCTTCTTTAAAAACAAAATAAAACGGGCTTTTACACATCCCCTGGTTGTTTGAAGCCATGCTTCCTCAACCTCGGCTCTCCAGATGTTTTGAGACTACAATTCCCATCATCCCTGACCACTGGTCCTGCTAGCTAGGGATCATGGGAGTTGTAGGCCAAAAACATCTGGAGGGCCGTGTTGGAGGAAGCCTGCTTTATGTCCTTTAAGTCTGCTCTGCTTCGGCCCCTCTGCCAATTTAGCAGGTTACATGATTTCTGGAGCAGCTGCTGTTCGGAGTCTCTCTTTCGCTGCACGCGTTTCGTGACAAGGCAGCCTGAGCGTTCGTCGCAAGACCGAGCCCGGGGGCATTGGCAGAAGGCAAAGAAGAAACCCAAGATGTCATGAAGGAGCCGTCTTGGAGAAAGACTGGGCTGAGGGGTTCCAAGAGGCCCCAATGCCAGGGCAGGTCGAGAGCACTGGGCCACCTTCCATCCTGAACTTGCCCAATCTTCTGCACAGACTGCAATAAATATATATTTAAAAGAAGCACACGGCGTTTTGGGGACCCGGCACTCCTGCTCAGCAGCCTCAGCTGCAAAAATTGCAATTTTAACTTTTATCTTTTTTAAAAAACAAAAGCAAAAAACGGGGATATTAATAAAGATTTTGTATCGGTTCTTTGGATAGTGGCTAAAGCTTGCGTGTTTCTGCTTTGAAAGTAAAAAGGCAATTGGAACCCTCTTTAAAACATCATATATTCCATGTAATATAAGTGAAAACGCATATATTGGAAACAGCATTGGAAACACTAAACCTCTGGAAACCCTTTATAAACCCTTTATAAACCAGCAGCGCTTACTAGATTGGCTCCAAACTTCCTTGCTCAAACCCCAGCTCTCCACGGGTCTAAAATTCGGTGCAAATGCTCTGGGGTTGCTAGGTGCTGTTTATGCGCCATTTCCATGCTCTTTCGGGGGCCATTTTTGCCCCTTTGCGTGCCACTTCAGGGTTCGCCGCGATGTGCACCCTTGTGGTCGCACGTGACTCGGGACGCGTGTAAATGGGGAGTTTGCTGTATTGCGAGACGGGCTTGTTTATCCATTGCCCGCCCTCCGCCCTGATTTCACAGCATCAAAGGTAAAGGTAAAGGGACCCCTGACCATTAGGTCCAGTCGTGACCGACTCGGGGGTTGTGGCGCTCATCTCGCTTTATTGGCCGAGAGCCGGCGTACAGCTTCCAGGTCATGTGGCCAGCATGACTAAGCCGCTTCTGGCGAACCAGAGCAGCGCACGGAAACGCCGTTTACCTTCCCGCTGGAGCGGTTCCTATTTATCTACTTGCACTTTGACGTGCTTTCGAACTGCTAGGTTGGCAGGAGCAGGGACGGAGCAACGGGAGCTCACCCCATCGCGGGGATTCGAACTGCCGACCTTCTGATCGGCAAGCCTAGGCTCTGTGGTTTAACCCACAACGCCACCACAGCATCAAAACACAATATCAAAAACAGTTTAAAGCAGCTGACAACCCTGAAAAGAGAAGTAAGTTGGATCTGAAACCAGACACCTCTAGGTGGGAAGCCAGGGTGGAGGAGAGGGGCGTCTTCAGCATCCTCAGGAAGCTGTGCAAGGAAGGTGCCAGGCACATATCTTTGGGGAGGGAGCGCCCCAGTTTAGGGGCTGCCATAGGGAAGACCTTGTACCCTCTGGGCCTCTACCACCTTGAGCCTCTGAGGAACTCCCCCGCCTGCTGATCTCGGCATCCAAGTGGGTTTGTAGGAAGCATTTGGGGTATGAGCCGTATAGGGCTCTAAACACCAGGATGTGCGCCTTGAGTTGGGCCCAGAAATGAACGGCAACCAGCGTCGCCGTTTTAAAACAGCCCCATGATATTCTTGTAAAGAAGCTGGTAAAATGCGGGCTAGACAATGCTACCATTCAGTGGATTTGTAACTGGCTGACTGACCGAACCCAAAGGGTGCTCATCAATGGATCCCCTTCATCCTGGAGAGAAGTGACTAGTGGGGTGCCACAGGGTTCTGTCTTGGGCCCAGTCTTATTCAACATCTTTTATCAATGACTTGGTCGGGTGAGACCGTCCTCTCGCCTGTTCCAGCACAAGGTCTCCATAGCTAAGCCCTGTGGCCATGAACCAAATCAAGAAGCTTTTCTGAAAGAGGAACCTGGGACTTTTTAGCTGTGATCTCCATTGGGCAAAATATTCCCGCATTGCAGGGGGTTGGGCTAGATGACCCTTGGGGTCCCTTAAATGATTCTGTTATCATTTAGCTGTGACTCCTGCATTGCAAGGGGCTGGCCTAAATGACCCTTGGGCGTCTCTTCCATGCCACAATGCTATGAGCTAAACAAGCTATAGCTTAGGGCCCCACCCTCTTGGCCCCCCCCAAAAAAAAATTAAAGGAAAAAAGTTGGATGTACATTTCCAAAATATAACATAAAAAATAAATAAAATAAAACCTACATATAGCAACCGTGTTTTGTGTTGTGTAGGCTCCTATGATGTAAGCCTGCTCCCTAAAATATCACTGGTTTGCTCATTTCTATATATAGGGTGCCTACATTCTGCATGTGCAAATGTCTTTAGATACCTATTAGGTCCATAAATTAAAGGGAACCCTGACCATTAGGTCCAGTCGCGGACGATTCTGGGGTTGCGGCGCTCATCTCGCTTTATTGGCTGAGGGAGCCGGCGTACAGCTTCCAGGTCATGTGGCCAGCATGACTAAGCCGCTTCTGGCGAACCAGAGCAGCGCACGGAAACGCCGTTTACCTTCCCGCCGGAGTGGTACCTATTTATCTACTTGCACTTTGACGTGCTTTCGAACTGCTAGGTTGGCAGGAGCTGGGACCGAGCAACGGGAGCTCACCCCGTCGCGGGGATTCGAACCGCCGACCTTCTGATCGGCAAGCCTTAGGCTCTGTGGTTTAACAACAATTTGTTGTTGGCAAAGGACAGCTGGACATAGAAAGGGCCCCATCAAACCTAACTGGCCCTGCATGCGTGTGATCAGATTTATTGGCACAAATGGTAAAATAAGACATGAAAAGAGGGAGAAAAGGGGGGGGGAGAGAGAAACAACACCCATATCTCCATATTACATTTTATTATCAATAAAATATATATATAAAAATAACAGTCAGATTTATTGCTAACCCAAGTCAGCTGTGTGCCAGACAGGCTGCCTGCCTCCAACCTTTCTGGGGGTTTCCAGAAGGGGAAACCCTCGCCGTACAGCCCCTTTGCCCCCTTCCGTCACCCCACCTCCTCCGTTTTCACAAAAGGAGCCTGGCTGTCGGGATGCGTTGCCCACAGGCTGCCCGCTGCGCCGGTGTGGCTGCTCTCGTGCCGTTTGAGGCTTCGCTGGCAGCGGAAGGCCTTGCCACAGACATGGCAGCGGGAGCGACCCTCTGGCTGCTCGCCCGAGTGCACCGCCTGGTGCCGGAGCAGCCAGGAGCTGCAGGCAAAGCTCTTGGCGCAGTCCTGGCACTGGTGCAGCTTCTCCTGGGCGTGGGAACGCAGGTGCTTGAGGAAGCCGGCCTTCTGGGAGAAGCTCTTCCCGCAGCGCGCGCAGGAATACGCCCTCTCTCCTCCGCCGTGGGTGTTTTGGTGCACCGTCAGGTTGGTCATGCGGGTGAAGCGCTTGTGGCACTGGGCGCACTGGTAGGGCTTCTCCCCGGTGTGCGCCCGCCGGTGCTCCACCAGGGTGGAGAGGCGGCCAAAGCGCTTCTCGCACTCGCCGCAGGCGTAGGGCTTCTCCCCGGTGTGCGTCCGCTGGTGCTCCACCAGGGTGGAGAGGCGGCCGAAGCGCTTCTCGCACTCGGCGCAGCCGTAGGGCTTCTCCCCGGTGTGGGTGCGGTAGTGCGTGGTCAGCGTCGACTGGTGGACGAAGGCTTTCCCGCACTCGCGGCAGGAGAAAGGCCTCTCGCCCAGGTGGGAGCGGCGGTGGCGGGTGAAATTCTCCTTCCGGGCGAAGGTGCGCCCGCAGTCGGCGCAGGCGTAGGGCCGCTCGGGGGAATCCCGCTGGAGGTGAGGTCCGTTGGGCGGCCCAGGGTCCCTCTCTGGCGCCCCGGGGGAGACTTGTTCGGGGAAGCCCTGGGGTAACACTTGACCCAGACCATAGCTGCCGTTCACGTCCTGGTAGACGTTCTCTTCCGATCTCTCTGCCAGAGTCCAGCGGGGCTCCAGCTCCTCAGGGTGGCCCCATTTTTGGTGCATCAGCCAGCTGTCAACTGCATCGACAATTTATTTTTTTATTTTAGTGAACAAATAAAGAGAAAGAAGTGAGATGGGGAGGAAAAAGTGCTTGAGATTGTAAATAGTTCAATAAGCACTGCTATTATTGCGGTGAATATGCAATTATTAACAAGACATTGTAATTTTACAAAAATGCATTCCAACTATCGTTATATTTATCCATGCACAATCTGCGTCTAAATCCACAGCACTCTGACCCACAGCCTGTGGTCACCATCTGAGACCCTTCTTCGTGTGTCCTCCTCCACAAGAGGTCCTGAGGGTGGCAAAACAAGAACAGGGCCTTCTCTGCAGTGGCTCCCTGTTTGTGGAATTCTCTCCCAAGATAGGTTCACCTGGCACCTTCATTACACACCTTTAGGTGCCAGGCAAAAAGTTCCTCTTCAACCGGGCCGTGGGCTGATCGACATCAGGTGCCCTTTTTAAATGTGTTGTTGAGGAGGGGTGTTATTGGTTAATAACAACAACAACAACAACAACAACAACCCACCCACCTGGCTGAGTTTCCCCAGTCACTCTGGGCAGCTTATTGTTTTTCTTAATTTTGTTATATATATATATTTCTTTTTTATATTGTAATTTTATGTCTCTGTGGGCTTCCCAGAGTGATCATGGCATCACAGGATCTTAAGAGTTGGAAGGGACCCAAGGGTCATCTAGTCCAACCCCCTACAACGCAGGAATCTCAACTAGTTAGCTGCTGTGGGAAACGGGACGAGCCTTTGCCCTGATCCAATAGGGCCCTGAGGTTCTTACATCCCCGTCATATCAACTGCAATGTGTGTGTGTGTAACACCCTTCCGAAATTAAGAAATTGATTTCATTGCCCATGAGGTCTTGCATTGCATCGCATTGCTTTCACTGGAGGTGCAAACAAATATCAGGTGTTGAAAAGCTGGCATCATGGGATCAAGTCTACCGGTTTCGCCGAATCGATTGAGCTAAATAGTTTTAACTGGGTTTCGAATAAACGTGCAACTGGTCCAGCTGCTAGCTAAAACTGCTAGCATATTTGCAAAGTTTAAGCAGGGTCCGGTCTGGTTTCAAACTGGATGGGGGGCCATGGGTTGAGATTCCTGCTTTTCAGGGAGTTGGACTAGATGCCTTACCACTCTTCTACGATTCTTTGACTTTAAAGTAAAGGTAAAGGACCCCTGACAGATAAGTCCAGTCACAAACGACTCTGGGGTTGCGGCGCTCATCTCGCTTTACAGGCTGAGGGAGCCAACGTTTGTCCGCAGACAGTTTTCAGCGCACAGAAACGCCATTTACCTTCCGCCGGAGCGATACCTATTTATCTACTTGCACTTTGATGTGCTTTTGAATTGCTAGGTTGGCAGGAGCAGGGACCTGGAGATTCAAACCACCGACCTTCTGATTGGCAAGCCCAAGAGGCTCAGTGGTTTAGACCACAGCACCACCCATGTCCCTTTGACTTTAGGCCTTGGTAAACAAAGCAAAAGGACCCAGGTGGCGCTGTGGGTTAAACCACAGAGCCTAGGGCTTGCTGATCAGAAGGTCAGTGGTTCGAATCCCCGTGACGGGGTGAGCTCCCGTTGCTCGGTCCCTGTTCCTGCCCACCTAGCAGTTCAAAAGCACGTCAAAGTGCAAGTAGATAAATAGGTACCACTCTGGCGGGAAGGTAAACGGCGTTTCTGTGTGCTGCTCTGGTTCACCAGAAGCGGCTTAGTCATGCTGGCCACATGACCCGGAAGCTGTACGCCGACTCTCGGCCAGTAAAGCGAGATGAGCGCCGCAACCCCAGAGTCGGACACGAATGGCCCTAATGGTCAGGGCTCCCTTTACCTTTAAACAAAGCAACCTCCTTCATGGATCGCTGCCTTGTTGTGGCGAAGGGGCTTGAATTACTCAGAGAAGCTATGAGCTATGCCGTGCAGGGCCACCCAAGACAGACAGGTCATAGTGGAGAGTTTTGACTAAACGTGATCCACCTGGAGCAGGAACTGAGGGCAGAAGGAGAAGGGGACGACAGAGGACGAGATGGTTGGACAGTGTTCTCGAAGCTACCAACATGAGTCTGACCAAACTGCGGGAGGCAGTGGAAGACAGGAGTGCCTGGCGTGCTCTGGTCCATGGGGTCACGAAGAGTCGGACACGACTAAACAACAACAACATACAAAGCAACATTTTGCTCCAGAGATGCCAGCTCAGCCTGATCCCTGGCGCTTTACTTCACTGCAAAACTGCCTTGCAAAAAAAAACGGCAGGGGAGTTAAACTGTTTGGAGGAAGAGGAAATCAGTATTTCCCACCTATGAATGCATCCCCTGCAGGTCAAGGGATTAAGGCCTCTTGAGAAGGCAGAAGGATCTCTTATTTACTCCACTGGACTGGAGAGATTAGACATTTCCACCACAAAGGAGACACAGGCCACCATCCCCCCTAAACACCCCCCCTTCAAGGTCCCCCAATATATCCTCTGGAAGCATTTAAGAGCCTTTTTTCATTCTGAGAGCCTGTTGGGATGTTAATGGCAGGCCCATTGGTCTCCAGAACAAAAGGCTTAACAGCTACCCATTTCTGGGCCATTCATCACTCACCTGGGGCTATTTTGCTTCCCGGACTCTCCTCCTCTTCCTCCTGAGCCAAGGGCTCCTGCTCTTGTTTTACCTGAGAGGAGGCGGCAGCTTCCAGGATGGACTCAGGAGAACCTGCAGAGGAGATGGGAGAAGATGGGATTTCTTCCTTCCTTGAGAAATATCCATGAATTGTCATCATTATTATTCATCAAATTTCTATAGAGCCCTTCATCTGTAGACCTCAGGGGGGTTCACAAGAAAAAAATACATAATAAAAACAAGAACCAAAAACCCTCCATACAAACTAATAATCACTCCCCCAAAAAAAGTGCTCTCATTGGAAGTGTGTTGCAGTGGTTAGAGTGTCGGACTGGGACCTGGGAGAGATCTGGGTTCGAATCCCCACCGGGCCATGGAGCGCAGCAGGGTGGATTTGATTTAAATCAAATTGATTTAAATCACGATTTAAATCACTAGTCAGTAAGGCTTGATTTAAATCACTAGTCAGTAAGACTTGATTTAAATATTTTTTTTACAGAAAGACTCATTCTTGCTGGTATAATCTTAATATTTACAACCATATGAAGGTTTCATTTTTGGAATAATACATTTTCAGAGTAGTTTTTACAGTTATATAAAAAATTACTGATTTGGTTATACTACTAGAAATACATAGACAGATAATTATGAAATTATGGTGAGGTTTAATAAGTTAACTGTATATATTTGGACAACTTTTCTGCTGTACTTTATTGGAAGGAGAAAAATAACCATTTCCTTAATAACCATTTAAACAATTTATTTAACTAAAACAATAACATGATAGCATATGTATCCATGTTTGCTAACTGATGTGGTTAAACATTTTTAAAAAAAACTTAGACTGAGTTTTAGCACACTTGATAAACTTAAAACAAATCCTTATTTCCTGATGAATAGCCTTTGGACTACAATGCAACTTAAATAGAAGACTATATTTAGAAAGATTTTTCCTCCAAAAGCATTTTATTTTAAAAATCCGATTTAAATCAAAAAAATCCGATTTAAATCAAAAAAATCGTCCATTTTAATCCACCCTGGAGCTCACTAGGTGTGGCTTTGGTGAAGCAGCGACTTCTCTCAGCCTTGCCTACCTCACAGGGTTGTTGTTGGGGGGGGGGCAATGGGTGGAATTGTGTTTCCCAACTTGAGCTCCATGGGAAAAGGTGGGGCAGGAGTAACAGTATTTCTTTAAAAAGTGGGAAGAGACCAGGTTGGCGAAGGGTGGCCTAGTCCAAAAGGCAACCATGGAATTGTATCACAGAACTGTAGAAAGGGACCCTAAGAGTCATCTAGTCCAACCCCACCCCTCAACGCCACCTGGGACAAATGCAGGAGCCGCGCTTCTCTGATGGCTCCGCTGCTTCTGCATGGGGCTCTCAGCCACGCTGGCATCCCCGGGGCTCTCCCGGGAGTCTGTGTCCTGTCGTTCGCCGGGACTCAGGTCCTCCCCTCGTTCAATCCGGGACAGAATATCTGGCTTGGAGATTGCATAATCTGTTGGGGTTGGGATGAAAAAAGAGACAAGGAACAGGACATACTCAGTTTACAGAGTGGGGTGCAAGGGTTGTTTTTAGGGGAACAGAAGGATATTTGTTTCGTAAAATTTATACAGGCCTGATTGCAAAAACAAAAAACCCCACCCCATCCCTCAATGCGGTCTGCAAAAAAATAAAACCATAAAATCAAGAAACGGTACTTTAAAGCAGTGTTCCCCAACCTTGGGCCTCCAGCTGTTTTTGGACTACAACTCCCATCATCCCTCGCTAGCAAGACCAGTGGTCAGGGATGATGGGAATTGTAGTCCGAAAACAGCTGGAGGCCCAAGGTTGTCCAGAGGAGGGCAACCAAAATGGTCAAAGGCCTGGAAACGATGCCTTATGAGGAACGGCTTAGGGAGCTGGGTATGTTTAGCCTGGAGAAGAGAAGGTTAAGGGGTGATATGATAGCCATGTTCAAATATATAAAAGGATGTCATATAGAGGAGGAAGAAAGGTTGTTTTCTGCTGCTCCAGAGAAGCGGACACGGGGCAATGGATTCAAACTACAAGAAAGAAGATTCCACCTAAACATTAGAAAGAATTTCTTGACAGTAAGAGCTGTTTGACAGTGGAATTTGCTGCCAAGAAGTGTGGTGGAGTCTCCTTCTTTGGAGGTCTTGAAGCAGGGGCTTGACAGCCACCTGTCAGGAATGCTTTGATGGTGTTTCCTGCTTGGCAGGGGGTTGGACTGGATGGCCCTTGGGGTCTCTTCCAACTCTAGGATTCTATGAATACTGCTTTAAAGGACCAAAACAGCATTGGAATGACCTCAACGTTTAATAATAATAATAATAATAATAATAATAATAATAATACTTTATTATTTATACCTCGCCCATCTGGCTGGGCTTTCCCAGCCACTCTGGGCAGCTTCCAACAAAAATGTTAAAACACAATAATTCATCAAACATTAAAAGCTTCCCTAAACAGGGCTGCCTTCAGATGTCTTCTAAGCATTGCTTATGTCTAAGTAATAATGTTTTTAGCAGATGCTGAAGAAGACCACAGTGAAGGCGCTTGCCTGATATCCATCGGCAGGAAGTTCCAAAGTGTAGGGGCCGCCACACTGAGCGATCGAGTTCTTACCAATGCGGAAAAAGGGGACTTTGTGGCACAGAAGAGGCGAGGCTGAGGACAGCCCCCAAGTGAAGGAGAATTCGGAGGCAGGCCAGGGTGAACGCAGGGCCCAGAAGCCTCGTTTCCCCCCGGCTCTTACCGAGAGAGATCAAGTATTCATAGTTCCCCTTCAGGACGTTCTTGCTGAGTTCCTTCTGCCAGTCCTCCATCTTCTCCCGCTCCTCCTGGGAAAAGGCGGCGCCGCCATCAAAGGCCACCGGCACCTGCAAGGTGTCAGCCACAAAGGTTGATGCCCCAGAGCACCCTGGTAAACGAATGATCATAGGAGGGTAGCGCGGGAAGGGACCCCCAAGGGTCATCTAGTCCAACCCCCCTGCGATGCAGGAATCACGGCTACAGAATCCCTGCTAATTCTGTTAATTGAGAGACAGAATTTCCTGTTAATTTTGCTGCTTTAATAATAATAATAATATTTTATTTATACCCCGCCCTTCCCAGCCAAGACCGGGCTCAGAGCGGCTAACACCCATAAAATCACAACAAAACATACAAAACAATCAATTAAAATGCAAGTTAAAATAAGATTTAAAGTTTAAAATGCAGCCTCATTTTTAAGTAGCCCACCAATCAAACCATAAAGGAATGAAACATCAGGGTTAAACTAAAAGCAACCCGAAGGCCAGGCGGAACAGCTCCATCTTGCAGGCCCTGTGGAAAGATGCCAAATCCTGCAGGGCCCTGGTCTCTTGTGACAGACCGTTCCACCAAGTCGGGGCCAGTACTGAGAAGGCCATGGCCCTAGTTGCGGCCAGCCTAGCATCCTTGTGGCTCGGGACCTCCAAAATGTTGTTATTTGAGGACCTTAAGGTCCTACACGGGGCATACCCGTGCATACTTTATATTTGACTTTCTTCCGCAATGTTTTCTTCTGGATTGTTTTATTTGATGCTTTAATGAAGGCTGTAAACCGCTTTGAGGTTTTCTTCTTAAAAATACAAAGGGGTATAGAAATGAAATTAACAACAATAACAACTGCCTCCTGCAGCAGCGAGTTCCATAGATTAACTATGCGCCGTGCAAAGAAGTTGGTCGGACCATGGTGCTGAAAACACTGAGGTTGCAGGTTCAGTGCCTGCATGGGACGGCTGCATATTCCTGCATGGCAGGGGGTTGGACTAGATGACTCTCAGGGTCCCTTCCAACTCTACAATTCTACGATTCAATCTGCCCAGAGTCTTCCGACATTCAGGATGTCCAACCCACAACCGCGATGGTGTCAGTGGTGGCCAAACTCTGGTCTCACCTGCCAGGTGGTCAAGCTGGTGGAATGACAAGGAGTGGTCAGAGGGAGGAGAGGGAGAAGACTGGGAGGAGGAGGTGTCGGAAGAGGTGACAGGGTTTAGTGAGCAGGGAGAGTCTGTGGCAGAGAGCAGTGCAGACTCAGAGGCAGAAGGAGAGGAGGGAGGCCAAGAGGCAGAGATGAGTCAGGCTGCTGAAGAGTCACGAGTGTCTCCTCTTCCTGCTGTGATAGGCTCCCCTCCCAGAACCAAGAGAGGCATGAAAAGGGAGGAGAGGTTGGCTGCACGCAGGCACAGTCTCTGATTGCTTGGGGGAAGCCCTGGAGAGGAGGAGACTTAGGCAGCTGTGGGAAGGGACCTTCAGTCTCTGCAATTGTTTTATGGAAGCAAGACCTGCCGGGGATGAGTTGCTGTGCTCATTAGGCCTGACCCTCCTGTGCAGATCCTGCTTTTGCTAATAAAGAGTTAACTCCAACTTGCACAGTGTGATTTACTGCTGGCTGGCTCCTGCCAGCAACTAACCCAAGGCCAGAGAGCCTGGGGAGCTCGCGTCTCCTCCCAGATCCAGCTTTCCATACACTGAACTGGTCCCATCAACCCATCCTCAAAAAGTCCCCTGACGCAACCTTGCTCCTGTTATTGTCAGGAATGGTCCACCTACCTTGGGGGCCTCGCTGTTGACCCCGGGCAGGAGCCTCAGGATCCAGAAGTTGCGGTTCTTGAGCAGGTTCTCCAGGTTCTCCAGCCTCCTCTGGAGCAAGCCGTACTCCTGGATCAGGGTCCCCAGCACCGTCCACTTGCCTTCCAGCTGGTTCCCAATCTCCAGCTCTGTCTTCTCGCACTCAAAGATCTTCTTCTCCGCCGTCCCTGTCCTGCCCTCCAGGCTCAGCAGCCGAGATGTCAAAGCGTCGACTTTGCTCTCCATCGCCTGGACGGCCGCCACCAGAGTCCAAACAGACACCTCTGTCACCTGCCCAGCCGGCCACTCGAGGACGGCGGGGGACTGCAGGGAAGACGGCGCCGCCCGCGATTCAGCGTCCCGTTCCGGGGCCTGTTGGCAAGGACACAAGTTTTTTGTTTTTTTACAAACTTTTTATTTTTGCCGTTTCTTAAAACACTCCAAACATTTTCATTCCTTCATCAACCTTTTTATTGGCATCAAACAAACACACATATAAAACAGAACCGGATTAATACTTTAAAACATGTGGAGGGCACCAGGTTGGGGAACATGTAGAGGGCACCAGGTTGGGGAAGACTGGCCTACAGTGCGTCTCTGAAGCACCACCTTGAGTTCCTTGGAGAAAAAGTAGGATATAAATATTGTAATGCAGGGGTGGCCAACTCCCAAGGGGCTGAGATCTACTCACAGAGTTAAAAACTGGCAGTGATCTACCCGCTTTTTTGGGGATCCAGGTCAAAGTTGTTGAGCTTTTATTAGGAAGGAGGAAGGCACGTTTCTTGGGGGTTCAGCTTCTTTGGAGGGAACCAGTGATCTGCCAGTGATCTCACAGACATCCAGTGATCTACCGGTAGGTCACGATCTACCTGTACGACATGCCTGTAATGGAATCACTGTGGTTGGGAAGGGGCCGTGATAGTAGTACCGTAGTAAGGTAAAGGTAAAGGGACCCCTGACCATTAGGTCCAGTTGTGTCCGACTCTGGGGTTGCGGCGCTCATCTCGCTTTATTGGCCGAGGGAGCCGGCGTACAGCTTCCAGGTCATGTGGCCAGCATGACTAAGCCGCTTCTGGCGAACCAGAGCAGCGCACGGAAACACCGTTTACCTTCCCGCCAGAGCGGTACCTATTTATCTACTTGCACTTTGACGTGCTTTCGAACTGCTAGGTTGGCAGGAGCTGGGACCGAGCAACGGGAGCTCACCCCGTCGCAGGGATTCGAACCGCCGACCTTCTGATCAGCAAGCCCTAGGCTCTTTGGTTTAACTCACAGCGCCACCTGGGTCCCTGATAGTAGTAGCAGCAGCAGCAGCAGTAGTAGTAGTAGTAATAATAATAATAATAATTTATTTTTAACAGTGATAAAAGATCCCACGACTTATCCGTTTCCGAAAGCAGCAAATGCCTCAATCCAGCGCGGAGAGGGCAGAGGCAGAGGAAGCAGCCCGTTAAAGGAAGAGCCGACTCCAGATTTAAATACCCCGTTCACACAGCGCAGGCTGCCATCATACAAATCTATGGTGCGGCCACATTCGGAGCAATTTGTACAGTTCCAATCGCCTCGCCTCCAAAAGGATATTGCAGAGTTGGGAAAAGGTTCAGGAAAGGGCCAGTGAAATGATCAAGGGGGTGGAGCGACTCCCCAATGAGGAAAGGTTGCAGCGTTTGGGGGCTTCAGAGAAAAGGCAAGAAAGAGGCAAAATGATAGAAGTTTATAGGACTATGCCAGGCATCCGCCTGAAGTTGGGAGATTCAGGACAGATAAAACAAAGTCCTTTTTACGCAGCCCAGCGTTAAACTATGGAACTCCCTTCCACAAGAGGCAGCGATGGCCGCCAAGCGAGACGGCCTTCAAAGAGGGTTGGGCAAATTCCTGGAAAGGATGCGATGGGTGGCTTCTAGCCATGATGGCAATGCTCTGACTCCTCAGTTGGAGGAAGGAAATGTTTCCGAATGCCAGGGGCTGGAAACTGCAGGAGGGGAGAAAGAGGCTCCTGTGTTGGGATCCTGCTTGCTGGTTTAACACTGTTTAGCCATTGCGAGAACAGGACGCAGGGCTAGGTGGGCCAATGGCCTCATCCAGCCAGGCTCTTCTTATCCTCTTGTACCAACAATAATAAAAACAATAATAAAAGGTAAAGGGACCCCTGACCGTTAGGTCCAGTCGCGGACAACTCTGGGGTTGCGGCGCTCATCTCGCTTTACTGGCCGAGGAAGCCGGCGTACAGCTTCCGGTTATGTGGCCAGCATGACAAAGCCGCTTCTGGCGAACCAGAGCAGCGCACGGAAATGTCGTTTACCTTCCCGCCGGAGCGGTACCTATTTATCAACTTGCACTTTGACGTGCTTTTGAACTGCTAGGTGGGCAGCAGCTGGGACCGAGCAACGGGAGCTCACTCCGTCACAGGGATTCGAACCGCCAACCTTCTGATCGGCAAGCCCTAGGCCAGGCATCCCCAAAGTCAGCCCTCCAGATGTTTTGGGACTACAACTCCCATCATCCCTGACCACTGGTCCTGTTAGCTAGGGATGATGGGAGTTGTAGTCCCAAAACATCTGGAGGGCCGAGTTTGGGGGCGCCTGCCCTAGGCTCTGTGGTTTAACCCACAGCGCCACCCGCGTCTTTCTGGGGGCACTCAAGGGTCCGCAGTACTGGCACCTTCCCCCGCCCCCCAATGTTAAAAGTGTGGCACTTACTGTAACAACTTCATGGTGAGTAAAGGTAAAGGTAAAGGGACCCCTGACTCTGGGGTTGCGGTGCTCATCTCGCATTATTGGCCGAGGGAGCCGGCGTACAGCTTCCGGGTCATGTGGCCAGCAGGACTAAGCCGCTTCTGGTGAACCAGAGCAGCGCACGAAAACGCCGTTTACCTTCCCGCCAGAGAAGTACCTATTGATCTACTTGCACTTTGACGTGCTTTCAAACTGCTAGGTTGGCAGGAGCAGGGACCGAGAGCAAGCCCTAGGCTCTGTGGTTTAACCCACAGTGCCACCATTTCCCCCTTAGAATAAAGCACTAATAATAATAATAATAATAATAATAATAATAATAATAATAATAAATCTCTGCCCTCTCCTTGCCCCTTATAGATCTCTGCTCCCCCCCTTGTCCCTTTCCAAAAGCAGCTACCAAAGTTGCAAATTCCACAACCAGGCATGGGGAGGGCCCCATTAAAGGAAGAGCCTGATTCCGAATTTAAACACCCCGTTCACACAGCACAGGCTGCAACCCGCATCTCCACCCACAGAATCCCGCCATCCCGCCTGCTAACAGCTAACGCCGCCGTTCCCTTTCCCTTCCGCACCGGGAAGGAGGGGAGCGAAGCGAGTTAAAAGCGAGGTAATTACCCCGGAGGCAGGGGATCTGCCGGGCGCAAAGTGCATCCTCTCCCCATGCAAAAAGAAGAGCAGGATCCAGGCAGCCCAGAGGACGCCGCGAGGAGGAGGAGGAGCCGGAGCGATCATGCAACGGCGCACGGGCTTGGGGACCGCGCGGGCGGCTGCTTACCTGCGCGGGCGCCCACTCGGCCATGGCGCCTCCGGGGGTCCCTGCGAGGAATCCGTCCGGAGCGGAGGCGGAGGGCCGGCGCTGAGAGCCGCAGCTCAGAGCATGTCGGGAGCAGCTTCGCAAAGCGGGGAGGCGGGGTGCGGAGGGAGGGGAACCGGCGCCACTCCGGAGCTGCGTCGCCGCCTGCGGGCCTTGGAGAGCATCGCCGCGCAAAAAGACGCAAACGCAAAGGGAGCTTCGCTTGCACCCGCGGAGGGGAGGCGCGGATCCTGCCCCTCGGAGGTTTTTTGGCTAGGGCAATCTCCAAGGAATGCACGCCCGGCAGCGCTCCGTGGGAAAGCTGTTCCGCTTGCCAAACGCGCGCGCAATGGGCTCTCCTGCGCGCCTCTGAGGATGTGCAGAGTTCATAGAATGGTAGAGCTGGGAGGGTCTCCGAGGGTCGTCTGCTTCAACCCCCTGCAATGTAGGAATCTCAGCCAGATCATACATGACAGGCGGCCCTCCAACCTTTAAAGAATCGTAGAATTGCAGAGTTGCAAGGGACACCCAAGAGTCATCTAGTCCACCCCCTGCAATGCGACAAATCTTTTTGCCCAACGTGTGGCTCATACCCACGACTTTGAGCACAGGAGCCAACTCCTAGAAGCCTCAAAAATATTTGAGGGGGCCAGTTGCTTTCATTTTATGGATCAGCAGTCTCATTAGACAGTAACATTCATGTTAAATTGCTGTTTTAGGGGTTGTATGGAACGGATTAATCCGTTTTGCATTACTTTCTATGGGAAATCGCGCCTTGTTTTTGGAACGTTTTGGTTTTGGAACGGACTTCTGGAACAGATTAAGTTTGAGAACCAAGGGACCACTGTACTGCTTGAATAAATTCTTTTTTTTATCTAATTCCTGAATCTCCCAACATTCCAGTTCATTGGATGACCAGGAGTTCTAGTTATTGAGGGGGGACGGGACTTCTCAGTCCCCTTTCTCCATGTCAGGCATCATTTTATAAACTATAAATTTCTATCATGTTGTCTCTTTCTCATCTTTCCCCCCCAAACTAAAAAGTCCCAAGCGCTGCATTATTTCCGTCACCTGTGTTGCCCAGGGCAAAAATGTGGGTTTCTTCTTTCCTTCCATTTTCTGCCTCGAAGTGGCTGGGTGTGGGGAGGCGGAGCGGAGTTCTTTAAAACACTAAAACTTCCACTGCACACATTGCTTGGGCCAAGAGAGATATTAGCACACAGCAGGATCAGCACAACTGGTTGGTTTTAATCCAACACAGAGAGACGCTTTTATTGTCCAAAGCAAATCTGTGCAGTTTCCTCCACCTGAAGGAAAATGGCAGAAGTAAAATAAATAAATGTCCAGCGTTTTTGAAGGGTCACTTCATGCCTGAACTCTGTGAGATCTCATTTTATTCTTAGTTCTTATACTTGGCTGTTAATTTATTCGTGTTATTTCTTACTTTGAGACGTTTTTGTATAAAAAGCAATGAATGAGACCTTCTGGATGCAAAGTAGAAAACGTAATGTATTTTCTGAATAGCCTCTGGGAGAATAAAGGTTAACGCCAAGGAAAGACCCATCACCTCGCCAAAACTATTTTGATTTTATTCTGCAAACTGCCCTGAGAACTGCGTGTATAGGGCGGTATATAAATTTAATGAAATAGAATAAAAATCTTGATCAGGCCGTGCCCAATTTTATGCTCCTTGGAGCTCCTGAAAGGAAGGTGCTGGGAATGAACTTACTGGTCACTGTACAACTGTGTGAGCATAAGCCTTTCCATGAAAAGATGTCTAGTAAAATGATCTCTGAAACGCAGCTCTTTAAGCTGAAGCTGCCCTTTTGTCAGGTAGCCAGTATGGCCTCCACGTGTTTTTGACTACAATTCCCATCAGCCAATGCCAGGGGCTGATGGGAGTTGTAGTCCAAAAAATAAATAAATCTGGAGGGCACTGGGCTGCTCAGAACGGAACAGAGCACGCTACTGTTAGGATACTGACAAGCTGGAACGTGTCCAGAGGAGGGCAACCAAAATGGTCAAAGGCCTGGAAACGATGCCTTATGAGGAATGGCTTAGGGAGCTGGGTATGTTTAGCCTGGAGAAGAGAAGGTTCAGGGGTGATAGGATAGCCATGTTCAAATATATAAAAGGATGTCATATAGAGGAGGGAGAAAGGTTGTTTTCTGCTGCTCCAGAGAAGCGGACACGGAGCAATGGATTCAAACTACAAGAAAGAAGATTCCACCTAAACATTAGGAAGAACTTCCTGACAGTAAGAGCTGTTCGACAGTGGGATTTGCTGCCAAGGAGGGTGGTGGAGTCTCCTTCTTTGGAGGTCTTTAAGCAGAGGCTTGACAGTCACCTGTCAGGAATGCTTTGATGGTGTTTCCTGCTTGGCAGGGGGTTGGACTGGATGGCCCTTGGGGTCTCTTCCAACTCCATGATTCTATACCTCCCCCATCTCCCACACTTCTGTTGCTGCCATAATACAACCCTTTAGCAGGCTCCGAAATAGAGGAAAGGCCAGGCTTCCCTGCTTCTGAAACTTCCTGCATATTTTTCCCTCCACGCAAAGGTGTGAGCATGGGTATGTTCGCTCCAGCTGCCTCGCCCTGCAACCCTTGTGCTTGTTGTGTTCTAGCACGGCACCCCTGGTGACCTGTGCTCCAGAGTCCCGCAAAAAGAGGACACCGGGGTTGCAGGTTTCTGGAGCGCAACTGCCACAGAAAGAAAACTGCTGGAAAGACACCGCCGTTCGTAGAGGGACTGATGCCCCCAACTCCCAAGGTTCTCTTCAAGCGTTACATTTATTTATAAGATTTATTTATTAGTTCCCCGGGCAGGTTACAACAACAGACTATGCCATTATTATTTTTTAAAAAAACATTAAAATCATTAGTACTACAAACCACATAAAACCATTCCAAATGGAACGGAAGAATCTCATCGCAAGAGCATCGAGGGAGGCACTATTCTCAGGGGGCGACCCTACAGTGCTTCTGTCGGGCCCACAATCCGTAGGAGTTAACCCCATGGATCTCCCCTAGATAAAACAGCACCCTGCAATCTGCCTCACCCTCATGGCTGCAGACCTTTATACACACCACAGCACGGTGGGTTGAACCCCCAGAAGAGCCCCCTCTCTGCCCCTTCCGGAAACAAGTGAGAACATGATAGTTTCAACAAGCTTTCCCAGCTAGGAGAAAGGTTCTCAGCCTTAGCCGTTGATTTTGCGTTGCTTTTAAACCTATGCTCGGTTGTTCTCGTCTTGCTTTTAAAAATCCTTTTGCCTGTTTTAAGGATCCATATAAAATGCACCTCACATGATTGTTAAAAGACCTCAAAGCAGACCTATATGCGGGAGGCGATCTGCCAATTAACTGATTGCGACTCCCGCAGCGACAGCACGGTGTTCAAAGGGCATCTGAGAGCGATACTGAAGGATCGCAGCGGGGAGGAAGAAGAAGAGGAAGGTGAACCAGAGACCCTTCGAGAGCCAGGCAGCCCTTTCCACCTGAGCAAAGTCTTTTCCAGCCACATTCAGTTTGGGGAACGCTTTCTGCAGCCAGTTAGAGAAGACACCTCTGTCTTTCCCCCCCGTTTGCGCCAGGCACGACTCCTCTTCCGCATGCTTCCTCCTACGCTCCCCCAGCAGTGCCGGCAAGAACAGCCTCTCTCGCCCCCGTCGCCCTGGAAGGGCTCCCTGGCAGCGTGGGACAGCAGGTGCTCTTCCAGCAGCTCAGGTTGAGCGAAGCGCCTGGCAAACCAGTTGCGGACGTGTGGCTAGCCCAGGGCAGCATGTACCTGCTGGAAGTGTTTGCCTAGCAGGAAGGGGCTCAGGAAGCTCTTGTGGCAGCGGCCACACTTGTAGGGGTGCTCCACCACGTGGGTGCCAAGGTGCTCCACCAGCTCCTCCGGCTGGGCGAAATCCCGGTCGCAGATGTAGCAGTGGGCCGGCCGCCAGGTGAAGTGGCTCTGCACGTGGCCGGCCAGAGCCTCCTTGCACAGGTAGCTGTTCTTGCAGTGGGGGCACTGGAAAGGGCGCCCTTCGCCGCTGTGTCTGGCCAGCGACTCTTCCCGGGGGAAGCCCAGGCCGCAGGAGGGGCACCGGAATGCGTCCGGGGGCAGATCTGCGCCCGGCCCCTGCCAAAGCACGCCACCACCCCCTGCCGCGACCTGGGCTGGTGGCTTCGGCGAGGCAGCGCACCTGTGGTTGGCGAGGGCCCACTGGTTGAAGAAGTGGGTGCCGCACTGGGCGCACGGGTAGGGCCACAGCTCCGAGTTCTTCTGCAGCAGCTCGGTAAACGCCTGCCGCGGGGAGCAGCTGGAGTGCAGGCAGTGCTTGGTCTGTTCCGCCAGGAACTCCCGCCAGTTGAAGGTGAAGCTGACCTTGACGTGGGGCAGCACCTTCCTCGCCGCCGCCACGTGCAGCTCCTGGTGCTCGGAGAGCACCTTGCGGCTGGCAAAGGTGCTCTGGCACCAGCTGCAGGTGAATGGCCAGCTCGAGTTGTGCGTCCGGCGGTGGGCGGTCAGCTCGGAGGAGGAGAGGAAGCTGCTGGGGCAGTTGAGGCAGGAGTGGGTCCTCCCCACCACAGCGTGGGCCCTCCGGTGCCGCTGGAGCTCCTGCACCGACCCCGCCCCGACCCCGCAGTCGCCGCAGGAGTGGCTGTGGGGCCCGTGGCACTTCTGGTGCAGGAGCTGCATCGACCACTGGCTGAACGTGGCGCCGCAGGTGGCGCAGGCGAAGGGCTGGGCGTCCGCCACGTGCGCCAGGCTGGAGCGCTTCTTGCGCAGGCGCTGGGTGCACTCGGGGCAGGTGGCAGGGGGTTGGCTGTCCGGCTGGCGCTCGTCCTCCCAGCCAAAGCTTTTGTGGCATTCCAGGCACTGGAAGGGGTGGGGCTTCTCAGGGTCCAGCAGAGACCGCTTGTGCCCGAAGCGTTTCCCGCAGTCCAGGTAGGAGTATAGCTCCTGCATCAAGTCCTCCGGCTCCTCCTTGATGGGCTGGGACTCGGCTCCAGGCTCAGCGCCACGGCTGTGCCCAGGGCTGGGAGGGGTGGTTCTTCCCGACAGGTTGATGAGCAAGTCCGGCTTCCGGCAGCTTCCGGCTTCCGGTGTCTCCTGTGTGTCTGCTGAAGTTTCTTGTTCTGCTAGGGTGAGAAAAGGACAAGAACAGAAGGGGACCAGGCGTTACACAGGAAAAGCTCTCTCCCTGTTTCCGCTCCTATCTGGATGTTTGGGTTCTATTGTTACAGCACTTCAGTGTTTGTTAACAGGAAGCGTTTGCTGGTCTTATCGAAATCAGTGCAAGTTTTGCTGCTGTTTAGATTGTGCTCTGCTTTGTAATGGTTAACGCAACGTCTTGAGTTGCGGGGTTTCAGTCTGTATGTTGCTGTGAGGCTCTTTGAGCAGGGAAAAGCGGCATGCAAATAAACTTGCGAGGAGGGCAACTCTTCGCCATTAAGAAGAGACGCAGGACTTAAGAAGAGACGCAGGAACACAAGCACTGAATAAGCTGTGAGTAGGGGCGTACAGGAGTAATTCGGTTTTTGACGCTGAGGTCTCCTCTACCACCCGCTGGCCCATCTTTTTGGTGATACCAACTGGAAGTCCAGTCTGCATATATAAGGCTGCCTTTGAAGAGGGCTCAGGAACAGCCACCAAATCAGACCAAGGGAAGAAATGGCCAACCGCAGCAAACAGCTGTTAGAGGGAGGCCACTATCATGCTAGTAGCACGAGATGCCCGTTTGTTTCTGGGAACAATTCAAAGCATGGGTTTTATTTTGTGAAGTCCAACACCTTCATTTTATTTATTTAGAACAGTGGTTCCCAAACCTTTGGGGGTCACTGCCTCCTTGACTCTGCAAGCCAGGGATAGTCAACCTTTTTATACCTACCTACCGCCCACTAATGCATCTTTCTTGGTGGTAAAATTACCTTACCGCCCACTAGTGCTCGATGGAAGGAGGATTCAGCTTGTGCCGTAGAACCCCCTACCGCCCACCTAGAATCCTGAAACGCCCACTAGTGGGCAGTAAGGGGTTGACAACCCCTGCCATAAACTTCTCCCCAGTGCCCCCTACCCTATAAAAAGCAATATTCAGAATCCCAGTACAGCTGCCATGCTCCTTCTAGCATCATGAGGTGTCGCAGGGGCTGGTGATGACACACAGGGCCCTCTGGGCTCAGTCACTGGTTGAGAAAGCCTCGCCACAGCTTGCCTTTCCTTGAAACGCGAACGGTTATGAGAGCCAAGAATGTAGGCTGCACTGGCTATGCCCAACAACACACAATGCACTTGCGGTAGTTTATTATGTTCAGAAGTATTGCTGGGAGCTTGAGAATGACATTATCAAAAACAGTCAATTTACTACTAAGCTTGTAAAAAGGTAAAGGTAAAGGGACCCCTGACCATTAGGTCCAGTCGTGACCGACTCTGGGGTTGCAGCGCTCATCTCGCATTATTGGCCGAGGGAGCCGGCGTACAGCTTCCGGATCATGTGGCCAGCATGACTAAGCTGCTTCTGGCGAACCAGAGCAGCGCACGGAAACGCCGTTTACCTTCCCACCGGAGCGGTTCCTATTTATCTACTTGCACTTTAACGTGCTTTCGAACTGCTAGGTTGGCAGGAGCAGGGACCAAGCAATGGGAGCTCACCCCATTGCGGGGATTCGAACCGCCGACCTTCTGATCGGCAAGCCCTAGGCTCTGTGGTTTAACCCACAGCGCCACCCGCATCCCACTAAGCTTGTAGGAAGTACCAAATGCTCAAACGTTAATGGTGCTAACGTTTACCAAGCCAGGCCAGGGAAAGGCAGCAGTTGTGGAAAAACCTTAATTACTTTTTAGTATGACCTTTAAACGTGCAATTGTCACTGTCAACGGAGAAGATAAATGAAGCACATTTTCAACCCTGTATACAATCGCAGAATCACAGAACGGTAGAGTTGGAAGGCACCAGAAGGATCATCTAGTCCAACTCCCTGCAAGGCAGGATTCTTTTTTGCCCAATGTGGGACTCGAACCCATAACCATGAAATGAGCAGTCTCATGCTCTACCAACTGAGCTATACGTACAAAAAGAAGTGATTTCTTCATGCAGCACATTGTTGAACTGTGGAATTTATGTTCTTAGACCTTTCTGGTTTCAAACCTTAACCAGAGAAGTTATCTCGGGAATGAATTATGCCAAGCCGTTTTTCAAACAAAAGAATTTAATAGGCTTTCTCTTAACATTCCACCGACACCACTGTGAAGAAAACAAGCAGGTGCAAAACTAATCGGTATTTAATAGCAAACAACACCATTTTACTACACTATAACATTTTTAGCACTGATGTTCACTGTCGTTTGGGGCGTTGGGATTTCTTTGTTTTTATTACCATACAAACAACTCTTCTTAAGCAGAGCACAAGGGGAGACCATCAGCAGACAATATATTTATTTACTAGAACGGAGGTCAAGGCTTGTGACACAGGATTCCTGCCACTGCCCCTCCTCCCAGAATTATCTTTTTTTGAGATTGCGCAGTCATCAGTACAGGCCTGGAAGGTTCCTGGAGAGGCTCGAAGGGCATTGAACTAGGCACAGAACCCACCCCAAGGATTCTTAGAAGCAGGAGAACATCAGCATTTTTAGCTATAGCCTTGCAGAGGCTCAGGCCAATTTAGCTGCAGCACCACAAATCCCCCTGCTTCACTTGCATATTGAAAAACTTGCTTTCTTTGAAAACAAAGCAGTCAACAATGGGTAAAAAGACAGGGTCTAATATTAAAATATACATATATTTTAAAAAATCAAATAAATACTTCATTTACAAAATCAACGCACACACTATATGAACGTTTATAAATACAAGTAAATAAAATCATTGAATGACTTAGCAGGAAAGTTGCACTTGACTCAAGACCAGGAGATGTTGAGCTCTGAAGGGTTTCGTCAGAACTCCCAGGGGACACTTCTGAGAGAGCCCAACTTCACATCCTCGTCTGTTTCACAAACTGAGGAGCAGGAACTTTTTAAAGCAGGCTCTGCCCTGATGATTCTCTACTAGGCAAAAGGACTCGTGTGTTTCTAATGCAGGGAGGTACAGAGGCATTTTAACTTCAGGCTAAACACTTAAAATGTTATAGTTAAGGCAACGGGAGGAAGCCCAAAATCAAAACAGGCAAATATTTGGTGGAGTCCTTTAAGTAAAGCAAACTCTGGCTGAAGTTCTGTTCTGAAAACTTGCCATTGTAAATGAATTACAGGATGAGGGCCTGTGTTACCCACATTTTTAAGTCAAGGTGTTTTCCCTACGCACTCCCCAATGCAGATAAGTACTCAGAACAGAATATTTTTAAATTAGCATTGCCATTTTTTTTATTTAATTATTGAACAGAATGTATATACTGCTGGATGGGGGGGGGGAGAGAAACCCTCTAACTGGTTTTTAAAATAACAGAACCTGTTATCTGTTTATATTTTATTTAAATAAAGCCTGTTAGAACCTGATAAGCCTCAGAATGGCAATTCTTCTCCCAATACTCAGTCCTTTGCGAGTTTTTGCTTTTGGTGTAATCCTCAGCAGGTTCTGGTGTTCATGACAACTTTTCTTGAAGCATGCCTGGAATATTATTATTATTTTAACATTAGCTGAGAGTCTCTCCATAGGTCTCCTTGTGTTGACGGTCGTTTCAGTGACCTCCCCGATTTGTGGACGTGTGCTGAAGCAATACCAGCCTGCTCCGAAATCGGCACGCCTGAATTTCTATCACCCTGTTCTGACAGACCTCAAAGTCCGTAAATTATCTGAAATCAAGTTTGATGACGCCAGACCACTTGGGGCCATCCAAAGGCAGCTTCTGCAAGGAATCCTTTTCATGCCGTCATGATGCGATGAAATCCTCACGCTTTGAATGAAACCGTTTCAGACTTCGTCTTGCTTCCGTTGACCAAGCATACTGTTTCCAAACGTCTCCGTTTGTGTGTTTCAACAGTCCGTGACTCCCCGCTAAGGATTACGGCTCCACCCCAAGCACCAATTTCTCAGTTATTGGAAATACAAGCTCTCTGCAGTGCAGAAAACATGGAATGGGGATTGTGAAAAATAAGTCTGCCTACCTGGTCGTTAGCGGTCCAGGCTGAACAGTTTTCTCAGGGGATCCTGATGTACTGTTCTGAGTTTGCATCCCAATCCTGCTACATGTAAATTATATCAAACGAACAACGCGAATCCCTTTCGCTGTGAAACGCGGGCCTTGCGGCAAAGGCCTTCTTGGGACCGCCTTGCTTTTTCTGGCACAGCTCGCAAAGCTTCAGGTAAGTCATTACAGCCTCGGCAGTGACGTTTTTGTACTTACGACTGAGTTCCTTCAGCATCCTGGTCCGACCTCCGTGGCCGATGGCAAGATGTGCCGCGTGCAGGATGTCAAACAAGTCCTCATACTGGACGAAGTACACGACCTCCGTGTGCCCAGGGGAGACGGGCACCACCAGCTTCTCTTCCTCGCCGATGTTAAGGACGTTGAAGCGCCTCAGCCGGCGGTAATGCTTGCCCTTTTTGCTGCGGAGCCTCTTCGCCTCCTTGACCTCTTCGATCAAAGTCCTGTATCTTTCGCGGTTAATGTAACTGTTGTTGTCCTCTCGCTTGGTGGACAGGATCTCCTCCATCATTTCGTAAAAACGCCCTCGGTGTTGCTCGCGCAGGACGTGCTCCATGTCGCCAGCGGCATCAACCCAAGTCACAAAGGGGGCTGGACCTGAGCAAAGAGGAAGCTCTTACTCTGTGGCCCCAAACAATGCTTTTTGTCCCTCCAGACCGGGAACAGGGAACTTCCTGCAGGTGCCAGAGACGGCCGAAGGGACCACCCAACTCACAGAACTAAAGCGTCTCACAGAACCGGGGCCTGAAGTTTTGTAACCTCAGATTCAAGGTGGAAACGTCACACAGGAATTTGCTCTCCGCAAGAAAACGCTGGCTGCCCTGGACAGATCTGTGAACAGGGACCCAGGGTTTTCTGTTGGGTCCTCATCACCAATGTGTCCCAGAAAACCCGCATGGGTAGCCAAAACCCAACAGGTATGCATTCATGAGATTCTCCACAAGATCTCTTCCAACCTGTATGTTTTTACAATCACATTACAGCAGAAGGGGCAACCAGTTTGTGAAGGGAATAAATCTGCAACCATGAGCCTGGGTCTGCTGCAAACTATGAAAAAAGGAAACCTCTCACTCCAATGCTTGCAGACACTGCCTTATAAAAACTCACTCTTTCTCTCGCTGTGTGTGGTTATCATGGCCCATTATGTCAAAGATATTCACTCCCTGACGTCCCTCTTCACAGGCTGCCTGGGTCCCTGAGGACCCCTAAAGAGTCTGTGCAAAGTTCCCTTGTCCCCTCTGCTGCTTGCTGATGTGTGGGTCCTCCCCCTTCCCTCCGATGGAACAAGGGGGGGGGGTCCAACGAAGGGACCGGAAAGGCAGAGGAGCGGAGGAACAAAGGAAATGACATTTCTGTTATAAAATGGTGCTTGCCACGCCTTAGGAGCTGCCAGAAAAATGTTTTGCAGTAGTGGTGGAAGGCAGTGAATCTGGGAGGGAGTTGTCCAGAAAACATGGATGAACCTCTTAAGAGTTTTAACTTCCTGGCAGTGAAGAAGTGGGTGGTGAAAACCCACACAGGACCCCCCCTGTCCTTGCAGGAAAACTATCCCTATTGGGCCTATTCTCCCTGTAAGCCCCTGTCAAATTCCCCACCTCTGCTTCAGTACCTAAATCTCACCCCGCCCTTCCCCGCTTCCAAATGTGCAAACCCCACTCCCAGCTTTCTGCTAATGTCTCCCTTAAATGAACCGCTCTGTACCACCTCATTCACAGGTAGAATTAAGTCCCCCCCCGCTCTGTTTCCCTGACTTTCAGCATTGTATTATAGCACCTTCTTCCTTGATCCCATGCTGTCCCAACGCTATCATCCTGCTCACACGCGACAATTATTTCTAAAAGTGTGACGGGGGGGGGGGGAGATAAAAGGGAAAGGAGGAGAAGTTTGAGAATCCAAAGTTCACAGCTTTATTCTATTGCCAACCTAGACTATGACACATTTTAAAGCCTTAAATGCAAAACTAAAAGGTATCCATGGAATATATGGGGTGGGGAGGGAATCATTACAGCAGGCACCTTGGTAATTGTTCAACATGTACCAGTAAGATCAGGGAAGGTGTTACTACAGGGCTGTGTAACCCAGTCTAAGAGGAAACGAACTACAAATCAACCTCCGCCCCACACCAGATTTAAACTGCACTAGCCAGAGCACAGCACATACCACAAGCTGGAGAGCAGGAGCAATGAAGTACAACTGGGAGGTGGTACCTGCCAATGGATCCAGCAGGCAAATGGCCTGCAGACACTCCCAGAAGCAACAGAACACTTCTGACTTTAGAAATGAAACAAGCTGCCTTGGGAGACGATGGGGCCTCTTCCAAAGAACTTTATTTTTTTTAAAGGTAGGTCAATAGTGCTATTATAAGCACTGGATTTTTCACCACAGCAAGTCAATACATTTACCATTATTTGCTATTATTGTTATTTTAATTTATTACCTGGGTCGTAAGCGGGAGAACTACACATGGGGAATGAACTAGAAGGAAAGATCTTGCATTCAGGCATTTAATAATTTAATGGCTATATTAAACCTGGACCGGTTTTTGAAGCTTAAAAGTGTTTTCGCTTCAGGAGAAGGAACCCTCAGTGGCATTCATTTGAAGCCGACTTTGTCAGCATCCTTCCCCTTAGTCCCTTCATTATCTAGGACAGTGATGGCTAACCTTGACACTCCAGATGTTTTTGGACTACAACTCCCATCATCCCTGACCACTGGTCCTGTTAGCTAGGGATGATGGGAGTTGTAGCTCCAAAACATCTGGAGTGTCAAGGTTAGTCATCACTGATCTAGGATGCAGGCCAAAGCAGGAGTCCCCTCCCCCGCTCCACCTCCTGGCAACAGCAATGACTGCACCCGTTCTGCAGTATCCCCACATTTTGTGCTGTTGCAATTCCACAAGCAATAAATGACTGGGCTGTGGGTTGTCATGTCCGCAGAGGCACTTTCCCAGGCCTTGAGCCACTGGGAAAACTGAGCTGGGTCTGGGAACCTAGGAAAGCCACTGGGTCTTGGGCTGCTGCCTCTTCTCTGGCACCTTCCTCCAGTTTTCACGCAGTTCTCGTCAGGCGGCTTTCAAGGCAGCATTCCAAGAGACTCCTGCCTGCTGCAACAGTTTGGTGGAGCCTCCCAACACACAAAGCTGTGCTGAACAGCTACCAAATTGGGGCGCTCAATAACGCAGAAAAATTCCTCGGGGGGGGGGACTGGTATCAAACAACTGATCTCTTGCCCTCACTTTGGCTTCCCAACACAAAACAGAAGATAGAAGCGTGGCCTTCTATATCATACTTCTATGCTCCAAGACCTCCAGCCCACATCTGGCCTAGCAGAGACATTTCGATGCCAGCCTCCACATTATACAACTTGCTTGCACAGTTCCTGTGAGAGCCAGTGTGGTGTAGTGGTTAAGAGCGGTGGACTCGTAATCTGGTGAACCGGGTTCGATTCCCTGCTCCTCCCCATGCAGCTGCTGGGTGACCTTGGGCTAGTCCCACTTCTCTGAAGTCTCTCAGCCCCACTCACCTCACAGAGTTTTTGTTGTGGGGGAGGAAGGGAAAGGAGAATGTGAGCCGCTTTGAGACTCCTTCGGGTAGTGATAAAGCGGGATATAAAATCCAAACTCTTCTTCTTCTTCTTCTTCTTCTTCTTCTTCTTCTTCTTCTTCTTCTTCCTCTTCCCAGAGCCAAGCGCCTCCCAAACGCATCCAGCAGAGAGCGGTGACATTTAGGCTTCTTTCAAGTTCTTGAAATGTCAGCAGTTACGTCTCCCTCCGAGGGAAATGCTAAAGATGCACCAGTCTGAACCGTGGCGTTTCCCGCGGGAGACATCTTCAGGTGGCGTCTGCTTCTGGCCCATTTGTTGCAAGCAAAACTCAGCCTAGCTCGCTGCAAAAACTTCGGTTCCTCTGGCAGTCAGGGGCTTCAGCAAGATCTGGAAGGGCTTTGTCACTCTTTACGTCCAATGGGATTCTGGTTCTCGGGGACTGAATGAGCAGTGTGAGATTTCCTTGGTGATCCTGGCCTTGGCTGTAGCTTGCCTGACCAGGAAGTGTTGGGATCTGCTAGCATGCCACCACAGCAGCCACGCTCTCCAACCTTCCACAGCAATTCCCTCTTCTGCTCTAGGAGAAGCATTGCTTCATTGCTCGCACTTTGACTAGAAGGGCCCTGTCCCAACCAATCCCCTCTGCCGTTCTGAGAATGACACAAATCCCTGCCAAACCAACAACTGGGGAAGAGAGCAAAGGGCCTAAGGAGGTTCCACTTCTTAGCAAAGTATACACAAAGCTGAAGTTAGTTACTTAGCAGAAACCAGCATGCAAAAAGATCCGCATGCAAAGAAAGCAGCATCACTTACTATCTTGGGCACATGAGAGAGAAGCGGCTTTTCAAATTGATTAGTGACTTCTCTCTTTAGCAGGGAAAACTCTTACTCTCCCCGGCATGAGCACTGTTTATTTGGATCCTGGCCGTATAGAGTTGTTTTTGTTGGAACTAATTTTAAGGATTGACTTATTTATCTATTTATTATTTTTATGTTACCCTATTTATATTCCACCTTTCCCCCAAGCAGCTCAATGTGACATGCGTGTTTTTCCCTCTCCCGCTCCCCATTTTTCCTCACAACAACCCTGTGAGGTAGGTAAGCCTAAGAGGCAGTACCTGGGTCCAAGGTTGCCAAGTGAGCTTCATGGCTGAGAGGGGGCTAGAAGCCAGATCTCCCAGGTCTTAGTCCAACACTCTAACCACACCAAACTGGCATTGACTGCTGTGCAAATCGACTGCACAGGTGACTGTTTGCCAGTTAGGCAACTTCTCCTCCCAACTAATTTTTGGATCCCGTGAGGCATTTGAAGTGTGTGATTCAATTGGAATCTATTAGGACTATTAGAAATTTAAAGCAGGACAGCCCCTCTGTTCCTATGTATACTTCTTTGTTCTTTTTTTAAAAAAAACCCCAGACACACCAGAATTTAGTCTTGAGCAGAAACAGGAGGTGGCAACTTGAAAATAGCTTTGGGTTACACCTGGTTAGGTGGGCTCAAGGAAAGATTGCCATGAATACCATTAAGAGGTGCCTGAAAGTCTCCCAACACTGTTAACTAATCTGAGCAAATATTTGTCACAACTCAAAACGTTCTGAAATGCAGCAGATACAATTAAGACTATAGGGACCCAGGTGGCGCTGTGGGTTAAACCACTGAGCTTAGGGCTTGCTGATCAGAAGGTCGGCGGTTCGAATCCCTGCGACAGGGTGAGCTCCCGTTGCTCGGTCCCAGCTCCTGCCCACCTAGCAGTTCGAAAGCATGTCAAAGTGCAAGTAGATCAATAGGAACCGCTCTGGCGGGAAGGTAAATGGCGTTTCCGTGTGCTGCTCTGGTTCGCCAGAAGTGGCTTTGTCATGCTGGCCACATGACCCGGAAGCTGTACGCCGGCTCTCGGCCAATAAAGCGAGATGAGCGCCGCAACCCCAGAGTCGGACACGACTGGACCTAATGGTCAGGGGTCCCTTTACCTTTTACAATTAAGACTCAGAACTTCAGAGCAAGTCTAAAATGACTCAGCTGTTATGAGGAGGATGAAAGTTAACTCCCCACAAACTGTATATTGCATTTCCCCAAGAGCATCCTTTCTACCGCTGTGTGCAAGGATGTTCATTCTCCCCATTAGTTACTTTCTAACTTCTAAAATGCTGCTGAGCTACCACAGACCTTGTGGGCGCTAAATCTTAAAGGAGTCACAGAGGTCTCTTTCCATCAAGCACAAGTTCAGTCTGTTTCCTCCTGCAATAAATGTGTGTGACTGCAAGTCTGATCCCCCGATTCCCCTCATGGCTGTGCATTTTAAAGACACGAGAGAAAGAGCACCCAGACCTTTAAAATGAGAAATGGTTTTGTGAGAAGGCACCCAAAGTCCTAGTACCCTTAAGCAGGAAGAAGCTACCATAAGGTGAGAGCATGCAGAGTTGTTTTAAGGGGCTGATCGCCTTCCAGCCCTGAGGCTCTGCAAGCCGTGGCTCATCATACCAGAAGCCCTCCCACCCATCACAATCCTGCTCTCTGGTACATCTTCCCCCTTAATTGGCTTAGGAATGCAGCTTTCCTGCTTCAAACTATGTGCAAGTTTGGTGGCGAGACAGAACACTGCAGTTAGTACAGCGGGAAGGCAGAGCACACTGGCTGGGCCAGAAGGTTTGCTGCTACCTGCAAGAATTCCGGCCCCACCCAAGGGGGAATCTAAGGACCAACACTCTCAAGAGCCAAAACATCTTTGTCCTGCTACTCACCAGTGCTAGGCCCTTCACCAAGGAACAACGGCTCCTGCGCACACATGCCTTCCTGGGGTCCCGCCATGTGCTCTTCGTCCACTGTGACAGTTTGATATTCTGTCGAGGAAGAAGAAAATTTGCAACCAAGGCTGTCCCGTTCTACCCTTTCCACAATGTTCAGAGCAGAAATCTCTTTTGGTAGGAGAATAACTAGCCAAACTGCAGGGGGAAATCTGCCACCCACCACAGTCTAGTAACACAATGAATAACCCCTGTGTCGCAAACAGTAAACAACACCAATAAGGGCAACACGTAATGAGCAATGAATATATCAGGCACTTCAATAAACAAACTCAATATATATCAAGAAATAAACAAAGTCATTGAAAACATAAAATATAAGTCTCTTAATGAAATCAGATAACAATGTTCATGAGAAGACATAGTCAGTCAATGTACTGTAGCAATAACGTCCAAGTAGTTCCAGTAGTAATGTGCACAGCAATCCCGGATAATCAAAACTGTTTTGCAGGAGTCTTCTTCAGCACAACAAATAGGTTTGAAGAGAACGCGTACTAGACCATATCATGAAAATATAAATCCTACTGTGGAGTAGTGGTCATAAACTCCACAGTAGGATTTATATTTTCATGATATGGTCTAGTACGCGTTCTCTACGAAACAGTCTTGATTATCCGGGATCGCTGTGCACATTACTACTGGAACTACTTGGACGTTATTGCTACAGTACATTGACTGACTACGTCTTCTCATGAACATTGTTATCTCATTTCATTAAGAGACTTATATTTTATGTTTTCAATGACTTTGTTTATTACTTGATATATATTGAGTTTGTTTATTGAAGTGCCTGATATATTCATTGGTCATTACGTGTTGCCCTTATTGCTGTTGTTACCCACCACAGTCTGGCAGGTGCTTTTGGACGTCGCTAACAAACAAAAAGTAAAAGCGAAAGAAAGGTGGTACATGGCCAGGGATAGAAAATTTGCATGTCTAAGAATCAGGACTGCAAGCCTTTCGAGGTTTGCTGCAGCAATTATATTAGAGCCGTCACTACAAATTTAAATCAGCTTCTTTACACCCACTTGCAATGTCTTCATGAGGATTTACGCCTTCAATGCATTCCTAACAAGACAATCATAATTGGTTCCAAGAGAGATCGAAGACAGGACTCACCCAGGCTACCTTTGTGGGCGAGATCTCTTTCCTGGCCATCCTCAGGAGCAAAGCGCACCTCTTCCACTTCCTCTTTAATCCACGAGGATGACTCTACTACATCCATGGGAGAACCTGCGCATAGGAGAGGGGAGGTCACAGAACGCTGCTCTTCTCCATCAAGGAGAAAACTCATCCAGAGCCACAGGCAGGAGGAGGAAGCGCATGTGTGGCAAGAGAGGGGGACAGAAAGAGGATGGATGGTTTGGAAGAAAGAGTTTCAAGGGGCAATGATAAAGGGCACAGTGAAGTGCAACACAACCCATAAAACCAGCCAGTTAAAACCAGCAAAGGTGACATGGGGTTGTGGTGGAGGTGAGGAAGGAGAGAAACCTTTGAAGTATGGTCCCACCCGAAGAATACGCATTGTGTCTGCAAAGCTGCCTGCAAAGGACTAAATGAATATGTCAGGCTGCCAATTGTGTAAGCAGCCTCTCATAATCCTGGCTTTATAATAAAAGAGAGGCTGCTGGGAAGAGGGGAGCCCTCAAGTCAAGGGCCTGCTTTCTCGCTTGGGAGCCTAAAAGCTGAGCAGAAACCACAATGCATTTAAATACTCACCCATGTGGCACCCATTGCTCGTCTCCTCAGGAAGCTTAGCCTCCCCACTCTGGGATTCCTCCACCTCTTGTTTAAGCCACAAAGAAACATCTACTGGAGCAGCAGGGCAGTCTGAATGGAAGAGAGAAGAGGCTGCTGTGCATCAGCTGATGAACACTGAAAACCATGCACACACGACAACCTACTGGTCACAAACTTGAGGCTTAAACACTCTGTGTTTCATTACACAATCCAAGACATTCCAATCACTTTCTTACCCAGGTTCCCATGTAAGAAGTCTTCATTTTCTAACCATGCCTGCACCCTAACACAGCCCATGTCATATTCTGAAAATGCCCAGCCTCTCCAAGCAGTCTTGCATGTACAAATTGCCTGGTGGAATAAGATGGCTTTCCAATCTGGATGCAAGAACTTTCTGCAATTAAAAAGGTATCACCCAGGACCAACAACGGGTAGTAGAAATTATACACACTGCTGCAAAAGGTGCATGAGGACAAACACAACATCATGGGCATATTATTATTATTATTATTATTATTATTATTATTATTATTTAAATCCAATTTCGTTGTACTTGTACAATGACAATAAAGATATAAAGATAAAGATAAAGATACAAGGCCACTTCTTCCAATACAAAAATTAATATTTGTAACAGGAAAGAAACACGTTTCTGCCAAGTATGAAGGTTGTTGCAAAAGCGCTACAGGCATGAAGCAACAACCTTCATACATGAGGCAAAAAGAAAACAATCAACGTGCTGGGAAATGTGTGTCTTTTGCAACACAAATATCACTTCTGCTCCTCAAGCCCTCTAAGTAAACAAACACCTTAAACTTAAACAGGTGGATTTAACATGTGGATTCATTTCCATTCTTTGAGTACAACTAAAGTGCAAGCAAGGGGCATCCAGCCCAATGTCCCCATGCATTTATTTATTTATTTATTCATACAATATAGGACTAACTATATCTCAATATAAGGGAGCTTCCTGTGGTTTATGGTGGGTGTTGGGTTGCAGCCTATGCAACTCAGAAAGTTCTTGCTCGTTTTATATAAATATTTATTTGAAACGGCTCCTTGTTGCACTTCAAATAATGTGCTCTGAATCCAGAAACTTCCAGTGTTTCACTTAAAATACCACAAAAAGTGTTTCACGGCACCTTAAAGAAAATGCTTAAATTCCCTTTTATGTATATTGCTCGATTCTGAGATATATAGCTATACAATTTACGTTCTAGGAAATTTTATTGATTGCTACTGTTTGAATTTTTCTTGCTCTCCTTTAAGCCACTAACTTTACAAATAATATTTAATATTTAATGCTGGATTGTTTTAACATTCGATTGGGAGCCGCCCAGAGTGGTGGGGAAACTCAGCCAGATGGGCAAGGTACAAATAATAAATGATGATGATGATGATTTAGATTAGTTATATTCCACTTCATAGCCGAAAAGAGGCACTTTATGTTCTCAGAATAAAACCACACTCAAATCCAGTAAAAGAACAGGAATTACACAATGTCCATACACAACAAAGATTACTCAGGCAGCATTTCCTGCCCTCAACTTTCTTCTTTCCTGGTGTCATACCAGGGAAAAAGCTCCCACCAATATCCTTTGAGGCAAAGGAGTAGGGCTGAGGAGCTGGATCTCACCCACATTGGTCTACAGGCTTCACTTGCAAGTCATATCCAAATGCTGCCAACACAGCCAGTGGCAAAGGACAAAAGAAATTGCAAGATAACATCTCTGTTACGATGAGGCAGCAAAAGGACTCTCTGCTCTGTGTTTCGGAGGCCTGCTAACGCACCTGCGTCAAGTTGTTCAGGGACACCACTGCCTTCTGAATCTCCAACTCCTTTCTCACACAACTCTTCTCCCTGCTCAATCCGAGTCAGGATCTCTGGCTTGGCGACGGCATAGTCTGTTCAATCGATGAATGGAAAAAGAGGAGGTCATTATATGCCATTCATTAACAAAAGGCCCAGAGAATTGCGAAGGCTTGCAAATAAACAGAAAGAGCTGTGTTATGAGTCAGACCACCAGTCTATCTAGTTTAGTATCATTCTATTCTGACAAGCAGCAGTTGTCCAAGGTTTCAGGCAGAAGAAACCTTTCACAGTTCTGCTACCAGAGATCCATTAAAAAATATCTGTAAGATGAACTGGAGCCCCACTAAAATGCAAAGTGTGCAGTCTACTGCTAAGCTGCAACCATGTTTCAAGGTGCAAAACTAGTCAAAACATGGCTGCTGCCCATGAGTTATCCATCCCCACTTGGTGACCACCACCAGATGTCTGGGACTACAATTCCTATTATCCTTGACTACTGGCCATGCTGGCTGGAGACGATAGGAATTCCAGTCCGAAACATCAGAAGGATGGAGACGATAGGAATTCCAGTCCGAAACATCAGAAGGATAGCAGGTTGGGGAAGGAAGCTACAGAATCTGACTTTCTAATAAGCTTCACTACAATCCAAATCCCTTATCTGCCATGCTGGGGGAAGGGAGGGGAGTGTTGGATGGGGCAGACGTCTCCGTCCCCCACCCCCCACCAATGACTCCACTGGCTTCCTCCTGTACAGAAGTCCTTGCTTCATTTGCCAAGAGAGCATGTGACCCACCAAAAACTGGGCATCCCAGGGGTGGGAGAAGCTGAGCTGGACTAGGATATGTTGGATACCAGTGCCATGCTGCTGTGATGATGCCATGGAGCCCAGTTGCTCTGCCACTTCCAGGCTCTCCCCAGCTGATTTGCCCCAGCTGTGGATTTCCTGAACCAAGCAAAGGGTTGGACAGCATGGCCTATAAAACTCCCTTTGGAGCTATGAACCCATGGTAATGGCTCAGAAACTAAAACAGGGGTCCAGTGGCAGGTTCTCTGCCTGAGCAGGGGCTTGAACACACTCTTCCATGACAACAAATGCCCTTATTTTGTTTCTTTTTTAATACACACACGTTGCAGATCATCAAAGAGGAGAGGCCCCTCTTATTCACTAAACCACATTGGCTCTCAATATACTGATAATGATCACCCAAACAAGTAAGAACTTTGAGCCTACATCCCATTATATATCAGCTCAGGGTTTCTTAAATCTATCTCACCCAGCGAGACCAGCATCTCGTAGTTGCTTTTCATGACTGTCTTGTACAACTCTTTCTGCAACTCATCCAGGTCTCCCCATTCCTTCTCATTGAAATGGACTGAGAGGTCATCAAAGGTCACTGGAACCTGGAATAACAGAAGTTAAAAAAGCTCAGCACCCTCTTCACTCCCAACCCAGTCGGCCTAACTGGTAGGCAAGAAATGTTACTAGATGGCGTTGGAAGAATAACTTTCTACATAAAAAGAGGCTGTCCTTTGGTGCACGTATAACACTTAGCCAAACATGAATGAGCAGGTGTATCAGTGTACAGAGTGAAAATCACAGTCACTTCCCCTGATACTGGGAACTAAGTCACGGTTTGGCTTGGTATTACATATGAACTTGAGCTCATGATTTGTTGTAGCTAAGGTTTGTTCTTTGCTTACCACTTGTGATCTGTCTGTGGGTGATAAACCACAAGCCCAGGTTTGGATGTAACATGAAACCAAAACATGGAGGAATGAAGCAGCCAGTTTTCTTTCTGTGAACCAGCACACTTACTTGTTCACACTGAGCTTAGTTTTATGTGCAGCTAACAGGACTATTGTTTTGTCTGAAGCAGACAAAAGCATCCTGTTTTCAAGGCCACACATTTTGGCCACTGAGATAAAATAAATTTGTTTCCAAAAGTTCTCAGCATCCTGCAGCCCCACGGTAAAGTGTGAACTGCCAAAGAGAGCTAAAACATCTGCAAAGCATGTCTATTATTCAGGAATACAGATGTGGGGAACACTGGAATAGCAACTTTCTGTTTGGTGCTGTGACCCAAGGAAAAGGAAGAACCTCTAGCACTCCCACAGAAAGCCCAAGGAGCCAGCCAGGAAGAATTTTGGGGGCATTAATAGTGCACTGTGAATCACAGAGTCATGCATTCAGTACAAAAAAACAGCATGCTTACTGATCTCTTGAAAACCAATGATTTCATTGTGCTTCTAGTCCTCATGGCTAGAAAAAACGGTGAGGAAGCCATCTGCTAAAAGTCTGAAATGAGCTATGGAGGAGAATTCTGGATAGACTTCAAATGACTACAGGGAGGGTTCATAGTTGGGTTTTAAAATATTTTTCATGGCTCCAAGTTCTTCCTGGCAGCCTAAATAATATTGTTTGCATCTATAGCACTTGAGTAAGTTGCATAATTCTATGCAATAAACATGAATAATGTTTGCTAGCTCTGGTAGCAGAATGTTCTGTACAGTGGTGCCTCGCAAGACGAAATTAATTCGTTCTGCGAGTTTTGTCGTCTTGCGAATTTTTCGTCTTGCGAAGCACGGCTTCCCATAGGAATGCATTGAAAAGAAAAAGGAAACAAACTTGCAAGACGTTTTCGTCTTGCAAAGCAAGCCAATAGGGAAATTCGTCTTGCGAAGCAACTCAAAAAACGAAAAACTCTTTCGTCTTGCGAGTTTTTCGTCTTGTGAGGCATTCGTCTTGCGGGGTACCACTGTATTTGCATCAAAGCCTTCAGGTGCCAACCAAGCCTTTGGCTGATTGCATTTTGGTTTTTTTATGTTGCCATTTTATGTTGTGAACTGCCCTGAGATCAATGGATGAAAGGCGGCATACAAATTTAATAAATGATATCAATAATACTCCTAACCTTGGGCGTTTCTCCCTTCACACCAGGGGGGAATCTCAGGATCCAGAAGTTCCGATTCTTCAGCAGATTCTCCACGTTCTCCAGTCTCCTCTGGAGCTGCCTGTACTCCTCAGTTAAGGTCCCCAGCGCAGCCCACTTGCTCTCCAGCTGGTTCTCCATTTCTGCTGAGGTCTTTTGGCAGGCCCCCAGCTTCTTCTCTGCTGACCCCATCCTGCCCTCCAAGCGCAGCAAGCGCATGGTGTGGCTGTCAACCGTTTTGTCGATGGCCTGGATGGCAGCCACCGCCGCCCACATGGAAGCCTCTGACGTTTGCACCTGCATCTCCCGCGTAGTGGCCTGCTTGAGGTTCACAAGGGACTGGAAAGGCAGGAGAGACCTTGGCTCCGCATCACACTCCATAGCCTGCTTTGCGGAGACAGAAACCCAAAGTCAGCGTTTCAGATGACATCTGCTGCATTCAGAAAAATCCTTCCCACCTCCCATCCCATTCTCTCCTTCTGAAATGTCAGAGGCAGCAACATTTTTGGTCAGGCAGCAGCAAAATGGGCGCAAAAATACTGCCATTTAAGTGGTAATTTTGCAAGTACTGAACAAACCCAGTGAATGGTTGGGTATTGATACATACAACTGGCAGTCTGAGAAGGAATCAAGCTGGGCCACTGCTCTGTCCCCACCTTTATTATGGACTTTAGCCAATATGAGACAAGAGACAAAATGGAATTTAATCATCGTCACTACTGCATGAGTCACAAGAGAAGCTTCTCCCTTTGTGACCTTTAACTGCATTTGTCTTTGTCTTCACTTCTTATGTGGTGATCAGCAGCAAGTGAAGCAATGCAAGAAAGGAACTCTGTCAGTCTTTTTTCATGGTTCTTATTGGATGTGGGGAGGGGGAGTTAAAGGAGTGCTGGGGAAGGGCCATAGCTCAGTGGCAGAGAATCTGTTTCGGATGCAAAAGATCCCTGGCATCTCCAGTTAAGGCTAGAGGAGAAACCTGTCCGAAATCTTGGGACAGCCAATGCCAGTCACTGAGCTAGATGGACATATGATCTGACTCGGTATAAGGCATCTCCCTGTATTCTTTGTCTGTGCATAAGCTCACACAGGAGCAAGTGCTTCTGCCCTTGATCAGTTCAAATTGCACCACCCATTAAGAAATACTTGCTCATCTCAGCGTGCTTCCCATAGCATCAGAACAATACACTTTTTTCATTCAGGACATGCAAATTTTAACAAGGTGGCTTGCATTTTGAGAGAATCACTGAAATATCAAAAATAGTGTATTTAGATGGGGTTCCAAGTCAATTGCTTCCAGGACCCCTACAAGAAAGTTCCTCCCTGGGCAACATCTGTATCTGACCCATTTGCTGCCCATCAGCCCCAGGGGAATCACCTGGTGAGTGCAACCGGTAGCAGGGATGTGCTTTTTACCTTGTGAACCACCCAGATGGAATTTTGCGACCAGGTGGCATATAAATATTGGGGGGTGGAGGGAATAATTTATCCTGCCACATGACGCCTACCCCATACCTTCCAACATTTGATAACAGGAATGCCAGGGACTGGCCCTGGAAAACAGGGACATATGGAGGGTCTGGTGCTACCCACCCCACCTCATAAAAGCAAGCAAACAAATAGCATCCTAGACCTGTGATTTTCCTTCCCTTTTCCAGAATCTGGGACTATTAAGGAATTCTGGAGTTGTCCCCCCTCCCCGACTGAGAGAGCAGGACCTTCGCCTCCTCCGCTTGTGGGCGTGGAGAGCTCACTCACTAGACATTGAAATGCCCTTTTAAAATGATTCCTTCCAGTAGCATCTTTTGTTGTTGTTGTTCAGTCGTTCAGTCGTGTCCGACTCTTCGTGACCCCATGGACCAGAGCACGCCAGGCACACCTATCCTCCACTGCCTCTCGCAGTTTGGCCAAACTCATGTTGGTAGCTTCGAGAACACTGTCCAACCATCTCATCTTCTGTCGTCCCCTTCTCCTTGTGCCCTCCATCTTTCCCAACATCAGGGTCTTTTCTAGGGAGTCTTCTCTTCTCATGAGGTGGCCAAAGTACTGGAGTATCTTAGAGACCAACTAAGTTTGTTCTTGGTATGAGCTTTTGTGTGCATGCACACTTCTTCGGATACCTTGGTATGAGCTTTCGTGTGCATGGGGTGGGGTGTTATTGTTCATATTTTGATTATATATTTTGTGGTTTTATATTTTTGATATTCTGACGTTTAAAAGACATCTGAAGGCAGCCCTGTTTAGGAGTTTTTAATGACTGATGTTTTAATTTATTTTTAATTTTTTGTTGGAAGCTGCCCAGAGTGGCTGGGGAAACCCAGCCAGATGGACAGGGTATTAATAATAATAATTTGTTGTTGTTGTTATTTAAAAAAAGATAAAAATGTAAAATTCAATAAAAATTATTTATAAAAAAGAGACCTCCGGATATAGGGCGCTATATAAATTCAATAAACAAACAATAAACAAATGGGGAGGGTCCTTCCTCGCTTCCACGGGGGCTTCCCTCGTTTCCCTGAGGCGAGAAGGGAGGTTACGGGCCCGAGGGGAGGCCTTGAGGGACTTTTTTTGGGGGGGTGGAGATGAACAAAGCGGGAAGGGCGACCCTTCCCACCCCCCGCTCTTTGATTTCTGAGGTAAAACAAGGAGAATCGGGGAGGGGGGGTTGAGTCTTCCTCCTGCCCCCCGCTTCCCACAAGGCCTCGCGTCAGGTGTGTCGCTCCTCCCGCCCCCCCCCACCGAGCCTCACCTGGACAGGCGCCCCCCCAGCCATGGCTCCGAAGAGAGACGGACAAGGCGAGCGGCGCTCGGAGTAAGCGGAGGTGGGGAAGCGGCGGAGGCCGAACTGCGCACGCGCACTGCTGCCGCAGCGCCTACCCAGCGGGAAGCCGAGGAGACGGAGTGCACGCCGGGCCACGCATCGCGAGTCCGGCAGGCGGCAGCTTCCGCTTCCCCTTAGCGCAGCGCCGCCAGCTGGCGGGAGGAATGAACGGCCTCTTCTCGCCCCTCCCTTCTCAGTCTCCGGACGGCGGTTTTTTTTGGGCGGGAAACCGCCGGATTCCGAGCTACTACAACTCCCGTCATGCCCTGCCGCCAGCCGCGCCGTAGAGGGGATGATGGGAGCTGAAGTGCCGAGCGGCCCCCCCGAGGGCGTGGCTTGTTATGGGACGCTGTTTCTTTCTCCGCCCCACAGAGGTTTCCCCTGAACTGCGGGCGAGAACTCTTCCGTTCCTATTTAATAAAAATTGCATAGAGCTTGTTGCTGAGGCACCTCAGCAGTAATATTTATTTTTAATTCAATTATTTTAATCAATTTATTTTTAATTATTTTTAATTAATTTAATCAATTAATTTAATTAAAAATGAGGTGCGCCCCCCCCCCCAGCTGTTGCCGTTGGCTACGGAGTCCCTGTGATGTCACTATCCAATATCTTGCTGCGGCTTGTCAACATCTGCCAAATGGGCTTCCAAAGATGAATGTCAACCAGTTTGCATCCACAAATATCCACCAGCTTCACAACCTTGCGGCATCCAAATGCGAACTCCACCGGCTTCCACATAGGAACTTCCACTGGCTGCATCAGACAACTACCCTCCTCACTTTGGCCTGTCAACATCTGCCAAATGGGCTTCCAAAAGTGAATACCAATCAGTTTGCACCCTGGCCGAAACGCAGGGAGGTGCGGTATGGACTCAAGTCTCAGACCGAAGGGCTAAATCCCATCGTGGCCAATGTTATATCCACATCATTTAATGAGGCTGAGTCAACTTCCATTTCCAATATTCTGTTTATTAACAAACACCAGAGACTAACAGTACTCTGAAGAACCCATGTATAGTCAAGTGCCTGTGCCTGGTTCCTGTCAGTTGAGGCCAACTGCTAAAACCGCACTAACTGTCACCACAAACCCAGTTAAACCTTAAAGGGAAACTTCTAACCTCAACCTTATTCTAATTGGCATGGTCACCTCCGCTTGGTGATTGGTCGGGTCACACCAAGAGACGGACCCATGTGCGGAGGAAGAACTAAGTACACAACACTTGTGGCATCCACCGTCGTTCAAATGCTAGCGCCGTTGGCCATGCTGGAGAGTGGATGATGGGAGTTGGAGTACCATGCGGCACTGGGCGAACCCCTGACGGCGTGGCTGGCTAATGGATGCGCTTTTTTCTCCGCCCCACAGAAGTTTCCACTGAGGGAAAACTGCCAACGAAAACTATACCTGTCATGAATACGCCAGCTCCCAGCCTAGGAATGCAGCTGGCAGTTTGCAACTGATGGGATCAGATTTCTCTCAGACAGAGGACAGAAGGCAGATGCAGACTTCCCCTTCTCCCCTTGACCTTGAGAGGCAGGCAGATAAGGTTGGAGCAGAGACCATGTTGGAATGCGGACACGGCTCTCAAGAGGCACAGGCAGGCGCGAAGGAGAAGATTGACAGGCTGTCTTAGGAAGAAGTTGGAGAGGATCCAAGGAGCCACGAAGTCGTCGCCGGGCGAGGGTGTTTGACAGGAAACAAAATAAGAAATGCAAGGGTCATAGGTTCAGTTTATTCTGCCAAAAACGGAAGGATTCTTTAGAAGGGTCAACTGAGTGAGGATGGCGGAGGTTTGGCTAGAGCCATCCAGGGCCAATTGATTGTTTTTGCAATAATTCCTCCTTTTAATTATGTGCGTTTACTGTGTTATCAAGACAGGAACCTGGACTCCTAACAATACTGTTATTTCTTTCATAAAAATTACATACATTTTGTTGTGAAGGCACCTCAGCAGTCATTTTAATTAAAAATGAGGTGCCCCCCAACTGTTGCCATGGGCTACAGACTCCCTGTGATGTCACTAATCAACATCTGTAACTCTGTAACTGACGCCTATCAACTCCCTGTGATGTCACAAATGGATACAGCCCCTTCTTCCAGTGACACGGCTACCAAGGAAGGGCGCCCTATGATCCTAGAGAGCTTGATTTCCCATATAATTTGTTTTCAGAAAGACCTTCCATTTAGAAATAACTTAGAAAGGCATTTATTTCTATAGGAAACAGAAGCTGGCTGGCTTAAGCCCTGCGGTTCTCTTCATGATTTCCATGGATGGTCTCGGGAAAAACCTCGCCGGTTTCAGACATCCCTGAAAGGCAAGCAGCTGAGTGGAATGGCTACCATCTGACAGCGTCCACCCAGACAACTCCACTGGCTTCTGCCCGGCAACTTCGTCCTTGGTGTGGACCAGGCGTCGGCAAGGTTATCTGGCCATGGGCCGGATCCATCCCACGGAGCTCGTCCGTGGGCCAGACATGCGCAGCACGATGCCGGAAATCGCTTCTGCGCATGCCCAGATGCCTGCAAATAACTGCCTTCATGGTCTGCATCCGGCCCATGGGCCGGAGGTTGCCGATGCCTGGTGTGGACCATGCCAAATTCACCTCATCAGAGGTGAATGTCAACCAGCTTGCATCCACAAATATCAGCCGGCTTCAGCCTTGTGGCAGCCACTATCACCTAGGCAACTGCACTGGCTGCGGCTAGCAACTTCCCTTCTCACTTTGGCCTGTCAACTTAATGTCAACAGGCTTCCAAAGCTCAATGTCAGCCACTGCACCAAATGCAAACCCCACCGACTTCCACCTAGGCACCTCCACTGGCTGCATCTGACAACTTCCCTCCTCACTTTGCCCTGTCAACTTCTGTCAATGGGCTTCCAATTGTAAGGTCTTGTAAGGGAGCAGTCCCTATTAGAGTGGCGTTTTCTGGTGGTAGAGAACAGACGACAAACCCACGAAGCAGCAAGACTGAACTTAAACAAAGTCTTTATTACAGCAAACTTAGAGCAAGAAGAATGTTGTCACAATTGCTCCTTCAGCACAAAACTGTAACTGCGGTAACTGCGCAACACGGAACTAAACAGAAACAGTTCTTAAAGCTACACACATCTTTTCTGTTTCTTTGCGGAATGATTCCTAACAGGCCCTGCAGACCTCACCACAGCAGATCGTCAACTGGAGTGCCACACAAGAGCAGGAAGGTACTGTACCTGTACCTGTTTCAGCCATTTCATGCAAAGTCAGGAGGTTCCTGATGATTGTCTACCAACATCTGAATTCCAGCCAGTATGTCAAGTACTCATCCATCCACTCTGCTGTTCTCTATCTGGCAACTTCTGGATTCTGCCTTCTCACTGTCTTATATACACAGGAGTTGCCCATACTGCTAGCTGCCCAAGGTTTGCAGCAAACAGGGAATGTGCTGTTCAAGGGCCAGTGTAAACCTTGGGAGAAGGCTCCTGCTCGCATAGAACACAACCAATGACACTCATCACTAACCGACATCTATAACTCCCTGTGATGTCACCAGCTGAAGCCTATCAACTCCCTGTGATGTCATAAGTGTTTACAGCCCCTTCTTCCTCTGACACGGTGAAATAAATGAAAAAGGGGTTCCGTTAAGGGGTTCAGCTTCTTAAGGAAGACTGGACCTTTGGAAATAGTGCATTTTGTAGGCTCAAGCCAGTCAGGAAATAAACAGAGATCAGACCAGGATATACGGAAAGCAAAGCGGCTATAAGTCTGATCTTTATTACAAATAAAGACTGTTGGCAACAGGGTTCCCGCTCACGTAACAGACGGACGGAGAGAGAACCCGGAACAAAGGAGGAATTTTACTTATATGCCCTTTAATTTCCATATAGAACAATGAGAAGTAGAAAAAACAGAAGACGTCAGACGAGGCGTGGCATGAGAGATTTAAACAGGTAAGTGGTGTGTCGGAAGGGGGGAAATTTGTTAATGGTTGTGTTACTGTTTGCGATCAGTGTACACAACGGGTTTGGGTTGGATCCTGTTTTTCAGTGATCCTGTTAATGACTCTGTGTTCCTTTATTTACAGGAAAACTGCGAAGCTGCCCTGGGCGGCTCGATAAGGGAAGCGGAGACAGGATTTGGCGGTGACAGGATTTTGGGAGTGTCCTGCATTTTGCATAGATGTGACAACCTATTCTGCATATCTTTGAGTTGAATAAAAGTACAGTGGTACCTCGGGTTACGTTACCTTCTGGTAACGTAATTTCGAGTTACGAACGCTGCAAACCCAGAAGTGTATACTTCCGGGTTTCGCCGCATGCACAGAAGCGCTCTTTCGCGCTGCACGCATGCGCAGAAGCGGCACCTCCAGATACAGACTTTTCGGGGTAAGTACGGACCCCCGGGACAAATTAAGTTCGTATCCAGAGGGTCCACTGTATTAAAATTGTGTATTTCTGTGTGTTCATTGTAGGCTTAGTAGATGGCGCTGGATGACAGTTTGGCAGTGAATATTCTTTTACAGCAAAATGCGATCTTCAGATCCCTAATCTGTCCAGATTGCCCAATGCGAGGAACGCACACTCTAGATTCCCCAACTGGACCAAGAGCCTGGAGATAAGAGAGCCTCTATAGACAACAGCAACTCACCTTCCCTGACCCTCAAGTCTGGCCTGATGCTGCACTGAGTACCCAGGTGGGCACAGCTGGGTGAGACCAACTTCACCCTGTTCACCCACCCAGGTCTATGTGATACATGCCAGATCAGCCTCCTCATCCATAATCAGATAATGGATGAGGGAGATATTATTCTGGGCCGACCTGGCATTCAATAGCAGCAGTTGCGGATCCAGGGGCAGCTGATATGACAACCACAATTCCCCAGGTTGGAGGAGGGGCTGGCACACGGCACGGTCACTAATTGCCTGTGCCATGTGCCCCTTGCCCGGCCTGCCCCTCCTCCCACACCATCCCTCCCCCTACCCAGAACCTCTGAAATTGGGCCTTTGACCGCTGTGAAATTTAAAATGCCGACTACAGAATTGGGTCTTACCGAGTAAAGAAATAAAATTACCAGGTGTCCAAGGCAGCATTTCAAGTTGGGGGGGGGGGCTGTTGGAATATTCTAGAATAAACTTGTAATGGCTTTGAACAGTTGCTAGGCAACAGAAAATTCCCCCAGCAACAGGGGTCTTTAATAAGGGCATGTGATCAGCTAAGTCTAGGTTAGTGTAAATGAGCACGAAAATAAGTCAGCAATAGGTCTCTGGCCAGATGGCTAAAAGGAGGAAAAGATTGTGTTTGTTTGTTTGTTTTGTCCCCCCCCCCATTTATTAATGACCAGTGTAAAGTTTTGTAAATAATAAAGACTCTGAGAAACAGACCCAAATGGTGTTTATTCCTGTAATGGGAATTTCACTAAGACAGGGGTCAGCAACCTTTTTCAGCAGGGGGCCGGTCCACTGTCCCTCAGAGCTTGTGGGGGGCCGGACTACGGTATATTTTGAAGGAAAAAAATGAACGAATTCCAATGTCCCACAAATAACCCAGAGATGCGTCTTAAATAAAAGCACACATTCTACTCATGTAAAAACACGCTGATTCCCGGACTGTCTGCGGGCCACATTGAGAAGGCAATTGGGCCAGATCCGGCCCCCCGGGCCTTAGTTTGCCTACCCATGCACTAAGAGATAGCTGGAACGCTGCTGCTAAGAAGTAAAAGATGCAGGAAAACTTTTCTGTAGAAACTCTGCCACAGAAAGAAAAGCACCAACAACATAGCAAGGGCAATGGGGGGGGGGCAGAGGCAAAAAGGGAACAGAGCAGCAAATGCAAATGATATCATTGTATAGGGGGCTCCTTTCCAGATATGGCCACATCGCCACCACCTTCTCTCCATTCAGTTAAGCAAGAAGCAGAATCACAGTTCAGGGAAGCATCCCAATTGGTCAAATGCACTCAAATGGCAAGAGGACCAGAGAGAGAGTAGCCTGGCCTGTGGCTACAGAATTCACACTCCGGCCATAAAATAAATGATAAAAAAAAGCAATGGTGTTTCCATCATCAGTTGTTGCTGGCATCCATCTGTCTCGAGAGACAAGGAAGTGGGCCTTGGGGTGAAGTTAAACCACTGCGTTAACAGCACCGAAGGGACCTCCCCGGGGCGCAAGCCTGGGCAGGGTATATGGAGATCCTGGGCTCCCCAGATGACAAGACCCTCCTCTCGGCCTCGCTGGTGTGGTCCCAAGAAAAGAAAAGCAAGACGTTTGGCACCAGCTTGGCCGTTGGAATTAATAATAATATTTGCAAGAAGGCTTATAAGGCACCATTCAACCATTGTAGGGATTTGCGTAGGGTCTAATCATTTGCCTTTTCTTCTCATTAGTTTTCCTTCTCCAAGATGGGCCACTTTCGCAGGAGTACAAGTCCCACCTGCCACTAACTTCCTTCTACAAGAAATGCACAAACTGCCTTCTTGACTATTCAACCTTCTGTTGGTCTCGTCTGCTCATCCTGTCTTCGCACGCAAGGGAAGTCCCTCACTGAGGGTTTGAGACCCATCAGCCCCTGTCGTGTCCCCAATGGTAACTGTAGCTAGCTGTCAAGAACGCACGCCACTCCGAGAAGTCAGCGGAAGATGTCTTGAAGTTTATTGTACAGCACACAGAGAAACGTGGAAAGTCCGTAAGGATTCTGAGGAGGCCATCTCAGAGTCCCCCTTAAATACATTTTGCTGGGTGACTCCCAATTCCCCCCTCCCTTCTGCCCTAAAGGTCCGGGGGTAATCCTGCTCCCCACCCGGGATGGCTTGGACAAAAGAGTTAACTGCTCTGGTCTGCCCGTGCTATTCATGGGTGCTTTTTACATTGTTATTGTGATGCTGCCAGTTCCGCCGCTGATGGCTCGTTAGCGGTCGTTATCTCCCATCCTGGGGTTGTTTACCCCGTGGGGCATGCCTGGGCGAGGTCGGGCCTGGCTGCGCTCGGTTTAACCCCTGCGTGCCTGGCTCCGCTGTTGTCCCCTTTTCTGGCCTGCTGCATGGTTCCCCTTCCTGGCGCCCGCATGGCGCGACCCCACTGTCTAGTCGGGTCGCGACATCCTGCCCCCCCGAAACTGACACCCCCCTCCCCTGGGGAGCGTCCTGGGTCCCGGGGCCCCCCGGCCGGTTTGGCCACTGCTGGTGGAATCTCTTGACCAGCTGTGGGGCCAGAACGTCCGACGCCCACACCCATTCTCGGTCCCCCGTTGCAAAGTCCTTCCACTCCACCAGGTACTGCAAACGCCCTCTGTGGAATCTGGAGTCCAAAATGTCCTTGACCTCATGGTGCTCCCCTCCCGCCAGGATCAACAGGGTGGGAGGCGCCGCCACGGGGTGCCAACCGTCGTCCTCCGGGGACTTCTTCAGCAAGCTGAAGTGGAACACCGGGTGTATCTGTTGCAAGTTCTTTGGGAGTTCCAGTTTCGCAGAAACTCCGTTGATTATCTCTATCACCTTAAACGGGCCCAAGTACCGGGGCCCGAGTTTCTTGCTGGGGAGGCCCAGTTTCAAATGCCGCGTGGACAGGTAGACCCGGCACCCCGCTTTGATGTCCCCTGCCGGTCTTCTTCGCTGGTCCGCCGTCCTCTTCTGCGCCGCCTTGACCTCCAGCAGTTGTTCCCGAAGGGATTCCCAGCACCTGGCCGTCCTCTCTCTCCACTTTCCGAGCTCCTCCGGCTCCCGGGCGGTGGGCTCCCCCAAGTCCGGCAGGTGCCTCAGGTCGATCCCGTAGACCACGGCGAAGGGGGACATCTCCGTGCTGCTATGTACGGAGTTATTATAAGCGAACTCCGCCAACGGAAGTAGCTGTGACCAGTCGTCCTGCTGGTAGCAGCCAAAACACCGCAGGTACTGCTCCAGCACCTGGTTGACACGTTCCGTCTGTCCGTCAGTCTGGGGGTGGTAGGCCGAGCTGAGTCCCTGTTCGATCCCCAGCAGTCCCAGGAACGCCTTCCAAAACCGGGACACAAACTGGGAGCCGCGATCGGAAATGACCTTGTCTGGAACCCCATGGAGCCGGAAGATGTGCTCCATGAACAGCTTTGCCACCTGGGTGGCGGTAGGCAGTGAGGCGCAGGGCACGAAATGGGCTTGCTTGGAGAACAGGTCCACCACGACCCATATTGCTGTCTTGCCTCGGCTGGGTGGCAGATCCGTAATAAAGTCCATGGAGATCACCGACCAAGGTCGAGGTGGGACCTCCAGGGGCTGTAGGAGGCCCTGCGGCTTGCCCACTGCCGGCTTGCAGGTGAGGCAGATGGGGCAGCCCGCAACATAGTCCTTGACATCTTTACGGAGCGTGGGCCACCAGAAGCTCCGCCGAACCAGCTTCCACGTCTTGACGAAGCCGAAGTGCCCGGCTGCTTTGGCGTCGTGGCATGCTTCCAGGGCGGCCCTCCGGAGGGGTTCCGGGACGTACGCGGCACTCCCTCTTCGCCAGATGTCCCCTTCCAGTGTCAAGGAGTCCCGCAGGCTCTGTAGTTCCGTGTCTGTCGGATACGCTGCCACTAGTCTGTCGCGGAGCGCTGCAGAAGGCTGGCTGCGCTCCCGGGGGGGTGTCCCATCTTGACCCCCTGTCTGTCCCTCCTTCCTCCTAGCCTGGTTACGGGTGGTGACGGCTCGGGCTAAGTGTTTGTCCTCAAATAGCGGACGCATCTCCGTGCGGACGTCCGCCTCGTACTGGGGCAGGCGAGACAGGGCGTCCGCGAGGAAGTTGTCCTTCCCGGGGATGTGGCTTAGCTGGAAATCGTACCGGGAGAAGAACTCTGCCCACCGCATGTGCTTGGCGGTCAGCTTTCGTGGCTGTCGGAGGGCCTCGAGGTTGCGGTGGTCTGTCCAGACCTCAAACGGCTCCCTTGCCCCCTCCAGCCAGTGCCTCCACTCCTCAAGCGCCATGCGGATGGCCGCTGCCTCCTTCTCCCAGGTAGACCAGTTCCTTTCCGCCTTCCCAAACTTCCGGGACAGGTACGCTCCGGGCCTCAGACGCCCCTCCCCGTCCCTCTGCAGGAGTACCGCTCCCATGGCCACATCACTAGCGTCTACCTGCACCACCATGGGCCGGGCTGGATCCACATGGATCAGCGTAGGCTCGGCGGCGAACGCCCTTTTGAGCCCCTGGAAAGCCTCCTCCGCCCGGGACCCCCAGTCCAGAGCCGCCCCGGGACGCTTGGCCCCCGTTCCTTTCCTTTTGGTACCTAGGAGATCGGTGAGGGGGGTCACCAAAGCCGAATAGTTGGGCAAAAAGCCCCTGCAGAAATTTGCGAACCCCAGCAGGCTCTGGAGTTGGCGCCGTGTCCGCGGCCGCTCCCACCCCAGGACTGCCTCCACCTTCTGGGGATCCATGGCTACCCCCGCCGCCGAGATCCTATACCCCAGGTAATCTAAGGAGGGGCGGTGGAACTCGCACTTGGGCAACTTGACGTATAGGTGGTTGTCCAGGAGTCTCTGCAAGACCTCCCGGACCAAACGGACGTGTTCCCGGGGGTCCTGACTGTACACCAGCACATCGTCCAGGTAGACCACCACCCCTTTGTACAGGAGGTCGTGGAGTACCTCGTTGATGAGGCTCATGAACACCCCCGGGGCCCCGCTCAAACCGAACGGCATTACCAGGAACTCGAACTGTCCAAACTGGCAGTTAAAAGCCGTCTTCCATTCGTCCCCCTCCCGGACCCGCACCCGGTAGTATGCCTCCCTTAAGTCTAGCTTCGTGAAGATCGTGCCGGTACCCAACTGGTCCAGCAGGTCCGGGATGAGGGGGAGCGGGTACGCGTTCCCTGCCGCTACGGCGTTCAGCCCTCTATAGTCCTGGCACAACCTCCGGGTGCCATCCTTCTTGCCCACGAAGATGACCGGAGCCCCCATGGGGCTCTTGGCGGGGCGGATGAACCCTCTGGCCAGATTCTTGTCCAGGAACTCCCTGAGGTCCTGGAGTTCCTCCCCGGACATCTTGTAGATGCGTCCCTTGGGAAGGACCGCATCTTCTGGGATGTCGATGGCGCAATCTGTGCGGCGGTGGGGGGGCAGCTCGTCTGCCTCGGTTTCCCCAAACACCGCCGCCAGATCCCGGTACTCCGGGGGTATCTCCGGCGCCACCACATCCCGCTTGCCCTCGTCCCCGTGGACCCCCTTGGCCTCCCCCTTTCCGGGGCACTGGGGGTCCGAATCGACCCTGTGCTGCCCACACCTATCCAGGTCGAACGTCAGGCGCCCTGAGCACCAGTCTACTATGGGGTTATGTTCCATCAGTCAATCCAACCCCAGCACTACCTGATACCCATCCGTGGGGACCCTAACTAGCGTCCTGGACTCCCGGTGGTCCCCCACCCACAAGGAGACCGGCCCCACTTCCACCCCAAACGGACCCCCCTTTATGGGACTGCCGTCCATCTGGACGAAAACTAAGGGGGTGCTCCGAACCTGGGTGGGCAAGTCCAGTTCCTTGGCCACTTCGGGGTGCAGCATGCTGTGGTCGCAGCCCGAGTCCAGCAGCGCATCGCCCGTCCATTGCTTGCCGCCGTCCGGGTTTTCCAGCCTCACCCGGACCAGGTTGGGTGGTCTTCCCGCCCGTTTCTTGGGGTCCGTTGACCCTGGCGGGACCTGCAGCCGGGCGTCCTTCACTGCAGGTCCAGGTCGTTTCCCGACTCCGAGCCTTCGGAGTCGGACTGGCGCTTTTCCCTTGGCTCCAACGCAACAGCCGCCCGGCTCCCGGTCTTGGGTGTCCGGCTGGTTCCCGACGTCGCTTGGGACCCTGCCGGGGTCTGAACCTCTTCTGGGGGTCGCTTGGGGCACGCCGCCGCATAGTGTCCAGCCCCAGCGCACCTCATGCAGAGTCCCTCCCGGCGTCTCCTCTCCCGTTCCGGGTCGGGGGTGCGCTTGGGCCGGGGGACCCCCGTGCCATTGGCGGGACGGGGGGTCCCTGAGTTCTCCGCGGGCCTTCGGTCCTTGCCCGCCCTGGGTCCTAGCTCCAGCATCCCCAGGTCTGCTTCCAACTGAGCCACCATGCGGCACCAGCCGTCCAGCGTCGACAGTTCCCGAGGGGTCCCTTTCACTACGGCCCACTTGCGGAGCTCAGGATGGAGGCCCTCCTTGAAGTAGTGGACGAGGACCTCCTCGTTCCAGGAGGAGATTTGGGCGGCCTCCCCCCTGAACATGTCTACATAGTCCTGTACCGGGAGACCCCCTTGCCTGGCCTTCTGGACCCGTCGTTTTGCCTTCTCCTCCGCCTGCGGGTCTTGGAAGCGCTCTCGAAGGGCCGCCAAGAAGTCCTCCAGGTTGGCCAGAGCCGGGTCCCTGCGGTCGACCAGGAGCATGGCCCACTGGCCGGCCTTCCCCTGCAGGGAGGAGATGACCGCCGCTACCAAGTCCTCTGGGTCGCAGTCGTCTCCCCCGTACCTTCTGGCGTGGTTCCTTGCGTGGAAGATGAAGGTGGAGAGTTCCGCCGGGTCCCCCTCGAAAATGGACTTCAGCTCCGGGGGCGGCCTGCGCCGTGCCGTCGCCCTCCGGCGGACGTGTCTCCCGCGGGTCTCCGGGATCGCTGCAGCGCGCTCGTCCTCGCTGCTGTCGCCCGTGGAACTCCCCGCCACTGCGTCGTCCTCCAGCCGGCTGCTGCGACGTCTTGGCGGGGAAAACGCCTGCCCCCTCGGGGCCGTCCCGTCCAACCACGTCAGCCGCTGAGTCGTTCCGGGCTCCTGACCTGAGCCCTCCCTTGGGGTCTGCCGACTGCAGACCCCCGATCCTGCGTGGCCTCGGCTCCCGCCGCCGCTACGACTTGTCCGGGGCACTGCGCCCCCACAGGCCTGGTCCAACAACCGGCCTGACTCCTCACCGACCCGCAGCCGCTCCCAGATGAGGTGGTTCAGCTGCTCCTGGAGTCGCCGTAGCTCGGCCAGGCTCCCGCTGTCTGCTCCGGCCGAGGAAAGGCTCCGTTGATTTGAGGTGAACAGATCCGCCGGCCGCTCGAGTAGGGTGCTCGAGGTAACGGGGGTCTGAAAACGTGCCGCTCCGCGCCATGGGGTCGCCATCTCGGTAGCTGCCGGTAAGCGATCCCAACCCGATACGGACGTCGAAGTTTTTGGGGAGAATCCTTACTATGTCTTGTCCCCAATGGTAACTGTAGCTAGCTGTCAAGAACGCACGCCACTCCGAGAAGTCAGCGGAAGATGTCTTGAAGTTTATTGTACAGCACACAGAGAAACGTGGAAAGTCCGTAAGGATTCTGAGGAGGCCATCTCAGAGTCCCCCTTAAATACATTTTGCTGGGTGACTCCCAATTCCCCCCTCCCTTCTGCCCTAAAGGTCCGGGGGTAATCCTGCTCCCCACCCGGGATGGCTTGGACAAAAGAGTTAACTGCTCTGGTCTGCCCGTGCTATTCATGGGTGCTTTTTACATTGTTATTGTGATGCTGCCAGTTCCGCCGCTGATGGCTCGTTAGCGGTCGTTATCTCCCATCCTGGGGTTGTTTACCCCGTGGGGCATGCCTGGGCGAGGTCGGGCCTGGCTGCGCTCGGTTTAACCCCTGCGTGCCTGGCTCCGCTGTTGTCCCCTTTTCTGGCCTGCTGCATGGTTCCCCTTCCTGGCGCCCGCATGGCGCGACCCCACTGTCTAGTCGGGTCGCGACACCTATGACCCTTCCCCACCACACACCTGTGGGTGACACATTGGCAACTCATGTTCTACACCTTCCAAAACACCTTTTATGTTCTCTAATAAAGCCACTGTTTATGATGGGATGTGGATGAGCAAAAGATGGTGGTACCCACTCCAGGGTACCTTCTGTGACAGCACACAAGTTGCAGAAATCCCTACCCAGAGAGACAGGGCCTGCCCACTCATGAGGCAAGGTCAGGCAACTGCCTCAGGAAGCAGGGTTTACCAGGGCAGCAGATCCCGATGTTGCTCTTTCTCCCCACCCCCACCCTTTGTTCCGGATGTAGATCTTCCCTGACCCCTTCTTCCATGATGGGGAGGGAGACACCATTTTGTGGTCCACCTCAGGTGTCAAAATGTCTTGGGATGGCCCTGTGCAGGAGTGTGTCTGGCACCTTCACTATAAAGCTTTCAGTGACTTGTGAAGACCTGGCCTCTGACATCATAGGTGTGTATATTCTCAAGACCCACCTTATTCTCGTGACTGCAATCTGTTTTAACTGTTTGTAATTCTGAATTTTAATTGGTTGTAACCCCTCTGGGACTGGGTTGCGAACGTGATCCGTGCAGGAGGCACGTTCGCAATCCGCAGTGTTCGCAACCCACAGTGCTGCGTCTGCGCAAGCGCGGGTCACGATTAGGCACTTCTGCGTATGCGCAAAGCGCAATTTAGTATATCTGCGCATGCGCGAGCGCTGAAACCCGGAAGTAACCCGTTCCGGTACTTCCGGGTTCGGCGCAGTACGCAACCCGAAAACGCGCAACCTGAAGCGTCTGTAACCCAAGGTATGACTGTATTATTATTATTATTATTATTAATTATTAATTATTGATACCCATGCCTCAGCTCACAAGGACCATCTGAGTTTTACATTTTAGCTCTATTAGCATAATAATGCATATTCTGCCAGCCCATCAATGCCCCCAGAACTGCCACACTTCTCAGAAATGAAACACTTTGTGGGCTTTTGCAGAGGAAATATTTCTACTGGGATCAAATTAAAGCAGCGTTTAATTTTAATACTTGCCCTTTTGCACCCAAGCTGTTTGCATCAAAGGATTACATTGGTAGTTTCGAAGCTGCAAACTTCCACGGCACTGATATTTCTTGGTCCCCCAAAGGAAAGGGAGGAAAGGCAGTGATTTTACATACACCTACCCACCCACATCTCCCTTTTCTCTGAGATGTTTTTCAAGGGAAATGCTCTTATCTGAAGCTTTACAAATATTTTAAATTTATTTTACACACACACACAAACACACTCCTTGGGGTTATCTCTAACTTCTTTTTGGCTATTTTGTCATACATTTTGTATTATGTAGCGAGTGATTCTCAAAATGACTCAGTTGTGCAGCCATGGAAACATCTTAGTCAAGTCAGACAAATGTTCTAAGCGCATCCAGTGGTAGAGGTATGGTCTCGAGGTCCTGTGTGCACCCCTTTCAGGGAGCCCTATTCATTTTCCTAAATAAACGTGACTCTGAAAATATGATGGAGTCAAATGCATAAGAATTGGTTAGCTAAAATCCTGGGTTATTTTTTTCACTGCTATAATATTACAGCATATTTTGATTTTAATCAACCATATATGCACGTATTGAGGTAAAAAGAGAAAATCCAAGCAGAAATTCCAAAAAGAATGGGGGAAGTATAGAGAATACCTTAAAAAGCCTTGCCCTCAAATTAATACTTGGACTTGTTTCGATTAACTTCTGCAAGATAATTTATGGCACTTAAGTTAAAAATAGTAAGAAAAGGGGGTAATAACGAACTAAGAAGGAGACGGTTTAACAAAAACAAAAAGAGAACTGTGTTGAGCTTGAAGGAAGTCAACTGGAAGAAAAGAACAACTAAAATATTATGTATATATTGTTGATTATCTGTTTTGTATAAGTTATCGTACGCTATTATACTTTATTTGTATATATTTTGTTTTTTGTTTGTTTTCTTTGTTGTTTTTGATTTTCCTTTGATTGTGTATCATTATTTCTATGTTTAGTTTTACAAGCGTGTGTGTGTGTGTGTGTGTGTGTGTGTTGTAAATAAACTCAATAAAAAAGAGAGAAAATTTCATCTGATATGATAGCCATCTTCAGATACCGCAAGGACTGTCACATGGAAGATGGAGCTAGCTTGTTTTCTCCTGCTCTGGAGGGTAGGACTTGAATCAATGGCTTCAAATTACAATAATAATAATAATTCATTATATATATGCCACGAATCTGACTGGGTTCCCCCATCCACAAGAAAGGAGATTCCGACTAAACATACAGAAAAACCTTTCTGACAGTAAGAGCTGTTCCACAGTGGAAAAGACTCCCTCAGAAGGTGGCGGGCTCTCCTTCATTGGAGGTTTTTAAGCAGAGGCTGGATGGCCACCTGCCATGGATGCTTTAGCTGAGATTCTTGCATTGCAGGGGGTTGGATTGGATGACCCTCGGAGTCCCTTCCAACTGTCAGGAGTCCAGGTTCCCAGCTTGATAACACAGTAAGCGTAGGTAATTAAAAAGGAGGATTTATTGCGAAAACAAACAGATAACTCCAGACGGCTCTAACAAAGCCACCAGCATCACTACTCAAGATGACCCTTCTGAAGATTCCTTCCGGTATCTGCAGAAGATATCGAACTTTCGCTTACGTCTCTTGTTTTGCTTCCTGTCTAGCAGCCCTCCCCTTCTCCGACTGTGGGGATTTATTGGATCAGCTCCAACCTCAGCTTTTTCAGAGAGGCTGTCTCTGAGTTTGTTCGCTCCGTTTTGTGCTTCCTGCGAGCTTTGGCTGTCTTCTAGCCTGCTCCCAGCTACCGCCTTATCAGACTGAACGCCAAGGTCAGGAATATCTGAATTCTGCAGCTGTTGGCTCTCCCCTGTCTGACGAACACCTAAGCCTCTTTGTTTGTGACTGCTTTCTGCATTTGGCTGCAAATCTTCTCTTGGAGCTGGCTCATTCATGACACCAACTCCACAACTGCTTTCTTGTTATTTGAATCCATTGGTTCAGGTCTTACCCTCTGGAGTGGGAGAAAAGAAGCTTGTTCCATCTTCCACGTGACAGCCCTTCAGATATTTGAAGAAGGCTATCATATCACCTCTCAGTCTCCTCCAGGCTAAACACACCCAACTCCCTCTATCCTTCCTCCCAAGGATTTGTTTCCAGACCCTTCACCATCTTGCACAGATGTTTGTACAGATGCATTTGGACTCTGACTCCTACAAGCCATAAACAGTGTAGCTCATGGCCAGAGATGCTGGGAGTTTTAGTCCAGCCATATTTGGAGGACAACAGGTTTCTCATCCCTGATTTATAGGAAGATCATTTGCCCGGTGTCTCCTCTGCTCTATTTTCACTTCCCCACCCTGCATTTTTTTCCCGGTTTGGTTTTTCGCAACCTTGTCCTTCCCTCAACTTTAGTTACCTCCTCTTTAATTGGTATCTTTTGGTCTCAGAAGTCTAAGTGCTTTGAAAGCCGGCCATGAAACGGCTCTTTCTCTCTCATATATTTCTCCCCTCGCCTTCACCTGCTGCCCCAGGAAAGCAATCAAAATCTTAATATACAGAGTTAACTAGCGGCTGCCAGCTTTGTTGACTGTTTGCTGAAAATTAAAAGTGAGGCAAGGGCTAAGCTCAGCTGAATAACCTAATAGCAGAGGCAGGGAGAGAGAGTTACATACAAAAGGGAAAAAACCCTCTGAAATGGCAGGTTGCATTGTGAACTCCAAAAGCTCTTTGCCCAGATCTGTTTTGATTTCCCTGGGTCTGTTTTGAAAGAAAATGTGCTGCCTCTGAAGGCTACATTTCCCCATGTTTCTTTATGTTTATATCCTGAAAAAGAAGCCATTGCTAAAACCTGGTTCTCCAGGCATAGGCCTGGAACTGTTTTTGTTCCTTAGGGGGTGTAGCAACTCCCCTATGAGGAAAGGAAAGGGGGGGGGAACCTGGTGATCTCATAATGCCATACCGCTCAACTGTCCCAATTTAAGAGGGACATCCTGGAATTACAGAAGCCATTCCGGCTTCTGATTGGATCCAGAAAACCCTTGCACCAGAGCGCCGGAACAAAAGACATTCCTTTTTTTGCATGAGCCAAACAAAAAACAAAAACCCGAGCGTCCCAATTTTGATCACCCAGATGCTTGGGGGGTATGTAATGCTGTTCAGCAAATCTACAGTGCAGTTTGCTATCTTGTGTACAGCTCTGGTCGCTTCACCTCAGAATGGATATTGCAGAATTGTAAAAGGTTCAGAAAGGGGCAATGGAAATTATCAAATGGGTGGGGAGACTCCCTGGTGATGACAATGGTGATAATTTATTATTTATATGCCACCCATGTGACCAGGTTGCCCTAGTCACTCTGGGAGGCTTCCAGCAAATTGAAACAGTAAAATATCAAACATTAAGAATGGTTACAGCATTTAGGACTTTTTAGTTTATGGTGCTGGAGGAGACTTGAGAGTCCCATGGACTGCAAGAAGATCAAACCTATCCATTCTGAAGGAAATCAGCCCTGAGTGCTCACTGGAAGGACAGATCCTGAAGCTGAGGCTCCAAGACTTTGGCCACCTCATGAGAAGAGAAGACTCCCTGGAAAAGACCCTGATGCTGGGAAAGATGGAGGGCACAAGGAGAAGGGGACGACAGAGGACGAGATGGTTGGACAGAGTTCTCAAAGATACCAACATGAGTCTGACCAAACTGCGAGAGACAGTGGAAGACAGGAGTGCCTGGCGTGCTCTGGTCCATGGGGTCACCAAGAGTCGGACACGACTAAACGACTAAACAACAACAAAAGTTTAGAGAAAAGATAAGAGGTGACATCATAGAAACATGATGCGTGGCATAGAGAAAGTGGATGGAGAAAACGTTTTCTCTCTCTCTCATACCTCTAGAACTCATGGACATTTTATCGCCTCCCTCCCATTGGTTCTGGCAATAAGACTTTGGGAGTTAGATACATCCACGATTGACATCCACTCAAAGTGGGAAGGGGAGTCTTGTGGATCTGTTTACACACCAGAGAAAATCAGTGACTGCTTTTGTTTTGATAGTGGTGGCCTCGGGATTTAAATGCAGCACATGATTAACCTCTGGAACTCACTCTGACAGGAGGCAGTGATGGCCACCAACCTAAATGGCTTTGAGAAGAATTAGACAAATTCATGGAGGAAAGGTCTTTCAATGGCTACTAGTAATGATGGATATGCTTTGTCTCCACAGCTGGAGGAAGCAATGTTTTTGAATTCCAGCTGCAGAAAACAATAGGAGGGGAAAGAGCTCTTGTGCTCAGATCCTGCTAACAGGTTTCCCACAGTTGATCCCTGTGAGAACAGAATACTACATGGGCCATTGGCCTGATCCAGCAGCCACTTCTTATTTACTATGTCCACAAGTGGGAGTCAGAGTAAGAAGCGTGACACACTGATCCAGTTTGTTGCAGTCCTTATTGACCCAACTGTCGGAGACTGGCTGGATGAGGAGTGGTGGGCACTGCCCTCCCAGGACCCCACCCCACCCTAGGGAAGGCACAGGAGCAAAACACTTGGATCCAGGTCAATGGTGGTGGGATACTGGCCACACCTCAGAGGATGGGAGAAGCTGGGAGGTATGAGAAGCAGGAAGCATGAGGGATCACAGAGAGGGAGAAGCAAGAAGGTGGCCCAAAACAGGGCAGGGTGATGGGACTTCCAGTTTGGACGCAGGCTCCAACAGAGAAGACAGAAGAGAGCCAAACCCTGCATCTTCTCCATCAGCAGCAACAGGACAACATTTCTGCTGAAAGCTCTCTGGCCCCATTGACTCTCCTGTTGCTCACCGTAGCAGCAGATTACAGAGGAGGAGCCCTGACTCAGAGTGCAAAGGGTGAAAGAGGGGCTGCATGCCAGTCCAAGCAACTTCATTAGGGGGGTTTGCCTTTAACAAGCCTCCTTGTATCCCCCTCCGTGCAAACTACATACCTGCAGCCCTAAAACCTTTCGATGCTAAATTGCTACCCCAACTGCTTTATGGGACTCAGTTCTGTGCTCCTCTGCCAAATTTGACCTCGCTTGAAAGGGTTCAGGCAAAATTTATCAGAGCAGCCCTTCAGGTGCCTACATGCGTGTCAAATGCCGCACTTCGTCTCGAAACAGGAATGGTCTCCGTCGAGGCAAGACTCTGGATGCAAGCCTGTAACCTCTGGTTGAAAGTTCATCTTAATCCGCAAGGCCTTACCCTGTTGATCTTAAAAGATAAACTTTGCCCATCTTGGAGCAAATCCACAGAAAACAAGATGAAAAGTATAGGTCTATGTCCAGCCTACCTAAGTACTCAGACCTATAACAAGGCAAGAGCATTAATCAAGCAGAGGATTAAGGACATCGAACGGCAAAACGACCTATGTAAAGTCCCTTACTTTTTATCACCAGAAGAGCGGAGATATGCACTGCTTCCAGCTAGGTATCTAACCCAGCTCAAAGTCCCATCCCATAGAAGGGCGTTCACTTTGGCCCGTCATCATGTGTTGCCATCCGCCATTTTGGATGGGAAGTATAGGCGGGTTCCACTGGGCGACAGACTCTGCCCATGCAACGCCGGTGATGTCGAGACAACAGAACACGTGCTTCTCCATTGCCGTTTTTATAGGATTTTACAGAATGAACTTATCTCCCCCTATTAAGGGAGTACCCGGGATGGCCTGAAGACTACTATATGTTCTGGCTACTCTCTGATTCCAATACTAAGGTCACAGTCGCAGTGGCAAAGTTTTGCGTTGGTGCAATTAAGCTTCGGGCAGTGCAAATAAGAGGCTCCGGATCTGTTTTTTCGGGTTAAGCTACACTATTCTTTGACCAGTCGATTCTTATAATTATCTTAATTTTTAATTTTATAAAGCAAAGATTATTAATCATATTTTAATAGCATGATGGTCACCCCTATTTAGTTAACATTAGACCGATTTTAATCTATATCTACAGCTGATTTGTATGTAATTCTGTGTGTATGCGTGTGTATACTGGTCGTTGACCGTAATAAAAATGACTGACTGATTGTATTCCCCCTCCCATTTCCTTAATAAAGAAACTGCACATTTAGCCTCGTGTCTCTCTTTAACCTGTGAACGACCTGATCATCCTGACAACCCCTTGACACCAATGTAGCGGCCATCACCACATCTTGAGGTTGTGCGAATCCCATCAGTTAATCCTGGTCTCTCTGTGATCAAACTTTCTTTTGCACTGCAGTTCAGCTTCACTGGCTGACCCCAAATTCTAGCATTGCACGGGAGACAAATCCCACTCCTTTCGTCGTCTCACATCTCCTCCCTCTCTTTCAACCGTTTGTCTCAGAAGCCTTGCGGAGAATGTCGCAGTCTGGCTTTCCTTGCTCAGCCTCCTGCCGGTGTGTGTGTAGGGGGGGGGTGCTTCTTCACAGCTGTTGCAAACGAAATGAAATGAAATAGAGCTGACTGATGCGGTTCACAGCAACAGCTAACCCACTCCATGGAAGTTCTGTCACTGCTCCCCTGGAGTTTGCAGCAGCAGACGTAAGACAGCATTTAACCATCCCTCTGGGAAGCCTTGAGCTGCTTTGAGCATCTGTAAACCCAGGTTACATCTCAAGTACAGATTTAGAATTGGATTAATAGTCCCACATCTGATTTCCAACAAAGTGATTAAGAGTTGCTGTTTTTCCCCTGTACAGCAGTACTTTAGAAAGATGGGAGTTCCTCGGAGTTTACATGCAAGCTCCATTTGGAAAACTTAATTACGATGGACTCCACAAAACTTCATTCCAGGGGGCCATGGATGTCCTTGGAGGTGGGGACAATTGCCACATAATGTTGGGGACTGGGCAGAGGAGGAATGGTGGAGACCGCCTCCCCATCCTGACCCTTCCAGGGAGGAGGAAGAGGAAGATAGTATAGATTTGCAACAGGGGTTTGAAGGAGGTCTCAGTTCAGAGGCAGATGAGGGGGAAAGCTGGGAAATCAAGGGACAGCCAGAGCGACACCCAGCTGACACGTTGTCATTAGAAAGCATTCCAGACCCTCCATCTCCCAGAACCTGGTGAGCCTTAAAAGTAGGAGAGCAAAGAGCTCAAAGATAGAGGGCGTTTAGCAGCACCAGTAGAGGAGGTGAGGAATGAGGAAGTGGGAGAGATGGGGGGGGTGGAGATTCACTCGGGACAACGCCAAGAGGCTGGGTTCTAGAAGCTGTCTCTGTCAAGATTGAAATTTAGAAAGGACTGTAAGAAACTTTTCCTTGTCTTTATACTTTCCTGGGCAACCAGCCACTGACAGCATCCTGACACCTACCCCACAATGTACCATAACTCTCAGGTCCTCAGTTTTGGGGGTTTGCTTTTTCAAAAAGAGTTTCTAGAATTTGTAGAACCTGAGATATGGGCCGAAATGCTCCCCTTTTCAGTGTATTTCTAACGTCCCAGGGTGCTCTCCCAGTTCTGCTGGACAGGGATGTGTGGTGGGAAACATCAGGTTGTTCTGGCTCAGGGGAAGGTGTCTGTAAGGCTCCAGAGGCTCCAGACCTAAAAGCTCCTCTGGGATTTATTGTCCCCATCTGGCGTCCTGCAGCTTCTGCCTCTGTATCCAGATGTCAGGAATCCAGTCCCCGGCTTGATCACACAGTAAGTGTAGTTAACTAAAAAGGATGACTTATTGTCAGAACAACAGATAGCTCTGGAGGGCTCTAACACAGCTTCCTGACATCATCAGTCACCATGACGCTTCTGAAGACTGCTTCCAGTGTGAACAGAAGCAACTGAACTTTCACTTCACATGTCTTTTGTTTTGCTTCCTATCTTGCAGCCCTCCCATTTGCCAAGACCTTGGACTGAGTGGGTCAGCTCCCGCCTTTTCCCCATTCTCTGAGAGGCTGTCTCTTAACTCTTTCCCACCTGTTTGGCGAGCTTTGACTGCATTCTAGCCTGCTCTCAGCCATTCCCTTATCAAGCAGCATTCCAAGGGGCGGGGGAGTTGGCTCTAGCCAATGCTCATCCTGCATGGCAGTTAACCCTCTCTGTTCCTGGTTGCTTTCTTCAGTTGGCTGCAAACCTTCCCTGTGAACTGGCTCATTCCTGACACCAGATCACTGCTGGAGGCAAGGGTCATGACTGGTAGGCTCTCCTTCAATGCAAAATGAAGCAAATTTCTCCTCCTTCCCAACCAAGCGGTGGTGATGGCACCAATGTCTTGATGGAGGTTTCCCACCCTATTTTCATGCTTCCATAATCTCATGGATTGACTACTGCCATGTTCTTTCCATGGGCAGTCCTTGGAGATGGCTTAGAAGTGGCAGCTGGTGCAGAAGGCTGAAGTTCATCTCCTGATTAATGTTGGAAGAAATACATTTTCAGGACTGCAACTTTCAAGACCGTGGCCGGTTAAGTGTTCTTCACAAGCGGGGAATTGGTTTGTCAAAGCTGGCTTGAGCTACATGAGTTCACCAAGGGTTGGGAGAACTGTGCTTACGTCGACAAGCTATTCAGACAACCGCATTTGTCCGGAGTGCATTTCATGACTCACACAGCAAAGAGGAGAAAGGAAATTTGCACGATGTTTCTGCAATTTGACCCATAAGCCCCGAGTCAGCAATTTAAAGGAAGAAAAGAAAGCAGAAGAAATATTTGAAAGCAGTGAAGAGATTGCAGCTCTCCTAATTGCTGCATTTGCCTGTGAAATATTAAGAAATTTATTGGGGGGATTTTCTACTTCAAAAAAATTAAAGGGAGTTCATTATGCGCCATGAACCTGCTTAAATATTCATCATGTTGTTAATGAACCACATTCATTTTTAAAATGTGCAATCTGAGATGGCATCGAACATGAGTTGATAATAATATAATTTGCTTGTAATGGTGGAAGGGATGAGAACAGTGAAAATAATTATATTTCTAAACATTCGACATGGTTTCCTCCTGGCTAATGAGCAGCTGTTTTTCATTAGCTGTGATGTTATATCCTTAGCTGATCAACCTGGCACAGCTGGAAACATTTAGAAGGGGGGGAAAGTACTACATGTTATCAAACTGATACATCCTGAGAATAACTGAAGAAAATGTTGGAGAGAGAGAGGGGGGGAGAGAGAGAGGCTTTCCATCTAGCAGATATGGATGGAAATCATCCATATCCAAGGTGCTGGTTTTGACCTTTAAAGCCCTACGCGGCCTAGGACCCTCGTACTTAAGGGACCGCCTCTCCTGTTATGCCCCGGGTAGGACCTTGAGGTCCTCAAATAATAACATCCTGGAGATCCCGGGCCATAAGGATATCAGGCTGGCAGCTACCAGGGCCAGGGCTTTCTCGGTTCTGGCCCCGACATGGTGGAATGATCTGCCGCAAGAGACGAGTGTCCTGCAGGATTTGGCATCCTTCCGCAGGGCCTGCAAGACGGAGCTGTTCCGCCTGGCTTTTGGGTTGGTTTGAGGGTAACCCTGACGTTTTATTCCGTTGGTTTGTTGGTGGGCTGCTTAAAATGAGGTGGCATTTAAATTTTAAATTTTAAATTGTATTTTAATTGGCATTTTTAACTGTTTGTTTTGTGGTTTGTTGTGGTTTTATGATTGTTAGCCGCTCTGAGCCCGGTCTTGGCTGGCAAGGGCGGGGTACAAATAAAAGTTTATTATTATTATTATTATTATAAATGAATATGTCCATTTCAGTTTCTCTGCTTCTCTCTTCCCTCACCCCCTATTTTTGGGTTCAGTTAATCTCATTCCCACATCAGTTTACATTTACCACCACACACAAAAACGCCATTCATGAAATTCAATCAACAATTATTATTATTAATTAATTAAACATATTTGTCACTTGTTACCTGAAAGGTCTCCAAGCCATTGACTTTCAAAACCATAAACATGGACACATCAAACCACAGTAAAAAGAAGAAGAAAATCATCATACAAAGCATCAAAACTCTCAAAGGTATGTGCCTACATCAGGGGTTGGCAACCTAAGGCCCGTGGGCCGGATGTGACCCAATTGCCTTCTCAATCTGGCCCGCGGACGGTCCGGGAATCAGCGTGTTTTTACATTAGTAGAATGTGTGCTCTTATTTAAAATCCATCCCTGGGTTATTTGTGGGGCATAGGAATTTGTTCATTCACCCCCCTCAAAAAAAAAATAATAGTCTGGCCCACCACATGGTCTGAGGGACGGTGGACTAGCCCACGGCTGAAAAAGGTTGCTGACCCCTGGCCTACATGAACACACCATGCACACTGACACCTCTCTCTGAGGTCTCCCACCCTCCTACAGTATGGTTACCAGATTATTTTCAATGAATCCAGGGACACTTTTTTTTTTTTTAAGCTGAGTAGCAACAGGGAGTCAGTAGGGAGGGGGGTGAGGCAAAGGACCCTGGGCCCAAGCACACATGCATATTGTATAAAGGTGCAAAGCCCTTCTTTCGCACCCAGTGAAACATAAATGCACAGAGTTTTTAAAAAACTGGGCAACGGCTACCCGCCCGCGACTCCTGTGCCTCCCCTGATCTCCTTCCCCCTTCCCCCCTTTGTTTTGACTGGTCGGGGGAGGCTCGGGAAATTCATGTGACTATAGGGCAGTTTCTTACCGTGTGCGTTGCCACCACCACATTTTCTCAGCATTATTTGAGGATTTATAATCTGCTTTTTAACTCCATTGAGTTTTCAAACAACCGAACAATATGAGAGAGAGAGAGAGAGAGAGAGAGAGAGAGAGAGAGAGAGAGAGAGAGAAACATCTAAGAGAGGTGGGGGGAAATACACACTGAATCAGCCGCATTATCTTAACAGCAGGGAGAATAATGCAAACCCAAGTAAACTCCATTGTGCAGGAAGGTTCAAAGTCGGCTTAGAAATAAAAGGCTTAAAAGCAAATCTCAAACAGAAATGAATTCTCTAAATGAAAAGTGGTCATGGGTCGATAGATTACTACTACTACTACTACTACTACTACTACTATCATTATTATCATCATCATCATTAATGTATTTAAGGTAAAGGTACCCCATACTGTTAGGTTCAGTCGCAGACGACTCTGGGGTTGCGGCGCTCATCTCGCTTTACTGGCCGAGAGAGCCGGCGTACAGCTTCCGGGTCATGTGGCCAGCATGACTAAGCCGCTTCTGGCGAACCAGAGCAGCGCACGGAAACGCCGTTTACCTTCCTGCTGGAGTGGTACCTATTTATCTACTTGCACTATGACGTGCTTTCGAACTGCTAGGTTGGCAGGAGCTGGGACCGAGCAAAGGGAGCTCACCCCGTTGTGGGGATTCGAACCGCCGACCTTCTGATTGGCAAACCCTAGGCTCTGTGGTTTAACCCACAGTGCCACCCGCGTCCCTTTTAATGTATTTATATCCTGCCTTTCTCCCAAATTGGGATTCAAGGTGGGTTACAACATTTTAAAAAGTAACAGGTGTCTCCCAAGAGTTGTGGTGTAGCTGAGGGGATTGGATTAGAGGACCGACTCTACAATTCTAGGATTCTATGAAAAACATCATTCTAAAATACAAATTAATAAGCACAACAATAGTCAAGATACAGTAAAACACCTTTAGACCCAGCATTAAAATACTGATCAACACCATCTGCACATTAGTTTCCAAAGGCATGTCTGAAGAGGAAGGTTTTCTTTGCCTGCTGGGGGGAAGATTCTGCAATATGGAAACAGCTACCAGCCATGCCTGTGATGTGTATGGAACCAAGCTAAAGTGCTCTGTCCCCTCTGCCTCCATCTCTACCAACCTTCTTGGGGGGTTAATCTGCAGAAATGGAGGCCGAATTGTAGACTTGTGGCAATTCCACTATTTATTTCATAATTCTAGCTTCACAACATGCATTTATATAGCAGTCTGTGGGCCTGTTCAAGATCTGAGTGTTTCATGTGCACTCATGTTGTTTCAGTTCTGTTGCTGTTTCAAATGGATATGGATGATGTGATGCTTCTTGCTGTTTGCTCATGAGTATTGGATTGTGGATTTAATGACATAAAGCATGGGTAGGCAAACTAAGGCCCGGGGACCAGATGTGGCCCAATCGCCTTCTAAATCCAGTCCATGGACAGTCTGGGAATCAGCGTGTTTTTACAGGAGTAGAATGTGTCCTTTTATTTAAAATGCATCACTGGGTTATTTGTGGGGCATAGGAATTCATTCATTTTTATTTTTATTTTTTCAAAATATAGTCTGGCCCCCCACAAGGTCTGAGGGACAGTGGACCGGCCCCCTGCTGAAAAAGTCTGCTGACCCCTGACATAAAGCTACAGATACAGGTAGATAGCCGTGTTGGTCTGTCATAGTCAAAACAAAATAAAAAAATTCCTTCCAGTAGCACCTTAGAGACCAACTAAGTTTGTTCTTGGTATGAGCTTCCGTGTGCATGCACACGAAAGCTCATACCAAGAACAAACTTAGTTGGTCTCTAAGGTGCTACTGGAAGGAATTTTTTTATTTTATAAAGCTACAGAATTACTTGAATTCTAGTTCTAATCCAGGTTTTCTCACTTCCACATAGTTAAGATTTTAGCCTCTTGCCATTCTCACACATAAATATTTCGCCCGTTGTTACACTGCCTCATGGGATATGTAGCCTTGCAGTTGCACAATCTCTTAGGCTTGCTTTCTTGCAGCATCGGGGTGGATTCTCCCCGCACCACAAATGTACCATGTTAAGTGTCAGCCCTGGTTTGGGAACCAATAATGTAAATGATACAAAAGCCGGTAATAATATTGGAGCAATTTGACTGGCATTATTTCTCTCACTTCTGTACATGCATCCTGAAAGCAAATCTTTGCATAATTTCGCTCTTGCCACACAATAAATAGCTTTCTGTGGCTGATTAAACACAGCACCTGTCTTAGCAGCTGTTTATTAACCAGCACACTCAAAGACAGGAGGCATTATCTCTTCCATTTGTGATGCTAAAGGAAGCTGTTTGCCGGCACAGCTTAACACGCCTGAACCTTGCTGGAGTTTTGTAACCCGTAAAAGACCGAGGAGTTAGGAAAATGATTTGTTTTGTTATTCTAATTAGCCGCTGAAGTGCAGGGCTTGCTGCGTGCTGACTCCGCAGGCTGTTTTCATGCTGAAACAGATAGAATCCGCACGCCTGCAAAGAGGTGAGCGAGGAGAAAGCAATGTTCCATATTCCAAGGTGGAATTCTTGCTTACATTTGGGAGGGATGCAGATTTTGATAGGGACATGAATCTTGGCTACGGAGAATGAATTGTACAGTGTTGAAAGCAGGCTGTGTGTCCAAGGAGCTGACATATTTCTGGGGAATTCGTGGAGAATGGGACTCTTCTCCCTTTCTTGTGCTACACTGCTAGACTTGCTCCTGCAAGCTAGGAGACAAACAACCTTTCTTACTACCATTGCTAGAAAATGACAACAGTTTTACAAGTGAGTTCATAGAATCATAGAATCATAGAGTTGCAAGAGACCACAAGGGCCATCCAGTCCAACCCCCTGCCAAGCAGGAAACACCATCAAAGCATTCCTGACAGGTGGCTGTCAAGCCTCTGCTTAAAGACCTCCAAAGAAGGAGACTCCACCACACTCCTTGGCAGCAAATGCCACTGTCAAACAGCTCTTACTGTCAGGAAATTCTTCCTAATGTTTAGGTGGAATCTTCTTTCTTGTAGTTTGAATCCATTGCTCCGTGTCTGCTTCTCTGGAGCAGCAGAAAACAACCTTTCTCCCTCCTCTATATGACATCCTTTTATATATTTGAACATGGCTATCATATCACCCCTTAACCTCTTCTCCAGGCTAAACATACCCAGCTCCCTAAGCTGTTCCTCATAAGGCATCGTTTCCAGGCCTTTGACCATTTTGGTTGCCCTCCTCTGGACACATTCCAGCTTGTCAGTATCCTTCTTGAACTGTGGTGCCCAGAACTGGACACAGTATTCCAGGTGAGGTCTGACCAGAGCGGAATACAGTGGTACTATTACTTCCCTTGATCTAGATGCTATACTCCTATTGATGCAGCCCAGAATTGCATTGGCTTTTTTTATCTGCTGCATCACACTGTTGACTCATGTCAAGTTTGTCAAGAGTTAACACCTGCACATAATATTCTTGGCTGTATGAAGTAGCTGGCCTTTGGTCGGCATCCACCTGTCTCGAGAGACAATGGAGTGTTTCTCCGGGGGTGAAGCCAAACTGCTGTGTTAGCAGCACCGATGTGAACTCCCAGAGCACAAGGCTGGACAGTGCGTATGGAGGTCCTGGCCTGCCCAGGAGACCAGAGCCCTGCCGAAGCCTCCCTGATGTGATCCAAAGGAAAGCAGAGCAATACGTTCAGCACCAGCTTGGCTGCAGGAGTTTCCGGAAGGTGGTGTACAGAACACAATCAAAATGTCTTAGAGACTCTACTGCAGATTTGTGTAGGGTTTACTCCTTAGCCTTTTCTTCTCCTGAAGATATCCCAGAAGGCAGCAGAAGTTTAGGATCAGAGTTTTCCTTCTCCTAGATGGGTCCATCTTCCCAGGTGGACGAGTCCCATCTGCTCCCAATTTCCTTCTACAGCAGAAACCACCTTATTGACCACTATTGGTCTCATCAGCTCAATCCACCAGAGCCTGTCTTCGCGTGCAGTGGGTGTCCAAGTATTTGAGCACAATCCAATAATAGGTGAAAATGTTTGTCTAGCATGCCAACCCAAATCATAGTTCAGGAATGGGGAATCTGGGGCCCTCAAGAGGTTGATGGGACTTGTGGTCCAACATCACTGATCACTTGCACTGATCACTGATCAGAGCCAGTGTGGTGTAGTGGTTAGGAGCGGTAGACTCATAATCTGGGGAACCGGGTTCGAGTCTCTGCTCCCCATGCAGCTGCTGGGTGACCTTGGGCTAGCCACTCTTCTTTGAAGTCTCTCAGCCCCACTCACCTCACAGAGTGTTTGTTGAAGGGAAGGAGAATGTTAGCCGCTTTGAGACTCCTTCGGGTAGTGATAAAGCGGGATATCAAATCCAAACTCTTCCTCTTCTTCTTCTTCTTCTTCTTCTTCTTCTTCTTCTGCTGGTTGGAGGCCTATTGCCATTCCAGGGTTGTTGTTGTTCAGTCGTTCAGTCGTGTCCGACTCTTCGTGACCCCATGGACCAGAGCACGCCAGGCACGCCTATCCTTCACTGCCTCTCGCAGTTTGGCCAAACTCATGTTAGTAGCTTCGAGAACACTGTCCAACCATCTCATCTTCTGTCATCCCCTTCTCCTTGTGCCCTCAATCTTTCCCAACATCAGGGTCTTTTCTAGGGAGTCTTTTCTTCTCATGAGGTGGCCAAAGTACTGGAGCCTCAACTTCAGGATCTGTCCTTCTAGTGAGCATTCAGGGCTGATTTCTTTAAGAATGGATAGGTTTGATCTTCTTGCAGTCCATGGGACTCTCAAGAGTCTCCTCCAGCACCATAATTCAAAAGCATCAATTCTTCGGCGATCAGCCTTCTTTATGGTCCAGCTCTCACTTCCGTACATTACTACTGGGAAAACCATAGCTTTAACTATACGGACCTTTGTTGGTAAGGTGATGTCTTTGCTTTTTAAGATGCTGTCTAGGTTTGTCATTGCCTTTCTCCCAAGAAGCAGGCGTCTTCCAATTTCGTGAGTGCTGTCACCATCTGCAGTGATCATGGAACCCAAGAAAGTGAAATCTCTCACTGCCTCCATTTCTTCCCCTTCTATTTGCCAGGAGGTGATGGGACCATTCCAGGGTAGATTCCTGCATTGCAAGGGGTTGGACTAGTCACTAGATGACCCCTGGGGTCCCTTCCAGCTCTACGGTTCTATGATTCTACTGAGCTTGATGGACCAATGGTCTGACTTGAGATAAGGTAGCATCTTATGATGGCTCCTAGCAGCTGTGCTGTTCAAACAGAATTGAACAAAATCTCAGAGGAAAGGTCTATCAATGGATATTGGCAATGTCCAGCCTCTGAATGTGGGGCGTAAATAGCAAATCATGGGGATTGCATCCCACCCTGCTTGTGGGATCTCAAAAGGCATCTGACTGTCTAAACTTGGTGTCAGATTACTGCAGCCTGGACCTCATTAGCAGGGATGGCCCATCCTGTTCTGCAGCCTGAGGCAAAACTGAAAGGTGCCATCTCCCACCAGAAGCCCAGTGCTGACATCCCCCAGCCAAAGACTCAGTTGCCAGGTGCCCATGGGATCTCCGCCCCATGGGATTCTGCTGCCAAGTTGTGACTGCCAAGTTGACTTGAGCTGTGGATAAAGGTAAAGGGACCCCTGACCATTAGGTCCAGTTGTGTCCGACTCTGGGGTTGTGGTGCTCATCTCGCTTTAATGGCTGAGGGAGCTGGCATACAGCTTCCGGGTCATGTGGCCAGCATGACAAAGCCGCTTCTGGCGAACCAGAACAGTGCACAGAAACGCCGTTTACCTTCCCGCCAGAGCGGTTCCTATTTATCTACTTGCACTTTGACGTCCTTTCGAACTGCTAGGTGGGCAGGAGCTGGGACCGAGCAACAGGAGCTCACCCCGTCGCTGGGATTCGAACCACCGACCTTCTGATCAGCAAGGCCTAGGCTCTGTGATTTAACCCACAGCACCACCTACTGCTATTGTCCCACTTGAAATCTGATGCATAAAGTTCCCATGAAATAGGCAAAGCTGCTAAGGCCCGAGACAAGAGTTTCCATGAGGTTTTGCCTAAACATTCAAGGGGAATTGGGAGGTGGCTGCTTGGATACAGTGTTCAGAGAAGTTCCCAGGAAAGCACAGAAGTTTTAGGAATGTCAAATGCAAGCTCTGTACATCCTTAGACCTTTGCTCAGTTTGTGATGCTAAGCACCCGGGCAGGTTGGCCGACAGAGGGCTTTGCAGCTTGTGTTAGCGTGCTCTGATTATTCCGGCATAACCCAATTCTTAGGATCAGTCTGTTGATATATGCTGGTTGCATTTCCCCTCTGAATACATCAAGAAGGGACCTCCATTTAAAATGAAATCAAAGCTGAATTTGTCTGGGATTCAACTCCCCAAACTGATTTAGCAAGATGTTAGAAGGCCTCATAAATATTGACACATTCCTTCCCCCGCCCTCTCTTCCTTCCTCCCTCCCTTTCTTTCCAAGGACTTATAACTCTGTGCTCTGCTTTGTACTCAGCTCAATAATGCCTCCATGTGTTCTGACACAGAGGAGAGCGAGAGATTGTGCCACAGCCCACCCGCCTGCCCCCCATCCCTGAATTGCTTTGACACATGGAAACTTTTAATTACCATGTTGAAGTGCCGTGCCAATATCATCTCCTGGAACACTCATGAAGCCACTTTGTGGTGATGAAAAATTAAAGGTTTGAGGCATCTATTCCTTCTGCCGCATTTTGCCTCATGGGCACCCGAAAGCATCCAATTCCACCTGGGCCAGCCATGCCAGAGAAAGACTTTCAGCAGGACGTGCTAGAATGCAGTCCTCCGAAATTGCAATGTGGCTCCTTGAACTGTTTCTATCCGCTTGATAGGTTCCCTACCCAGGAAGATGCAAATTAAATTAACCCAGAGGATACAAAGAACAGCAATGCTAATTGCTGCAGGAAAAGAGGGGGAACAGGAGGGGGAAGGGGAGCGGAGATGGTTTTGAAGCTTAATTGAGTTTTATTTGGCAGTGTTTGAGAAGGTGTAAAATGCAGCGATAAAGCACAGTGATTAATAAAGCCAAGAACAAAGTTAAGTTTACGGTTGCATGTAATTCGCTTCTGTTTTTCTTCGCAAACCATCCCATAGGAAAGAAGGTGGCTGCTGATTTTTGGTGTTGGTGGGGCTGTAATTTTTAACTGCCCCTTCCTTGCCCAACTAAGGCCTGCTACATAACTGGTAGAGCAAAGAGTGCAAATGATGATGGTGGTGGTTGGATGGCCATCTGTCATGGATGCTTTAGTTTAGATTCCTTCATTGTAGGGCAGGGGTCAGCAACCTTTTTCAGCCATGGGCCGGTTCACTGTCCCTCAGACCTTGTGGGGGGCCGGACTATATTTTGAAGAAGAAAAAAAATGAACGAATTCCTATGCCCCACAAATAACCCAGAGATGCAGTTTAAATTAAAGGACACATTCTACTGATGTAAAAACACGCTGATTCCTGGACCGTCCGCGGGCCGGATTGAGAAGGCGATTGGGCCGGATCCGGCCCCCGGGCCTTAGGTTGCCTACCCCTGTTGTAGGGGGTTGGACCAGATGACCCTTGGGATCCCTTCTAATTCTACAATTCTATGGTTCTATGTTTAGGGAAGCTTTTAATGTTTGACGGACTATTGTATTTTAATACAACCCAACCAGATGGGTGGGGTATGGATGGATAAATAAATAAATAAAGTGTGGGAATGCTGGCACGGAATGAGACGGACTACAGAATGCGTGAAGGCGAGAGCAACCTCGATCTCTCTCAGTCAACTCTATTTATTGCCATTAACCTCATGCATAAACATTCTGCATTAACATACAACATTACATCAATCTCTGGAAGTTTCCAAAAACTTTTCCACTCCTATCCTAAGATGTACAGTAACTTCTTGACCTGACCCATGACTCCCTCACGAGGTATATGTTTACTTCTCCTGTTCCCCTGCACGCATCTCCCTCGTGCTTGCCTCAATACAATGTACCCTTAGGTCATTCGTTTACTCTTCTTAGCACCTTTTGTCACACCTCATTGTCTTCCTTGGGGCCGTGTGAGTCTCTCTGTCGCCTCATCGGAAGACGTGGTTTGCCAACACGTCGCCCTCAGCTTAGAGGAAAAGTACTTGTGGCATGCCATCTCGTACAGGACGTGCGTGCGTGTATGCGTACTGAATGGGCTCATAGGTGCGTCCCATCAGCAATGCTTAGGTGTACAAAAAGTGGATGCAACAATAAAGTATTATTATTATTATTATTATATGATTATTACAACAACAACAACAACAACACAACAACAACAGCAATTTTATTATTTATATGCTGCTCATCTGACTGGGTTGCCCCAGCCACTGTGGGTGGCTTCCAGGAAAATATTTAAACACCGTAAAACACCAAACATCAAAAACTTCCCTATGTGCAAAGTGTCATGATTCCTATCCCTTGCACGGAACTCCAAGGCCCCTTGTTTGCAGGTGAGGAGGCATCAGCACAAATACCAAGAAGAGTTGAGCATATTTTTCATCCATGTTGAACACACCTTCGAATGTGAAGGGCAGTTTTCTGTATTCCCGATTCACAGTTTTAACACATCCCAAAGGGATAGCCATGATAGTCTCTGGGCTCATCCAGTCTTCCTTTTGTGTTGCATTTCTAGGCGCAGGTGAAGTGTTCTCGAAAAATGGTCTAATAGACAAAAGTGCTACAGGATTCACAGTGAAATGCGGATGAACATTCATGAGATCTTTTTTAAACAACAACAACGCACAAACTGATGTGGAAATGTGGAGAACTGTACTGGAGATTTTAAAAATGAAAAGCTGGGAGAAACTGGAATTGGCCTATTCTCCCGCCCCTAGGTCCCAGAGAACATAATGATGGATTCTCCCCCTAACCCAAAGATCCTGGAGTGCAGGGCCATTAAAAGACAGCTGTGTATTGACAAGCCACCAACTAAATTTAGGAAGCTCCCTCCTGGGTTGTCATCTGATGAAGCTGAATGGGAAAGCTAATGATCCTCACTGTGTACTTTGGGTAAAATATGGCCCCACTCTCACCATTCTGCAGGGGAATAGGGACAGCAACTATTTTGCTTGGCCTGTGCTGTAAGATGCATGGTTCTGCATCGCAGAAGACCTCTTGGGCAAAGCTTGATGCTAGACGTTATGGGTGTCCAACGAAGCTGAATGTTGGAAGATTCAGGACAGATGTTAAAAAGTCAGTCTTCAGACAGTGCATAGTTTAAATTTGGAACTCACTGCCTCAGGAGGCAGTGATGCCTCTGAAAGATTATTTGATAAATTCATGGAGGAGGCGGCTATTGAAGGTCACTAACCATGGTGGCTATGTTATGATTTTTGTCCAAGCTGAGCGGCACGCAGCTGCAACAAGGATGGTTTTGCTTTTGCCTGTCTCCCTAAGCCGTGAGAAAGCTGCCTTATCTTTTCCTACATGGAATGTTTATGTTTCACTGTACTTTGTGTGGGATGTATAACACTGGTGCAGTCAATCACAACATTCCTAGAGTGTACAAAAGGGGTCTTGGTCCTCTAGCTAGTTTCCTGTGCCTGGACTGAGATCATTTCCTTTATGTGACCAGAGGTGGGAGTGGCCTTACCTGTAGCACACAGGTCAGCTGCCATTCTCCTCTCTCTTCTCCATCAGGACTTCGACGATGCAAGATCTCAAGAGATGCACCCTTGGCTTCCAGCCAAGCGGGCCCAGGTGGAGCTTTCTTCCTTAAGGAGAATCTCCACATGTACATACATTTAATCTAAGCTAGCCTGCCTTCTGAGACTTGTAAAAGCCTGGAATGTCTGTGAGTAAAACCTTTTACTTTTAAAAAGCATTGTGTCGTGTATTTACTTTTAAGAGGGAACCAGGGGAAATATATGCCAGGATCTGCCTTGTTATAGAAGTTCATAGGAACTTAATCGCCACGTTTTGCTGCGTTTAATTGGGGATGAGAATCTCTGCTAGTTTGGAGCTTGTTAGCACAAGCTGGGATAGGAAATATTAATCAATATTCCCTCATCCACATTCCCACTCATCTCCCACACTTTGGGCTCTAGCTAGACCTCAAGCTGGAAAGATGTCTTTATGGCAGCTCTGCCTAATGAGCTGGCAGCAGGGAATTTCTCTGCACTATTAATACAATAAATAGTTTTAGCCTTATTTATGGCTTGTGTGTGTTGTTCTTCAAGCTGGGAACAATCACATATGACTGCACCACCAGACTCCTTGTAGCTGGGGATGTGCGCACACGGCTGTGCTGTGGCTTTGGGGCAGTCTCACAAACTGCCCCAGGCGGGGTATATGCTGACAGGCTATGCTCTGCCTCCATTGTAGGAAACAGCAGTGCTTCTAAATATTGGTTGCTGGAAACCCCAGGAGGGGAGAGGGCTCTTGTGTTCAAATCCTGCTTGCCAGTTTCCCACAGGCATCTGGTTGGACATTGTGAGAAGAGGGCGGTGGACTTGATGGGCTATTGGACTAATCCAACAGACTCTCCTTGGGTTCTTAAAGCATTCAAAAGCCAAGCATGTCAACCTAATGTTTTGAACTGAATACAGTCTACCGTAAAGTGCAAAATATTAGGCTGTGCAGATAAGATAGTCTGGAGGTGTGGGGGACTTCTTCAATGTGAGGGCCACATTCTATTTGAGACAACCTCCCAGGGGCCACCTACCAGTGGTTGGCAGTGCCAGAGAGGAAAATGGGTGGAGGAGCAAATAGATAATTTACCTTTGTGCCTTAAGCTGAGAGATTTTGAAATATTATTAATATCGTTGTTGTTGATGATGATGATAACCCACCCTACACCCTAAGGGCATGTTACTACCATTCATAGGCGCTGACTCCAAGGGGTTGAGGCAGCTTCAACCCCCAATATATATATATTTTTAAGGGGACTCGGCCCCTCAATATTCAGAGGATGTCGTGCAACATCACACCGGCCTCCCAATCCTCGGGAGAATCTGGCGCTTCTGCTACAATTAAAACACAAGGTTAATATTGAAACACAACATGACACAATATTAAGAACAGTTCAGAACAACTTGCAGTCCCAAAAATATGTCGGGTTCCAAAATTATACACGTCGAGAGTCAGAAGCCAGAGTGAAGAGGTGTGTTTTCAGCATATATTCTCAATAACGATGGCGCTTGCAGGTGGAGAATGCTTCTTTTGTGTGTGTGTTATATATCTGTATTATTTGTAAAGGAAATCGCTGCGTGAGTTAATACTTTATTATCCCCTCGGAGCCATTCTATATCTTTGTTCCACTGCCCTCTCAGACGGCGGCGCTTTACATTTTTACGTTCTCTGTCTTCTTTCTTTTCGAGACGTTTGCCCTTTGGTCACTGTTGTTGTTGGCAAAGCCATGAAACTAACTAACTAAATAAAATAACAATAAATAAATAAAATAATAAAATAATAAATAAATAAATAGCTAAGGAATAAACAAGTCTGACCTCTTTGCGCAGCCTTCTGAGTAGAGGGCGGGGGGTTGGGGGCGGCGAGGCCGGCTGTAATTCCATTGTGCGGCTTCCAATTGACGGAAGACATGCAGGCAATTTCCCCCTGCGCTTTATTTAATGGATGTTTTACAGATTACTTATGTATTGTTTTCGTGATGCTGCCAGCTTTGTGGGGCTCGTTGTGCGATGAAGTCCGGGCTGCAAATTGAACAAATAAATAAATTATTGCCGGAAGGCAGCATGATAGAAACGGCGTGCAATTAGGCGTGGCGTGGAGAAATCAGATCGAGAAAAGGCTTCCCCATCCCCTCTCGTAATACTCGGGGACTTCCGATTAAAGTGGATGTTGCAATATTCAAGAGAGATGAAAGAGTCCTTCTTCGTGCAATGCATGGTTGAAGTACCTATCCATTCTTAAAGAAACCTATCCATTCTTAAAGAAATCAGCCCCGAGTGCTCATTAGAAGGACAGATCCTAAAGTTGAGGCTCCAGTACTTTGGCCACCTCATGAGAAGAGAAGACTCCCTAGAAAAGACCCTGATGTTGGGAAAGATGGAGGGCACAAGGAGAAGGGGACGGCAGAGGATGAGATGGTTGGACAGTGTTCTCGAAGCTACTAACATGAGTTTGGCCAAACTGCGAGAGGCAGTGAAGGATAGGCGTGCCTGGCGTGCTCTGGTCCATGGGGTCACGAAGAGTCGGACACGACTGAATGACTGAACAACAACAACAACATGGTTGAAGTGTGGAACTCGGTCCTGCAGGAGTCAGTGAGGGCAGAGGCAGAGCTAGCTGCTCTGGCCCCCGGAGTGGTGCACATACGGACAGTGCATCCGGAATAGTTCAACTGTTTTGGAATAAAGTCTTCATCAGCGAATAATTATCAATGAAATATACAGTACATACTAGTGAAGATCATACTAGTGGATCGATCAACCAATCAATAAAATTTATTTGACCGTCAGTCAGAAAGCACATATTATCCATACGAAAGTTAAAACATCTAAACATCTGGAAAATCATGACACCTAGAAACAGCTAGAAGTATATTATACATTTAGACCCGTGTCAATACAGTCAATTTTAGCCTTACGATGCTTAAAGGCCAAAAAAAGAAATTTGGCCACCGAGAAGGTTGTTGTTCCAGTGAACTTGTTCAGCAAATACAAAACCAGTCTTTCTCTGTCTACTGGGCTATGTTGGCATAGGAGTGGAGCTATAAGTTTTTGTCTAAGATCTGCATAGAATGGGCAGATCAAAAGAATATGTTCAGTTGACTTAACCACTCCCAGAGCACAGGGGCAAAGTCTCTGGGCGTATGGGACTCCCCTGAACCTTCCCCACAAAACCGCCAATTCCAGAACTCCCTTATTTCAATGCCGTTTCCCGCTGCTATCCCGGATTGTTGATATCCCTTAAATTTCCCGGATTTCAAAGGAAGCAGCTCCTCTCCCTCCCTGCCGGTCAGGGAGGCTCCTCAGCTGCGTTGCTCGGCTGCCAATAAGGAGTCTGAGACCGACTGGGGGCGGAGCTTGCATGCCTTGTGCAGCCAGACCCTCACGCCCAACCAGACAGACAGCCTGCCTGCCGTCTATGCGCTCGCTCTTCGCTCACCCATTCGTGCGCAGCCTCTGGAGCGCAGGGTGGCGAGGCTACTTGGTGCCATTGCATCGCCCTCGCGGCATCCCTTATTTTCAAATCCAAAAGTTTGAGAAAATCCCTTATTTTCAAATCCGAAAGTTGACAGCTATGCCCCAGACAGATTGATTAAACCCTGATGTGCCCCAGATCCCCGGCTGGGGACTGGGAGGGATAAACGGCCAATGCCTAAGCCAAGGTCCTCCTACATCTGAAAGTTTAATAAAGTTGTGGCCAATTTTAATCCCATAACACATGTCACGAGTCATTATTCCACCTGGGTGTCGCCTGGGGTGGGGGTGGGGGTGTCTCCGCCCGGGCACGCAATAATGACTACCCAGAGCACATGGATTCCTTCCTGATTTAGAGACTTTCAAATCACACATCGTGATTTGGATTTCATGCACGCACACTTTTCCGAAAGTCAAAATTCCTGCTCTGTAGGACTCCACGGTTTTGCAACCAGTCCCCCTGCTAAAATAAGGAGAAGAGGGAAACCCTGGCTGTGCGCTGTGGTTTCACTGCAAAACGAGGTTTTGATCGAGGCAAAGATGATAGAGATTTGACACTGGAGCAAAAAGATATGATGCCACTAGATGTATGGGATTTTCCCCCCCACGTGGGAAAGAAGGAATGAAAGAATGAGCTAATTGCATTTTTATCTTTAAAAGAAGTTAACAAATTACCATTTCAAAGCAGGATTTGCAAAACCCATCACTTTTCAGAGATTAAGTTGGTCTTTGATTTTTTAAATATATATATACATACACTATTATTATTTTTTTTCTGACCTGCCAGTTTTATTATTCCATCTTCAGGAAGAGACATTTTGAAGTGCACAGAAAGAGCCAGACTTTCAAGGGCTCCTGGGCCAGTGGGGTGTTTTCCGGTGCAAGACCCATGTGGAAATCATTTGGAGCTGGGCAAGGGCAAATTCAAATGTTCTTGCAGGGCTCATGTTCATTTACATAGTCCAAAAGGGAAAGTTACATCAGGCATACGAAACGTCTGTGGCCCCCCAAATGTTGTGGGACTTCAACTCCCATCAACCCCAATGAACAGGGATGATGAGAGTTGTAGTCTATCAGCATTTGAAAGGTTGCAGGTTCCCTGTAGCTGCTGTAAACTGTGCAGGGTGGAATCTACACACATATAAAAACTGTTCTGAAAATGCTTTTTTTTAAGTGTTAAAAAAAAATACATTGAATTTTCCATAAGGCTCACCATCTCCATCTAGTGTCACATTGTATATTGCACTTAAAACACATTTAAAAGGTTTTATTTGCAGCTGTCGAGCTGAGTTCCAGGACTACATGGGGTGGCTGTGCAGGGTAGGGTACCGTTGGGTTCAAAGGGGTCCCAGACAATCTCCCTTGACCAGATTCTCACCTGCTCTGCTTCAGTAAGGTTGAATCTTCATATGCTTCAGACCATAAAGGTAAAGGTAAAGGGACCCCTGACCATTAAGTCCAGTCGCAAATGACTCTGGGGTTGCGGCGCTCATCTCGCATTATTGGCCGAGGGAGCCGGCGTACAGCTTCCAGGTCACGTGGCCAGCATGACTAAGCTGCTTCTGGCGAACCAGAGCAGCGCACGGAAACGCCGTTTACCTTTCCGCCGAAGTGGTACCTATTTATCTACTTGCACTTTATTATAATAATAAGAAATTTTATTTATACCCCGCCCTTCCCAGCCGAAACCAGGCTCAGGGCGGCTAACATCAGTAAAATTACAATAAAGTATAAAAAGAAAAACCGTTAATTAAAATACAGGTTAAAAGACAATTTAAAATTTAAAATACCGCTTCATTTATCACCCATAATCAAAACCAAGGGGAGGAAAACATCAGACTGAGTCCAACCCAAAGGCCAGGTGGAACAGCTCTGTCTTGCAGGCCCAAAGGCCCTGGCCCTAGTTGAGACCAGTCTAACAGCCTTGTGGCTCGGGACCTCCAAAAAGTTGTTATTGGTGGACCTTAAGGTCCTTTGCAGGGCATACTGGGAGAGGTGGTCCCGTAGGTACGAGGGTCCTAGACCGCATAGGACTTTAAAGGTTAAAACCAGCACCTTAAACCTGATCCTGTACTCCACCGGGAGCCAGTGAAGCTGGTAAAGCACTGGATGAATGTGGTCCCGCGGCAAGGACCCCGTAAGGAGCCTCGCCGTGGCATTCTGCACCTGCTGGAGTTTCTGGGTCAGCTTCAAGGGCAGCTTTGATGTGCTTTTGAACTGCTAGGTTGGCAGGAGCAGGGACCGAGCAACAGGAGCTCACCCCATCGCAGGGATTCGAACCGCCGACCTTCTGACCGGCAAGCCCTAGGCTCTGTGGTTTAACCCACAGCGCCACCCGCATCACATATGACTGGCCAAAATTCAGACCATTCAGACCATATGACTGGCCAAAATTGGGATGGACCTCTTTGGAAGTGTCATCAAATGCTGAATTGCTAATGTATTTTTTAATTTTAATTTTAATTTTAGTCATTCACTGAATGAAAAAAGCACTCTGCGTCCGATCAAAGCCACTCTTTTCTCTTCTTGTTCCCCTGAACTCTGGAGCTAAGCCCTGCCATTGAAACAGCTTCCGGGGGGGGGGCAGAGTTCTGTCATCCTATGATGGAAGTAAACAACAATGCTGCCTTTTAACATCGATGGGTGTGGGGTTGAATTATCATTCTTAACTATGTGGATTTCGAAAAAAAGAGAGAGACTCATTTATTGAAGAGGAGGAGAGATTAGGGATGTGCTCAGAGGGGATTAAGATCCCTCACTGCAAACTTGCAAATGGAGATTATGCCTTTGACTTGATGTCACTGTCACCCTCTCTTTCTGTCACCCATCCTGAATTAAACAGAAAACTCAGCAAGAGAGAGAGAGAGAGAGAGAGAGGTGGTGGAGGAGGGGGGGGTGCCGTGAAGTGTTGGGCAGTACAAGGCTTTCAATTTCCTATTTAAAAGCTTTCCTTCATGTCTGCTTCTCAGAGATATGAATGTTCAAGTAAATGGTTCCCCCCCAAAAAAAAAAATTCTACCACACTACCAGGCATGTACAGAAAAAGAGGAGGAACGAGGGGAGGAAAGGAAAGCAGGGAGGAGGGGGAAATATGATGATGTTCCATCAAAAGAATGAAAGTTGCTGGCTGAGACAGAGGGAGCCTTGGTACAAATCCAATCTGTAAATGCATGACTAATCCTGGAAGGTTTTATATATTTTCAGGTTTGGAAATATATGTGTGTATTTGTGTGTGTGTGTGTGTGCATGCAAGATACAGTTTCTGCCATTCTTGAAGGGGAGACAAGCTTAGCAGAACTTCTTCTTCTAACCCCCAACCACCCCTGCAAGGGCTTTTATCTGCCCCCCCCCCAAAGTGCCTCCTAAATGTAAAGGGACCCCTGACCGTTAGGTTCAGTCGTGTCCGACTCTTGGGTTGCGGCGCTCATCTCACTTTACTGGCCGAGGGAGCCGGCGTACAGCTTCCGGGTCATGTGGCCAGCATGACTAAGTCGCTTCTGGAGAACCAGAGCAGCGCACGGAAATGCCGTTTACCTTCCTGCCGGAGCAGTACCTATTTATCTACTTGCACTTTGACGTGCTTTCAAACTGCTAGGTGGGCAGGAGCAGGGACCGAGCAACGGGAGCTCACCCCGTCGCTGGGATTCGAACCACCGACCTTCTGATTGGCAAGCCCTAGGCTCTGTGGCTTAACCCACACCCCACCCGCATCCCTAAATGTCTTTTAAACATTGACCAATTAGACTGTTTGCTTTGGGGTTTGTGTGTGTGTGTGTGTGTGTGTGTGTGTGTGTGTGTGTGTTAGTCACGATTTCCTTCCTATAATGCCCTGCCCCCCCCCAAAAAAAAACCTACAGGATAATGTTTTCCTCCATCGGAAAACGTGTGGTGAAATGTTCTCATGCTCGGAACAAGTTTGCAGGCTTCCAATCGGCATCTGGTTTTCCCCTGTGAGAACAGGATGCTGGGCTAGATGGGACATTGGCCTGATCCAGCTGGCGTTCCTTATGTTCTTACCAAAAAGAAGCACTTTGTTACCTTAGATTCTAAAATAAAACGTTGCATGTGCACAGGCAGGGATGGGATAGGAGAGCATGCAAACCCCCCTCAGCCGTGGGTCAGGGAGGCATTATCATAATAAAGTCACAATGTGTTGCAGGAATGGGAAACTGCGAATGGAGATTGATGGGGCATTAATGAGCTTGAAATGCTGGTGGCTGGAGGCTTAATTACACCAAGCACCTTGGGACTTATCCCTTTGCAGGGATAAAGGCAGCAGGAGGGGGAGAAAGAGAGAGCCAAGGCTGAAATGAGCAGCAAGCACATTCTGATGGCTTTGGCTGCAAGTCAGCAGCTCCAGACATTTATAGGCTTTTCCCCTTTTTTTGCTTTAAAGAGGACCCAGAAGGCTCCAGTGCGAAACAGGCAGGATATTAAGTGGCTCTTCAGCCCCATACTGGGTCGAAGAGACTCGAGATGCCCATTAGGACAGATCTGAGTCATCGGATAATGGGTTTCCCCAGTGCCATTCTGGGTCCAGTGAAGACGCCTAAAAATAAGATGGTAGGGGGATAAGCCTCCTGTGGCCTAAAGAGGAAGGGTGAGGTGGAACTGTCGATCTGATCAGCCGACTCTGACCGTTCTGGCTTTCTAATTGGACACCTGCATCATTTCATGCTGCTGGACAGCTTTGTTGTTCAGCGTCACAAAACGCGGTGCAGGCATTTCAAAATAAAGTAATAAGTCAGCAAAACATTGGATTAATTGCATTAATGTATGTAATTTACAAGGGACGCGGGTGGCGCTGTGGGTTAAACCACAGAGCCTAGGGCTTGCTGATCAGAAGGTCGGCGGTTCGAATCCCCGCGGCGGGGTGAGCTCCCGTTGCTCGGTCCCTGCTCCTGCCAACCTAGCAGTTCGAAAGCACATCAAAGTGCAAGTAGATAAATATGGTAGGTACTGCTCTGGTGGGAAGGTAAACAGCGTTTCTGTGCACCGCTCTGGTTCGCCAGAAGTGGCTTAGTCATAGAATCATAGAGTTGGAAGAGACCACAAGGGCCATCCAGTCCAACCCCCTGCCAAGCAGGAAACACCATCAAAGCATTCCTGACAGGTGGCTGTCAAGCCTCTGCTTAAAGACCTCCAAAGAAGGAGACTCCACCACACTCCTTGGCAGCAAATTCCACTGTCAAACAGCTCTTACTGTCAGGAAGTTCTTTCTAATGTTTAACCTGGCTCCGTCGGCCAGTAAAGCGAGATGAGCGCTGCACCCCCAGAGTCATCTGCAACTGGACCTAATGGTCAGGGGCTCCTTTACCTTTATGTAATTTACATGATACATGAATTCCCCCTGCTGGTTCCATTTTGGTCTGCATCCCAATGCCACCTGTTTTGATTGCTCTTTATTGTTTTATTTTTAGTACTGTTTTGTATCACTTTCATAAAAACCTCAAGAAAAAAATTACCAAACCACCCCCTCCATTTCTGCAGTGCCCTATGGGTTCTTTCTTTGAAGATCATATTAAAAATAAAATAAAAAATCCATTCCTTGCCTCCTCAGCTGCCCATGAAACTGAGATGCTCCAAGATGTATTGGGAAAGACGGAATATAAAAATAGATGTCCTTAGATTCACCAAGAAGGCACTCAGTGCTGAGATTCTGGCTAATAAAGATTTAATTACCACCACTGTTTACTCATCACCATCATGCCAGCTCTAACAGGTAGCAAAGGCATCCAGTCATTTCCCAAGGTAATTAAATCGGTGTGGTGAGAAGACAGCTGAGATTTCTACCTCCTGTTGCATAGACGATAGGTGTGTGGAGTTTTTAAAAACCATTCTTTCCAAAGTGGGCCCAAGAGTCTAAATGTTACTTGGGTAATGAGCAAGCCTTCTGGATATTCAGGCACACTGAGCCTTAAGCTGAGCCTTCAGAGCAAAGCATTCTATTTTGGGAAATGAGCTGCAGATTAAATTTTAAATTTAAAGAACTTTTGTTCCCCAGGTCCTGATGGTTTTATGTTCCCCATTCCCCAACCCCACCACAGCCTCACCTCTCACAGGAACTATTTTCCCCCCAAAGGAAGACAGCATAACTCAGTAGGAAGAACACAAGGGATGTTATTAGAAGTCACCAAGTTAGCAATGGATGTAAAGAACTTATGCCACCAATGTAGCTCTGGAATATCTAGGGTGGCAAGGTCGTGGCACCACAACAGACTTCTGCACAAGTCCATAAAAGCTGCACTTATACTGGCCCTAACCTAAAGATGTGATCTAGAGACCAATACTAGAGTGGACACCTGTCACTCTGCCTGACAATCTTACTTAGCATTATCTTTATCCTGGCCCTTAACACCTGAGATGCAGTGGCGTAGCATGGGGCGGGGGCCACAGGGACGGTTGCCCCATAGTGCAAAATTGTTAGGGGTATAAAATTTCAGCACCCAGTGCTGCTTCAATACAACTGCTTGCTTCCATTCCTTTGAAAATGGCTTCCCCATGCGAACAAGGAAGTGATCTCTCCAGAGAATGGATCAACTCTTTTTTCTTATCTTTGCAGCTGCAATCTCCTCGGTGATGTGGATGCGCAAGCACACTCCATCTGTTTCCCTCCCCCTACTGCACAGCTCCGGGCACTGGCAACCCATGCTATGCCACTGCTGAGATGTATATTTTGGGACCCACCCAATTATCTAAATCCTATTTTTCAAATGGATGTTGGGTCCCTTCCAATTCTACAATTCTAGGATTACATATCTCTGAAATTTATATTGTCCAAATTGGAGCTTTCTAATTCAACATTCACAGTTACAGATTAGGAGCCAATCCCATGGCAAGATCCACCAGACTGAGCCGTTTAGCATGAAACAGATTTCTGACTGAGCCTGAATGACAACTCCCATCAACCACAGCAAGCATGGCCAATGCCAGGGATGTTGTGGTTCAGCAACTTCCCCAACCCTGGTCTAGGAGCTGAGAAACACTTACTCCTGGGCCCTGAATGAAGGGAGCTCACCCAATGAATTCAGATGTAGGGAAAAGTTCCCAACACTGAAGAGAGGGAGTTATACAAGTATGCATACCAGATTTAAGAACCTTTTTAGATTTTGTTACCGAAGAAGAAGAAGAAGAGTTTGGATTTGATATCCCGGTTTATCACTCCCCAAAGGAGTCTCAAAGCGGCTACCATTCTCCTTTCCCTTCCTCCCCCACAACAAACACTCTGTGAGGTGAGTGGGGTTGAGAGACTTCAAAAAGTGTGACTAGCCAGAGGTCACCCAGCAGCTGCATGTGGAGGAGCGGAGACGCGAACCCGGTTCACCAGATTACGGGACTACCGCTCTTAACCACTACACCACACTGGCTCTCAAGAGTTGTTGTTCATTTGGAACCCAAAGGGAATGTCCCATCTAGGTGCAAACCAAATATGCTAGCGTAAAGGGCTTTGTCACTGAAAGTTTTGAAAGGGTTTGATTAAGGCCTGGCCAGGATTTTACGACTTGTGGCCCACCGAACTGAATACAAGAAATTCACCATAGCCTAGCAGCTTCTGACAACACCCATATTTTAGCATACAACCAACAGCTTTATTGAATCTCTAGAGGGTCACTATACAGTACATGGGTGGTGAGCAGTAGCGGAGGAAGAGGAGTGCGGGGGGAGCGCACCACCCCCGACAGTGCGATACCGGTGGGGTGCCATTGCGGCTGCCCCATCCGCCTGCACTGGGCCTCACGCCTCCGCAGGTGGCACGCCACGCCCCCAGGACGTGTGCCAGCCCCGCCCCCGCCTCCTCTCCACCCCCTGGTGCCGGAGTATGAAGCTCCGTCACTGGTGGTGAGCTCTCCATTCGTCGTTTCTCCCTTTCCACCTACTTATAAAACGTAAGGACCAGGACCAGGTGTGCAAAATGGGAGTCATTTTGGACTCGCAGCTGTCCATGGAGGTGCAGGTTAACTCTGTGTCCAGGGCGGCTTTCTACCAGCTCCATCTGGTACACAGGCTGAGACCCTACCTGCCCGCGGACTGTCTCACCAGAGTGGTGCATGCTCTGGTTATCTCCTGCTTGGACTTCTGCAATGCGCTCTATGTGGGGCTACCTTTGAAGGTGACCCGGAAACTACAACTAATCCAGAATGTGGCAGCTAGACTGGTGACTGGGAGTGGTCACCGGGACCACATAACACCGGTCTTGAAAGACCTACATTGACTCCCAGTATGTTTCTGAGCACAATTCAAAGTATTGGTGCTGACCTTTAAAGCCCTAAACTGCCTTGGTCCAGTATACCTGAAGGAGTGTCTCCACCCCCATTGTTCTGCCCGGACACTGAGGTCCAGTGCCGAGGGCCTTCTGGCTGTTCCCTCACTGTGAGAAGCAAAGCTACAGGGAACCAGGCAGAGGGCCTTCTCGGTAGTGGCACCCGCCCTGTGGAACGCCCTCCCACCAGATGTCAAAGGGAAAAACAACTACCAGACTTTTAGAAGACATCTGAAGGCAGCCCTGTTTAGGGAAGCTTTTAATGTTTAATAGATTATTGTATTTTAATATTTTGTTGGAAGCCGCCCAGAGTGGCTGGGGAAACCCAGCCAGATGAGCGGGGTACAAATAATAATAATAATAATAATAATAATAATAATAATAATAATAATAATAATAATAATATTCCCACCACCCCTCTGAGTAATACCCCTCCCCACCCTCTCACTACCGGTATATATAAGGGTCTGGTGACTTTTGTTTCAGTGTATCTGAAGAAGTGTGCATGCACACGAAAGCTCATACCAAGAACAAACCTAGTTGGTCTCTAAGGTGCTACTGGAAGGAAGTTTTTTATTTTGTTTTGAAAATATGATAGACCAACACGGCTATCTACCTGTAACAATTATTATTATTATTATTATTATTATTATTATTATTATTACCATTATTATTACCATCACGAAGAGTCGGACACGACTGAACGACTGAACAACAACAAATTATTACCATTATAATAATATTTTTTTAAACAAACACATTTCAAGCATCATATCCCAAAACACTGCCACATAGCATGGGGTGGTGTACAAATGTGACAATCGAATTTTTGGCCCTGCCCCTCTTTTGCCCTGTAAAGTTGTTTGTGAGTGACTGTGGCCCTCAGGACTTTAGGGATGGCCGTGTTTTTAACCAGTTGCCTGAAAGAGCACCGTGTCAGGAATTTCCACATTTCACCTGCTTCAGCAGCAGCAACAGCAGCCCAGAAGCCTTGAAGAAAAGTCATAAACCTTTGCACCTCAGCACAAATCCATGTCCCCTACAAATGGATCACAGCAAGGACTTGTTTTGAGATGCTCAAATCCTTGAGCCCCTGTGGGAAGTGTCTTCAAGAATCGGCCAAATCGGAACAAAACGCAGATTTCATTTTGTCCCCGCTGCCAGTTAGTGCTCAGGCTGAAAATAAGACATGACATTTGGGAGTGCAGAAGATCCATTAAAATATAAAATATTTAATCAATATGTAAATTGGTCAAGCTGTTCCCCCTGAAGGAAAGCTCTGTGACCAAGCCTTCCATCTTGCTTTACAACCTCCATTCACAACGCAAATATCTTAAGAGGATCACAAATGTGTGGGGTTTTTTCCCCTTTTTTTAAAATGAAGTTAAAGTTGAACAAGGACTTTAATCCTTCAAGGAATATATTCTCTCCACTGAGGCATTAACCACCAACCTGTCTTGGAACCACAATTCACAATTAAAGCCTTGACAAGTCTGGAAAATAAACTTCCAGAGGAGATGAATGGAGGTGAGTTGAGAAGGAAGATCTTTGTTGGGTCAGTGTTCACCCTGTTTCATGCAGCCTTTGAGGTCCTGGGTCAAGACACAATGTGTGACATGAGAGGGGCTGGAGGTTGTGTCCAGCACTAGTCAGAATTTGGAATATTGTGCTCAATCCTGGTAGCCACACCTTAAGAAGGACATAGCCAGAGATTCCCAAACAGTGGCCCACAGGCCACCAGTGATGATCCGTGGTGTGTCTGTGCATTGGTGGCTGAAGGTGGCAGACAGCACAGCACATCCATCACGTTAAATAGCCAAACTGATTTCTAATTGTATTTTTATTGCTACCTGTCAGGTTCTCTTATCGGTTGTTCAATAGAAAAGCCAAGCCATTTCTCTCTTTCGTTCTTTTATTCACTGCCAAGCTATATACAGTGCAGAGCTCAATCTTATCATGTCTGTTCACTCACTAGCAGAATCCGGAAGTACCTCCCTCCTGTTTTGGTGCCAACACCACAATCTTGGCAGCCTAAATTGCCGCCTCCTCCTCGTACGTAATCTATGCGCCGGACCTGATGTCTCTCCCTCCAATCTAGCCTGCTGGGTGGTGCCAGGTCTCTAACTCCCTGGAGACCTGGCACTCCTTGGCTCCCAGCCACTAACTGCTCCTCCCCCGAGGCACTGCTAGTTTCACTAGAAGATGAATCTGTAGTTAAAACAGGTGGCTGCTCTCTATAAACACTCAGAGCTGGACTGGCAGGGGCAGGCAGATCCCTGACACTACCCTTATTTCTATGGAGTTCAAATTGTGATACAATAAAGCAGGCATCCCCAAACTCGGCCCTCCAGCTGTTTTGGTACTACAATTCCCATCATCCCTGACCTCTGGTCCTGTTAGCTAGGGATGATGGGAGTTGTAGTCCCAAAACAGCTGGAGGGCTGAGTTTGGGGAATGCCTGCAATAAAGCATGGGTAGGCAAACTAAGGCCCGGGGGCCGGATCCAGCCCAATCACCTTCTAAATCCAGCATGTTTTTACATGAGTAGAACGTGTCCTTTTATTTAAAATGCATCTCTGGCTTATTTGTGGGGCCTGCCTGGTGTTTTTACATGAGTAGAATGTGTCCTTTTATTTAAAATGCATCTCTGGCTTATTTGTGGGCATAGGAATTCATTCATATGTTTTTTCAAAATATAGTCCGCCCCCCCCCCAAGGTCTGAGGGACAGTGGAACGGCCCCCTGCTGAAAAAGTTTGCTGACCCCTGCAATAAAGAAATAAAAAGCATTTTTTAAAAAATCATACGGTGCCTAGCTACGAGATTGCCTTACCCCACACATGCCCAGTCGACTGCTTTCTTTGGCAGAACTGGCACTGCTGCCACATCTTACCCACTCTGTATTTGTAAGAACTCGACTGTTTAGTCACTGAGGCTGCCTTAGCCTTAGAGACATGGTGTCGCCCTCAGAGACGTGTCCCCAAATTGCATGGGCACCCATTCATCTCAGCAGCAGCATTTCCCGTGAAGAATGCCTGGCCGTTTGCAAAATGAGAGCGTGCTCTCACTCCATCCCCACTAAGTGTCAACATTGCCATCATGAGCCCTTGGCAAGGGGCTGGCAATGCCAACTGCCAGATGCTGGCCCTGGCTCCAAACGGCGTCTTCTCAAAACCTAAATTGGAAGCGAAAGAAACAGTTGTGTTAAGACATTGCTTGGCTAGCTGTTGTGCAGGTGGTCTCGCTTGCCTGACAGCAAAGCATATTTGTGTTGGCAGTGACATCTAAGCTGCGCTTCAAGAGCCAGATCTGAAAATGTCATCTATATCTTTTCCACCTGGTGCAGGGATAGATCATCAGGAAGTGTCGGCTTTCATGTAGAGGACAAGGATGGATCAGTGGCAACAGATCTGTAAATGAATATGTGTGTGTACCCAATGAGCTAGTGGACTACAACTAATCCAGAATGTTAGGGCTAGACTGGTGACTAGGAGCGGCCGCCGAGACAACATAACACCAGTCTTGAAAGATCTTCATTGGCTCCCAGTACATTTCCAAGCACAATTCAAAGTGTTGGTGCTGACCTTTAAAGCCCTAAACGGCCTCGGTCCTGTATACCTGAAGGAGCGTCTCCACCCCCATCGTTCAGCCCAGACACTGAGGTCCAGCGCCGAGGGCCTTCTGGCGGTTCCCTCACTGCGAGAAGCAAAGCTACAGGGAACCAGGCAGAGGGCCTTCTCGGTAGTGGCACCTGCCTTTGGAACGCCCTCCCAGCAGATGTCAAGGAAATAAACAACTATCTGACTTTTAGAAGACATCTGAAGGCAGCCCTGTTTAGGGAAGTTTTTAATGACTGATGTTTTAATGTATTTTTAGTCTTTTGTTGGAAGCTGCCCAGAGTGGCTGGGGAAACCCAGCCAGATGGGCGGGGTATAAATGATAAATTATTATTATTATTATTATTATTATTATTATTATTATTATTAAATTATATGGATGTGTATTTGACCCAGCCAACGGAAGAACTGTTTGGAGACCTGCATCGCAAATTTCTGATCAGTGTGAAGGATGGCTATGTTTTGGTTCTCAAAGTATTTTGTAAAGTGTGGATTTTAAAGACTCAGCTTTATACTGTATCTGGACTGGGCCAGCCTTTGTTCCCATGATTAGTCTCAGATAGTTGTCCAGTTTCCTGAGTGCTGCTGAGTATTGGAATGGCTTCTTTGGGTGGAAGAGTGGGATAGAATTTGATAGATGATAGAGAGATAGAGCTGGGAGGCGGGTGGCGCTGTGGGTTAAACCACAGAGCCTAGGGCTTGCCAATCAGAAGGTCGGCGGTTCGATTCCCCGCGACGGGGTGAGCTCCCGTTGTTCGGTCCCTGCTCCTGCCCACCTAGCAGTTCGAAAGCACGTCAAAGTGCAAGTAGATAAATAGGTACCGCTCCGGTGGGAAGGTAAACGGCGTTTCCGTGCGCTGCTCTGGTTCGCCAGAAGCAACTTTGTCATGCTGGCCACATGACCTGGAAGCTGTACGCCGGCTCCCTCGGCCAATAATGCGAGATGAGCGCCACAACCCCAGAGTCGTCCGCAACTGGACGTAACGGTCAGGGGTCCCTTTACCTTTACCTTTTAGAGAGATAGAGAGATGCTAGGCAGGCAAGCTAATGAAGCCCTTTACTTTTGGGTGGTCTTTTTTATCATAGTGCAAGTTCTACGGAAATGGATTGTGTTTTGTGTGAGTGAGTGTGAGTGTGTTGTGCAGTGCCTAGCACAATGTAGCCACGCTGTTTAGCAGCACTTGCCAGAAGAAAAAGGCCTATGACAAATGGGAGTGGGGGGAGATAGGGAACTCTGCAAGACAAATATTATAATGGAGCAAAAAATGTTCAGCCATAAAAACATGAATTCGCTATCCAAATGCAATTACACTGAGTGGAAAATATAAATATATATTTTTAAACATTCTAAATATTTTAGAGAACTATAAATATTCATTACATATCCACCCCACACATATTTTAAAAAATGGAGCCTTCACTTCCATTCTCTTGATGCTGCTGGAGATAAAAATGTCCTTAACAGAAATAGAACAATTATTGTCGGGCCAGCTGGAGTGATAAATCATAAGAAAGCAGTGAGATTAGGCTTCCCAAATGGAAATAAATAAGCATTCGTGCCCGAGAACAAACTGAGAATGACGCTAGCGAAACTCAGTGTAGCAGACAAGACAATGAGTTTTGAAAAAAGCTACTGTTCAAAGCCACAATTCAAGGGGTGGGAACATAGGAAGCCGCCAGTAATTGAGACACATAATTGATCCAGTACAACCCCAGTACTATCTATCTACCTTGACTGGTGGTGGTTCCTCCAGGCAGGTAACTGGAAGGGCCATAGCTCAATGGTGGAGCATCTGCTTTCCATGCAGAACATCCCAGGTTCAATCCCCAACATCTCCAGGTAGGGAGAGAACCCCATCTCAAAGCATGGAGAGCTGCTACCAGTCAGGGTAGACAATGTTGAGTTCGATGGAGCAATGGTCCAGGTTCCTATGTTCCTTGCTCAGCAGTAGAGGCAGTGGTGACTGATCAACTAGAATGAATGGCTCGCATCTCCACTAACCTCAGTCTGTTCTTGGCCAGCTCCTATCTCTTGCCTACAGTCACTCCATGGGGTGGCCCTCCATCTCATTGTTGCCTTTTTCAAACTTTGCTGGTAGCTGGATGGGGACAAAAATAGAAGGAGTTGGCTCCATCGGTTATTGGTTCTGGCTTTGCCTTCTATTGGTCTCCCCAATGAGCACCAGGCAACACTGGCAAGTGCTTTGAATGAAGAAGGTCCCAGGTCTTTGGAATCTCCTGGAAGGGTAAGACCTCTGTGTGAAACCCTGGAGATCTAGTCACTGTATACTAAGCAAGATGGGCTGGCTTGGTATAGGAAGCTGCCATTGGCGCATCTATCTCATTATCATCTATGCTGACTGGAGATGGTTTTCTAGGTTTTCAGACCTGAATTCCTCCTAGTCCTACTTGGAGATGCCGATGGTTGAACCTGGAACCTTCTGCATACAAAGAAGATGAGCTATGGCCCTTTCCCTAGTGCACACTCTCCTTCCCCCATATTCCTATGGGGTCTCCAGAGAAGATAGAGGGGTCTGGAGGACTGTGTTTGGTGCACATGCCTGAGGTTGTCTGCTCCTGTATTGAGGAAAAACCACTGCTATCTTTGCTCTCACTTCACAATCTGCTTTTGACTTTGCCACCATTCCTGTTATACAACATCAGCCCCTACTACTGGCAGACCAAGCCTTGTGATTGGCCAGAGGTGGTTTAGATTGTGAGAGCTTCTCCTTTTTGATCAACAGCACAGCCGCTTCATGCCTTCATCCCGCTGCTCTTCCACCTTTCGGTCCAGCACGGGGGTAAGCTCAGACCCATGGGACAAATGTCACCTCCAAGACTCTCTTTCTAGCCCTGAATTCTCTTCCCAGGCCACACACCCTCTGCCTTTGCTTCACACCCTCCTCAAATGTTTCTGCCTGGCTGGAAGTTGTCCTTCAGATCTAATAATGCCTCTTCCTTGGCTGGCTGGAAGACAGGTGTGTGTGTGTGTGTGTGTGTGTGTGTGTGTGTGTGTGTGTGTGTGTGTAGAAAGTAGCTTGCTGACCGAGGCTCCATTTAGATCTCATACAACCCTTGGTTTGAAACAGCTGCACTGATTGCCAGTTCATTTCTGGGTCCTATTCAAGGTGTTCAATTAGTATATAAAGCCTAAACAGTTCAGGCCCCCAAGCAGGGCCGTCTTAAGCATATCCGGCACCGTGGTGCAAAGATCCCTCCGGCGCCCCTCCCTCTTTCCCAGAGTTGTCGACCTTTTCCCAAGCCTCTGTGGGGATTGCTCTCCTCCTGCGGAGGCTTGGGAAGTCGAGCTGTCCCTCCTCATTCCCTGGCCAGCGTGAGTGAGCCTGGGGAGCGGCCAAGGTGCCATCTTGAAGGGGGTAACATTTGGCACCTCCACCTGAAGTCCCAAGCAAAGTCGCAGCAAAGCCAGTGGCTGTAGCCTTGGGACTCACCACAGCCCTGCTTACCTTACTCAGTCCACCTGGACCTGGGCTACCATCCGCCCACACCCCTTCAAGTCACAGTGAGCACAGACAGCGCTGCCCCACAATGCTCTGTGGCACCTCAGCAGCGCTGTGGTGAGTCCCAAGCCTAGGAGGATATGCAATTGTTAGTTGTTTTAGACTGTTTTTTTTAAAAAAAAATTGTGGAATGCCCTCCCGTCATATGTCAATGAGATAAAGAACTGCATAACTTTTAGGAGACATCTGTAGGCAGCCCTGTAATGGGAAGTTTAATAATAATAATAATAATAATAATACTATTTTTTTATTTGTATCCCGCCCATCTGGCTGGGTCTCCCCAGTCACTCTGGGCGGCTTCCAGCAAATATTAAAATACATTAACATGTTACAGATTAAAAACTTCCCTAAATGTTTGTAATGTTTGACTTTTTAAATGTTTATATATGTGTTGGAAGCCACTCAGAGTCGCTGGAGCAACCCAGCCAGATGGGCAGGGTATAAATAATAAAATATATAAAATAATGAAGTTGCTGTTGCTGTTGCTGTTTTGTTGTTGCTGTTGCTGTTGTCATCATAATCATTATTATTGTTACTGAGTTTCAATTGTTTTAGCCTGCTCTGAGACCTTAGAGGGAAGGCTGGTTTGTTGTTGCTATTGCACAAGCATAAAATTAACACTCATTGTACCTATTGCTGCTTCTAGCACAACCCACCACTAGTATGTGGCTCCTGAAAAGTTGCTGAGAAGGGAATGCAGACACTCCCCAATGTCAAAACAAGATAATAAAAAAAAAATCCTTCCATTAGCACCTTAGAGACCAACTAAGTTTGTTCTTGGTATGAGCTTTCATGTGCATGCACACTTCTTCACTCATACCAAGAACAAACTTAGTTGGTTTCTAAGGTGCCACTGGAAGGAATTTTTTTTATTTTTTATTTTGTTTTGACTATGGCAGACCAACACGGCTACCTACCTGTAACTCCCCAATGTGTTTGTGGGTGCAGCTTCCTAGCCCTCTCAGTAAGGGAAGGAGAAAGAGTTGGCAGCTGAAGACACCAATGATCTGAATGTGGTTTGACGGTCGCAGCTTCCTCAAGGTCCACCTTTGCCTGCAGTGGGGAGATCTCCTGGTTCCTTCTTCTTAACCCTATACAGTGGTCCCTCGACTTACGAATTTAATCCGTTCCGAATGGACATTCGTAGGTCGAAAAAAATCGTAAGTCAATTTCCCATAGGAATGCATTGGGAGAAAAATATTCGGAAAAATTCGTAAGACGAAAAAAACCGCATCTAAAATTTGTAAGGATGCAGGAAACTGCATCTAAACCGGCAACGATTTCCATTCGGATGTCGAAAAATTCGTAGGCGTGCGGCCACTTTTTTTCATTCGTAAGTCGAAAAATACGGATGTCGAGTACTTCGTAAGTCGAGGGACCACTGTATCTCCTCCGATAGCACAGCCTGGGCCCAGTCTTGGCTGAACTTCAGGAATGAGAACTGGAAGGTGCGAAAGCCAGCTCAGACCTTAGCCAGACATCATTACTTACACGAAATATAGACTCCAGAACATCGACTAGCCTGCGGTGAAATATTGCCATAAATTATTCAGACTAAACTACACTTGTCAGTAATAAACAAACAAGAAGTGCGCAGAGAGATGCAATGGGGCCTGATTTTTATAAATCGTGTTTGTTTCTTTACTTACCGATATTAACATTCAAGTGACTGCAGAACGCCTCTCCCAGTCATTAGTGCCAATTTGGCCGGCTGAGTTATGATTTCATCAGGCACGTTTTGATTGGTGCAGGGGGCTCCGATTTGCATGTCTTGTAAATATCGCTCACGGGGTTTTAAAGACCTTGCATGACATGCCCATAACTCAGATATACAGAACGTCCCAATCTTGCCGTTCAGATTTCTTCTTTCTTCGGCGTTGGTTGAGAGGGGCATCACAATAGTTTCACCGTGAGATGCCAACACTTAAATTAATTGTCATGCCTCGTTTTTTCAATCCAAACACCAAGAGGGAAAGGAATGGAGAGAGAGAAAGCCTCCAGCCTCTGCACAATTCTGGGACGGTGTCATTAAAATGAGAGAGGGAAAGAGACCCTCAAGGGAACTAGCTTGCCTAGAATTTGTACATTTAATTATATTCCAGATTCCCTCCAAGATGCTCAGGGCCATAAAATTGGTCCTCACTCCAGTTTTATCTTCCAGGCACCTCTCTGAGATATGCAAGTCTTAGAGCCAGTGCCTTGCCCCACATTAGTGTTGGAGATTCATTCCCCATGTCTGCAGTCATGGAATTCTTATCTATCACATAACAGTATGTGTTTTGATTCCACAGAGTGGGAAGTGACGAAGACAGGATGTTTGTGTTACTGTGTTCCCTGAAGTGGGACTATTGTCCTTTGTCCTTTCTCTTTGCTGCCTGATGCTAGAGAGAGAGGGAGCCATCTTGCAGTGCTCCGTGTGTGTTCATATGTAAATAAAGTAGATTAGCCAAAATGCTGCGTTGCTGAGGTCTGTTACGCAAGCTGAGCAAACTCTGTGGATCCCTAAGTGTGCTAATGTCTTCTGGCATTAGTCGCTGTGATGTTCAGGCTGAAGAATGCTTTTGAAGCTCCCTAACAATCACCCAGGAGGGATGGAACATGCCAGTCGGGCATGTGTCTCTGCCAGGGTTCTACTCATGAGTAGGACGTATCCTGACCATTAGAAGGTACAGGAGATGGAGCTGCAGGCAGGTAAGTAGCTGGGCAGACAGCCCAAAACGTGCACATTTGGCATCATCAGCCTCATACCTCCAGAAAAAAATACAGGCTGATAGTTACCTTTAAGAATATAGCAAGCTGCCAGATACAGAGTCAGACTATTGGTCAATTTTTTAATTTTTATTTTTGCTGGAGTGCACCTTGTGGGGTGAGGTTACAATACCTGATGTGGCTGTAGAAACTGATACAGGAGAGACATGTTTTGTTGCAGGTGGGGCAGACAAAGGCATCTGGTCATGCTGATGCAGATGCCCCATGGTGTTTCTTCTCTCTGCGCTCCTCCCAGAGGTCAATATAAAGAATGAGTCTCTCTTTCAAGTAGTCAGGGCCTCATCCAGCAGGTCCTTCTTACGTTCTTGGTTTTTTTTTTTCATCTTCACATATATCAGTTTCTGGTGGCCAGGCATCCCCAGCCCAAGTACAACGCAGTAAGAGATTTAAATCAAAGGGAGGAAAAAGCCTAAGCAATGGGTCTTCACACATCCCAGCAATTGGCAGAATGCAGATCATTAACTAAAGCCGCCCGGCTAAGACTGCGAGTGGAAAATGAGATTTTGTTCTGGTGAAATGAGAAGGAAAACAGAGAAGCTCGCTCATTATGTGAAACAATGATTCTTTGAAATTTTCAAATAAAGCAGGCCTCCCCCCCCCTCCACTCCATAGCACAGAGAGACTTACACATACAATGCGTTAATAAATGTAGATTCTGAAACAAAAGAAACCCACAAGCCCTTGGAGACGGCTTGTCAAAATTATATCGGATTGATGGTGAAATACAGTAATATTGCAGAGAAATGCATGCACTGCTAATCCACCTACAAGGAGAAAGCTCTGCTCGAGAGAAAATCATTATTACTGCCACCGGTGCCTGATGTTATCAAATCCTGGGTTCACTTCAGATTTTTTGGGTTGGGTTTGTCACAAAAAGTAATCCAAAGTTTCTTCTCGACTTACTAAATGCATTAATTTGTTTATCACATTCATACTCTACGCGCCCTCCAAGGAGCTCAATGTGGTTCTCTTTCTCCTCATTTTGTTGCTGCTGCATCTCTGCAAGGCAGGTTAGACTGAGAGACAGCCTAAGGTCATCCAATGTACTTCAGAGCTGAGTGGAGGATTTGAACCCTGGTCTCCCAGGTCCTGGTCTGGCACCCTCACCACTATGCCACGCTGGCTCCCTATTATCAAAGCTTTCGATTCAGGATGAACCTGGTCAGGTTAGAGATGCCACTGAGTTCCTCTGGCCTAGTCATAACCCTCTCCATTCACACAGGGGAGCCTTATACATGTTTTCATTCTTGAAGAGGAGGGTCAGCGGGGTCAAACTCAACCGTGCTGCTTCTGACTTGCTCTGGCCCCATCTAAAATGGACCATCTCAAGGATTTTGGGATACTTTCTCAGGCGACGTGAAACTCCCTCCCCTGAACCCCATTGGCCAGAGGTTGGTGTGGTCATGCCCCCACTTGAGGAGGAGGTGGAGGAGAAGAAGAAGAAGAAGAAGAAGAAGAAGAAGAAGAAGAAGCCCTGCCACTGAGCTACAGCCCTTTCCTTCATTGCATCATTCAGCTCAGTGAAATGAAAAGCACATGTGTTTGTTGCCCACTCACAACAACAAACAGCGCAATCTGTAGCCATAACACTATTTCCCTCCACCCTTTTCAGAAGCTTTACCACTCCAAACAGCATCTGCTTAGTGCTTCATTTTTAGCTCTGGAACAAAGCATTCTTCAAAACAACAGACTGCCTGTGAATGACACCACAGGAGTTATTAAGTCTTGATGGTGAAGCGTCGATATTGGCCAAGGGAAGCACAGTTGGAAGGGATAAGGTTATATTTCACCTTCTGTTTGGGATAACAGAAGAAAGTCTACCGAAGGGTTCTGTTTTGGATAACAGAAGAAAGTCTACCTAAGGACATAGTAATAATAACAAGAATTCATGGGTTTCTCTTGGAACAACTTCAAAGGGAACCAAGCAGTTTTGATAACTCTAGCAAAAGCCCCTGTTTACCAGATGCTCATTGCTGCATGCGCCCCAATCTCTGGCAGGCGAGAGACGCCATGAGTACCTGCACACACCAAGGGTTTGGTATCCGCAGAATGAAGGTCAGTGTCAAGGACTGTGTCTTTAGGTTTAATCTACATTTCCTTTCAGTGCCAAGAGATGCGAAATCATGTTGTCATTCATCAGAAACAAACTTATTTCAGGTTATGTGATCCAAAATAAAAGTTTGCCTTTGGGAGTGTCCCTCTATTGCAAATCACTATTGTTCATCCGTAAACATATTGTCTATTGATTTGGAACCAGGCTGTGCTAATTTTCACTTCAAAAGTAGCACACTCATTGTAGCCCGAAAAGATGTGTGTGTTTGTTTGACTTGCCAAAGATTTGCACTGCTTCATTGCTTCTGCATATCATCATTTCCCTTTTTGTTCTTTTCTTTTCTTTTTTCTTTTAGGGATGGGGGAGAAATTTGCTTAGCTCATAAAAGTTAACGCACACGTCTCAACTTTGCACTTTGTGAACCAGTATGTGAACTGAAACACAGCTCTCCATTGAAAGTCAGGCTTCTCTTGATTTTGAGATGCCATTCCCCAAACAAAGAATGTGTACAAAAATGTATACATTTGTGAAAATAGCACACCAAACTGCAATCTACCCAGGGGAAATTGCTTGCATACGTGTTGTACTGGGCAAAATTGTATATTTCATGCAAGCAACTCTTTTGTTAAATAATAATAATAATAATAATCACAATAGGGTGAACTGAACTTAGGGCTGGAAAAAGAAGACATTGAGGGAGATTGAAATTGACATATTCATAGAATCATAGAGTTGGAAGAGACCACAAGGGCCATCCAGTCCAACCCCCTGCCAAGCAGAAAACACCATCAAAGCATTCCTGACAGGTGGCTGTCAAGCCTCTGCTTAAAGACCTCCAAAGAAGGAGACTCCACCACACTCCTTGGCAGCAAATTCCACTGTCGAACAGCTCTTACTGTCAGGAAGTTCTTTCTAATGTTTAGGTGGAATCTTCTTTCTTGTAGTTTGAATCCATTGCTCCGTGTCCTCTGCTCTGGAGCAGCAGAAAACAACCTTTCTCCCTCCTCTATATGACATCCTTTTATATATTTGAACATGGCTATCATATCACCCCTTAACCTTCTCTTCTCCAGGCTAAACATACCCAGCTCCCTAAGCCGTTCCTCATAAGGCATCATTTATCATCCTTCCCTGCCATCACTGTCCTTGCCCTCATTTGCTTACATTGCTGTTTAATTTGATTGATGTGACAACACACATGATTCAGTTTACAAGCATTCATTACTTCATTTATCTTATGCTATTATCAACAGGTTGATGTTTGTGTCTGCTGCCAGGTGTTGAGGATTTGCAGTAACATGTATGTTATGATCCCATAGTTTGGGGTGCGTGAATGGAAGTAGTCTTATCTACACTCCAGAGTAGAGATCTAGACCCCTAGAGGAGAGAAGTATTGGATGGCCAAGTGCTAATACTCCCGAGACTGGTGGGTGCCAACAAAAACAAGATCAGCTCTGTGCTACAAAGATTTCTGCAAGCATGGCCTGAAGGCTGGCAGTATCAACCCTGCGATGTGGGAGTCCCTTGCAGACGACCTCAGTGCCTGGAGAGAGGCAGTCAAGCAGTGTATCTATAGCAGTGACCAGAGGAGAAATGACCTCTGGGAAGAGTGCGGAGAGAAGAAACGGCATGGTGCCTCTGCAGCAACACAACCAGATGCCTTCATCTGCCCCAGCTGCAACAAAACATGTCTCTCCAGTATCAGTTTCTACAGCCAACAGCAAACACACACTTGCAGATTTACCTGTTGTAAACCGCTTCTGGAGATAGTAAGCAGTATATAAATGGTAGTAACAGTAGTAATGTTGGTGCTGACCTTTAAAGCCCTAAACGACCTCGGTCTTGTATACCTGAAGGAGCATCTCCACCCCCATCATTCTGCCCGGACACTGAGATCCAGCACCGAGGGCCTTCTGGCGGTTCCCTCACTGTGAGAAGCAAAGCTACAGGGAACCAGGCAGGGGGCCTTCTCAGTAGTGGCGCTCGCCCTGTGGAACGCCCTCCCATCAGAGGTTAAAGGAATAAGCAACTACATGACATTCAGAAAATACCTGAAGGCAGCCCTGTTTAGGGAAGTTTTTAATCTGTGATGTGTTAATGTATTTTAATGTTTGCTGGAAGCCGCCCAGAGTGGCTGGGGAGACCCAGCCAGATGGGCGGGGTACAAATAATAAATTATTATTATTATTATTATTATTATTATTATTATTAAGCAAATGAAATCCCACTCACCAGGACAAGGTGATGATCCAGCGAGTGGGTTTGGGTCTCCATGATGCGTAGGATTACATTATTGTGTCGAGGAATGATAGCAAGGACAGGGAGGATAAAGAAGGAAAATGGTTCCAAGTAAGGAAAAAGTGTGATCGCTTCTGATGAAGGGGGGGGGGGGGAACCATCACTAAATAAATCTAAATGTCTTCACAGCCATTGTTGCAAAATTGCCCCCAATGGGAGGTGCCTTTGAGGGAGCGGGGTGGGTTGGAAATTAGATAATTTGTTTCGGCTCATCCTTACTTGCAACTGAAGCCATGCATTCAGTCAATCTTGTCTTTGCATTCCATTACAAAGAACTGGCAGATCTGATTAAAGGAGCTATCACCAAAGCCCTTTCAGTATGTCAGCACAAAGACCATGAACCAAGTAGACTCAGGGATGGATTTCCACTCTAATTGGTGTCTCCAGGTCAATGCCAAAGAATCTCAGGTAATGGGGTGGAATATACATGATTGCTCCCCACCCTTTCTCTGTTCTGCGGAATAAGAACCTAATTCATCAAGGCTGTCAACTTGGTACCTTTTGACAATGCTAAACTAACTTGGGAGGGGTGGGGGGGTGCAGGGTTTGCATTATGCCTCCAGGGAGACTTTGCTTGTTGTCCAGTGAAGGTGAACTTGGAGGGGCTGGTGAGGTGAGAATACTGGTTGCACCTAGAGATGGGGGAGAAGTTCAGTTCGGTTCAGTGTAATAATAATAATTTTATTACAGTATTTGTAAAAGAAAAATACAAAAAAGAAAAAAAACCATCTGAATGGGTTTCCCTAGCCACTCTGTAAGACAAACCTACCGTATTTTTCGCTCCGTAAGACGCACTTTTTTCCTCCTAGAAAGTAAGGGGAAATGTCTGTGCGTCTTATGGAGCGAATGTGTGGTCCCTGGAGCTGACCTGCCCAGGGGCAAAAGCAGATCGTGCTTTTTTAAAAAAAAGAGAGAGAAGGGGGTGTTGAAAGGAAGCCCGCTGAGCAGCTGCTCAGCAAACGATCAGGGAGAGAGATAAGGGAGAGAGATTCCAGCCCCGCCCCCTTGCAGAGGGAGGCTGTTTCCCCAGCGACATGTGACTGGCTGATTAGATTATCTGTCTGGAAACTGTAGAAATGGCTTCCTGAAGCTGCAGAATGGTGAGTTAAACCCCATAAAACAGGGTTTTTTCCCTTTGCAAAGTAAGCTCAACAACTTTGAGCTGATCCTCAAAAAAATGGGGCTTTTTCCCTCTAAAAATTAGGTGCGTCCTGTGGTCAGGTGTGCCTTAAAAGCGAAAAATACGGTACCTTGTTTATTATTTAATTGTTATTACTATTATAATTACTACTACTAATGCAGCTGCTTATAGTAATGCTGATTTGTACTTACAAAAATAATAAGTGAACCAAAATGAAGCTATGCTTCAAAATGTACATCTCTCCTGATTTAGCAATGCAGTTCGCTGACTAAAAAATGTTTACAAAAATTCATATATTCAAAGAAAACATACATGAAAATCCACATATCAGTGAAATTAGCAAACTTAAACATATCACATCTCTTTCCAAAAAATGTGTATATTATGCAAAATTTCACACACAAGAACTTGTATATTAAGAGAAATGTGAACTAAAACGTTTAAGAATTTGCATGAGGACTTCTTAAAAAAAATAAAAAATTCAGAAACTGATGTGGAAATGTGTCAAATTGAAGACTGGAAAAAGGAATGACTTGAGAGTAACTAAAAGTGACAGATTAGTCCACCAGTAGTTGTTTCTGACTTCATTTACTCCATGTCTGAAGGTTTTCAGTACAGTATTAGTGATGGGAGAATTGGAAAGATATTGGTGTAGTGGTTAAGAGCAGCAGACTCATAATCTGGTGAACCAGGTTTGCTTCCCCGCTCCTCCACATGCAGCTGCTGGGTGACCTTGGGCTAGTCACACTTCTTTGAAGTCTCTCAGCCCCACTCACCTCACAGAGTGTTTGTTGTAGGGGAGGAAGGGAAAGGAGAATGTTAGCTGCTTTGAGACTCCTTAGGGTAGTGATAATGCGGGATATCAAATCCAAACTCTTCTTCTTCTTCTTCTTCTTCTTCTTCTTCTTCTTCTTCTTCTTCTTCATCTTCTTCTTCTTCTTCACCTGATTTAATTTGTTAGGGTGCCTCTCTAACATATTTTACAACTTTATGTTTCTAGTCCTTCTGCTTAAAGCTATCTACCTCTCTGTAACAATCCCCATTTAATTCCTTCTTCCACCCCATCCTTCTTCCAACTGTGCAACAATGCAGCCTACAAACATGGCAATGGCATTGATTAGGCTACTGCCAAATTTCAGTATTGGCCACAGTGCAGATCCGTGTTGACAAGTCAAGAGTCAACTCTTTGATATCACATAAATAAGACCAGAAAGGCAACATGGGTGGCAGAGAGGGATAAGTAACTAAACAAGACCTCAAGGCATGGTAGCTCGGTGTGTTCCAGCGAGAGATGCAAATTCCACTTCACAATTATCCATTAGACTTCACTAGCATTGCATTTTCCAGAGGTCCCCATTCTTCTGTCCACATGGACGGTGGCAGGCTGGATTTACACAGGCAGCAGGAAGTAATATTAGGGTTGAAGAGATGGAGAGTAGTTGGTAATCCTTCAGATTGCAGATGGATGAATCCCCTTTTCGATGTTATCTCGTGTGTGTGTTTTAAGAAGTCACTGAAAAGACAAAGAAAAGAGAGTCTACCCCAGGGGTAAAGGTAAAGGGACCCCTGACCATTAGGTCCAGTCGTGTCTGACTCTGGGGTTGCGGCGCTCATCTCGCTTTATTGGCCGAGAGCCGGCGTACAGCTTCCAGGTCATGAGGCCAGCATGACAAAGCCACTTCTGGCAAACCAGAGCAGCGCATGAAAATGCCGTTTACCTTCCCGCCAGAGCGGTACCTATTTATCTACTTGCACTTTGACGTGCTTTCGAACTGCTAGGTTGGCAGGAGCAGGGACCGATGAACGGGAGCTCACCTCGTCGCAGGGATTCCAACCGCCAGCCTTCTGATCAGCAAGCCCTAGGCTCAGTGGTTTAACCCACAGCACCACCTGGGTCCCTCTAGCCCAGGGGTAGTCAACCTTTTTATACCTACGGCCCACTAATGCATCTTTCTTGATGGTAAAATTTCCTTACCACCCACCAGTGCTCGATGGAAGGAGGATTCAGCTTGTGCCGTAGAACCCCCTACCGCCCACCTAGAATCCTGAAACTCCCACTAGTCGGCAGTAGGGAGCAGGTTGACAACCCCTGCTCTAGCCTAACCCTCTCCCAGGTGAAATCAATGACTTCCAAGGAAGGAGCGGAACCCCCACCTTCCCCAAGAACTTTCGATACAATTTATGGGATGCCTTTTGGCTTTTGGTGAAATTTTCGGAAGCTGTTACCCCGGAGATATAACTGTTCCTGAAGAATAATCATGCAGTCTGAAACATGGGCAGGGGTGAGTGCCCCCGTTCCTAAAGAGAATTCTTGGTTTTTGCTTTTAATTCTGCTATGAAAGTTCTTCACGAGCAGAGCAAGGAAACTCAAGGGTGATGACCCTAGCTGACACTGAACAAGTTGCCAAGCACACATTGTGGGCTCTCAGGTATTCGTCTTTGTATGCAAGGCGGAGAGGTTGAATAGTCGAGTCTGCACCCTAGGGATGAAAGGAAACAAGGATGCATTGGCCCACATCTTCCAGATGAAGAGACATTGCAAACCTCTGTGTATTTTTAGCTCTGTTCTTCCCCACTGCGCATGAGGCCCAAGCAGCATGGATCCATCATCTCCTTTTAACTAATGTGCCTCTCCTTTGTGTTCAACCTCCTATCACTGATTAATTTCAATTAATTTCACTGGAGATGTGGAAACATTTAGCAGACACAACCAGCGCCTCCTTGTTAAATGCTGCAGAGGCTAATTGGGATGCTGTTGTGCTGCGGTGTTGTCTGGAAGCTGTCATCTTTGTTCACACTCAGATAAACAAGTTTGTGGATTGGATCTCACTGGGGCTCTCGCAACGGGCAGAGCTATGGATGGCACATACAAAACAGTTCCTGTCATTGTGGATTTGTTCCTCAGTTTTTCACAAAGGGTGGTTGTGCAGAGAATTTTGCAAATGGTCCCGTAACATAGATTCCACCAATTAACCTGAAAATGGCACCGAGGTTGGGGAAGGGGAAGGCAGGGAGAACTACTCCTTGCCACCCAACTTCAGTTCCGATTTAGGGCCATTTGTTAGGGGTGTGACTTGTAATTTGCAAAAGCCATCTTCAAATATCTCAAGGGTGGCAACATGGAAAATGGAGCGAGCTCGTTTTCTGCTGTTCCAGAGAGTAAGGCCCAAACCAGTGGATTCTAATTACAAGAAAGGTCAAACAAATCAAAAAGTCCATAAGGAATGGAAAATTTTTAAAGAATATATGGTTAACAATGGAATAGGAGAATTTCACTTCACCCTGGTTTCTTACCCTGCTGGTTAATTTCGCAAGTTCCGCATATTCGATAAATAATAAAAATTTATCTTTAAAAAAAACAAACAAAAAACAAAAAACAATGGAATAGGAGAATCTGTGATGGCAGAACTAAACTGAACCTGATGAAAAGTTGAAAGTAAAGAAGTTAAGAGTATATATATATATATATATATATATATATAGAACTGTGTGAGACAAGAGATAAAGGAACTAAATGTAATGACATTAATTGGAAGTCAAACATTTTAATAGAAATGTTGTGAGAAATTACTTTTGGATTTTAGAATATTATTGTTATTGCTTTTTCTTTCTTTTAATTTTATTCTTCTTTTCTCTTTCCCTTCCCCCCCTTTCCTTTCTGTTCCCTTACTTTCTTTCTTTTTCTCCTTTTTTTTCTTCTTCTTCGTTTTTCAGGATACACAGCTAAGCTTTTATGTTGAACAGTTGGTTTGTTGATAATGGTGTACAAAATAGTTGCTTTTCTGTAAATATAGTGATTTTAAAATAATAAAGATTATTAAAAAAAGAAAAGAAAAAAAGAAAGGAGATTTCGACGAAACATTAGGAAGACCTTCCTGGTGGCAAGAACTGTCTATACAGTGCAACAGACTGCCTTGGAAGGAGTAGACTCTCCTTCACTGGAGGTTTTTTAATGGAGGATGTCTGGCCATCTGCTAGGGATTCTTTAGCTGTGATTCCTTCATTGCAGCAGGTTGGATTGGATGACCTTTGTGATCCCTTCCAACTCTACAAGTCCCTTCTTCTTCTTCTTTGGCGATCCCTCGTAGCCGAGTAAGCTTGTCTTCCATAAACACGGTTTTAACAGTGAGTCCGTAAGTGACTGCGGAAGCCAATTCTGGATCCACACATCCTTCCACAGTGGGGACATTGGTTCCCAGGTGGGAGTTGATCAAGGTGTGGATTTGCCAAGTGTGCCTTCCTCTTAGCACGTTTCTCCCTTGCGTCCTGAGTTCAAGTGTCTTCAAAGCCCATGACACCTTTGGTAAAGGCTGTTCTCCAATTGGAGCGCTCGCAGGCCAATGTTTCCCAGTTGTCGGTGTTTATACTACATTTTTAGTTTTGTCTTGAGAGAGTCTTTGAACCTCTTTTGTTGACCACCAGCATTATGCTTTCCATTTTTAAGTTCAGAATAGAGTAGTTGCTTTGGAAGACGATAATCAGGCATCCGCACAACATGACCAGTCCAATGAAGTTGATGTTGAAGAATCATTGCTTCAACACTGGTTGATCTTTGCTTCTTCCAGTACATTGGCATTAATTCACCTGTCTTCCTATGATTCTATTATTCCATCCAGGCAAAGGAACGCAAGGAAGGTGTAGTGAAGGGCCTGGGAAGACTCCTGAGGGCCAGATTGAGAAGCTTGAAGGGCCATATTTGACTGAGGTTCATCCCCCTTGTAGTAGGACCTGGAGACTTGGTGGTGGAGGGGGAAGGCTTGTGGCAATGGCTTCCCTATCTGTTGATACTGAACAGTTAGATGAACATAATATTAAGACTGCTGGTTGTATCCATCCGACCTGCATCACTTATTAACTTCTAAATGACACAACACACCACTGTTGCTTTATAACTATCCAGAGACAGTAGCAGCACGCATTCCCCATGTCGCCCATATTCATTTCAATAGGGCCCATGGATTGCATCCTGTTCTGTAGCTGCAACAATTTATCTTAGCCATTATCTTTTTTATGGATGCTTGTGCCTTTGTATCTGCTAGATCCAATCCTACACTTAGGATTTATGCAGCCTCAGGATGTTGAACGGCTCACATTCTAGGGAATTTATTATCCGAGGATCTCACACAACGTACCTTTTCCAAAAGCAAAGGAAAATTAAACTTAAAAAATATGGCTACATTTCCATGAGCATTCCTCTGAGCAAATAAAACAGCATACTTCTTCCCAAATAAATTGGTTTGCTGCAGGCCGGAGGTTCTCAGAGTTTGTCAGCAAGATATCTTTCTTGGAAAGATGTAATTCTTTGTTTTCTTTTTTAATTTCTTCCCTTAAGATTCTAGGGATCATAGGACAGTACCTTATATTGAGTGAGACCATCGGACCAATCACTCAGTATTGCCACGTGGGTGGCGCAGTGGTCTAAACCACTGAGCCTCTTGGGCTTGCTGATCAGAAGGTCGGTGGTTCGAATCCCCGCAATGGGGTGAGCTCCTGTTGCTCTGTCCCAGCTCCTGCCAACCTAGCAATCCGAAAGCATGCCAGTGCAAGTAGATAAAGAGGTACCACAGCGGTGGGAAGGTAAACGGTGTTTCCGTGCGCTCTGGTTTCCGTCACAGTGTTCTCTTGCGCCAGAAGTGGTTTAGTCATGCTGGCCCCATGACCCAGAAAGCTGTTTGTGGACAAATGCCGGCTCCTTCAGCCTGAAAGCGAGATGAGCGCCGCAACCCTATAGTCGCCTTTGACTGGTTCCTTTACCTTTACCTATTGTCTACAGCAGTGTTTCCCAAACTTGGGTTTCCAGCTGTTTTTGCATTACAGTTCTCATCATCCCTGACCACTGGTCCTGCTAGCTAGATATGATGGGAGTTGTAGTCCAAAAACAGCTGGAGCCCCAAGTTTGGGAAACACTGGTCTACACTGACTGGCAGAGGCTCTCCAGGGTTTCAAGCAGAGAGTGTGTTGTGTACTGAGCTGAATCCTAGAACAATAGGATCCAAAATGCAGCAGTCTGATTGGTCCTAGAACAATAGGATCCAGAATGCAGCAGTCTGATTCGTCCGCAGGAGCCACCCAATCCAGCTCCAGGTGGAAGTGAATCAGTGACCTGATTGGCCTGCAAGAGCAACCAATCAGGCTCCTGGATGAAGTGAATTCTCAATCTGATTGGCCTACAGGAGTAGCCCGGAATTAGCCAGTCACGTGGGGCCCACTGTGTAAATAATGTATATATAGCAGACATTTTGGGGAAAGATTCATTCCTTGCTACTAGGAGGTGAATAAAGAGCATGAAATCCAAACTCGACTCTGTGTATATTTCAGAGTGTCTTCCAAACCTACACGTTGAGATTCTGGGGATGCAACCTGGGACCTTCTGCCTGAAAAGCAAATACTCTCCCATGGAGCCACAGCCCCCTTTCTCCCCAGTCAGTGATGCCTTGGACACCTGCCCTCTCCACAGTCAATATTTCATCCGCAAATCTTCCCCCGCTTCCTATTTTGCATGTGTTTATTGACCTTGAGCGTATTTCACATTAATTCATCAAGCAGCTGCATCCTTTTTGTTACCTTGGCATTTCACTCTGCCGCTAATGGCGTAAAGGCATGGTAAGTATTTTTAAAGATCCCACTCCGCCCCTTTCATACATTCCCAGGGCAATAATTTTATTACACCGCTCCCTCTTTTCATCTGCGTTATCTGTTTCCCATGGACAGAGGCCCTCCATCACGCCTGATAATTCTATTTGGTGAAAGATGCTTTTGTGAAGAAGGGGGTGGGTGAGAGAGAGAGAGAGAAAACTCTGATGCCTAATTTATGAGATAAGCCTGGCTGACAAGAGAATGACCTTCTTCCTCTATCTGGTTATTAAATTGTTTGTGATCTAATAAAATGCTGGTAATACACTCCTTTTCAGCGGGGTTTTAATTTCCTACCTGACATTTAGATTAAAAAGAGTATGGATTGGGAGAAGAGATTTGTCACAGTCAAAGTAGAAAAGATGGGTCCCGCTACCCTCGGAGCACCTAAGTCTGAGAGACGTTTGTTTGACTTTGAGGAGGGGATTTGCTCCCGGGCAAATTATTTCATAATGTATGTTATTGATACGTATAAATAGAGATGTAAGAAAATCCCTGGGAAATGTCATATTGAAAAACCTTTTAGCTGCCTTTAAAGATTCCTCAGGCATTTAGCCGGAGGTGTGTAAAGTACCAGGAATCTTCGAGTTGAGATACTGGTGCTAAGATCCAGGGGGCAGGCTTTTCTTCACCAACACAGAAGCTTGACAGATCACCAATTCCTAGAGGGAGAGCTGTGTTAGACTCTTAAAGTAAGACACAGGGACAGAGGCAGGGGCGGAGCAAGGGTGGAGCATTGGGGGCAGGCTGCCCCGGGTTCCACCCTGGAGGGGGCGACACTCTGGGAGCCCCCCCCCACGCCCAAGCCGAGCCCCGCCGCCCGGCACTCCATCTGTGCGGCGGCTGCTCACGCGGCAACTCGTAAGGCTGCCGCGCGCAAAACGCAGCACAGGCGGGGCAGCCTTACGTGCGCTGTGCACGCACGGCATCCTTACGAGTTGCCACACGCTCAGCGGCTTGTAAGGTTGCCGCGGGAGCAGCAACACCAGCATGGACGGACGGCACATCTGCGGCCATCCCGCACATGCACTGTTCGTCACGATGCACAAAGCATGCATCAGGACGCATGCGCGCTGCGGAGCGACGTCCTGCCCCCCCGGGGGGGGTGCCCTGGGGAGCCAAGCAGCTCTGTTCGCCACTGGACAGAGGAAACTGTCTCACAGGAAGCCAGACCATTTGTCCATTGTCTACTAATGGGGTGGGGAGCCATTTGGGACCCGTGGGTCAGAACTTTGTCTACATGCCACCCCACCCAACTTTGACACTTTTTAAAATCTGTCCTGAATCTTCCAACATTCAACTTCCTTAGGTGGTCCTGAGTTCTAGGGTTTTCTCCATCCACTTTTTCAACACATAATTTTATAGACTACTATCATATCACTGCTTCCTGGCCTTTTCTCCAACACTGCAACCTTCTCTGTACAGTTGTCACTCCATCCCCTTGATTATTTTGGTTGTACTTTTCTGAACCTTCTCCAGCTCTGCAATATCCTTTTTCATCTTTCCATATGTGAATCTATGCACAGAACTGAAACAGCTGATAATCTTCTATGGCTTAACCCTTACAGAAATATAGAAGAACCCTTACAGAAATATAGAAGGGACGTGGGTGGTGCTGTGGTCTAAACCACCGAGCCTCTTGGGCTTGCCGATAGGAAGGTCGGCGGTTCAAATCCCTGCAACAGAGTGAGCTCCCATTGCTCTTTCCCAGCTCCTGCCAACCTAGCAATTTAAAAAACACGCCAGTGCAAGTAGATAAATAGGTACCACTGTGGTGGGAAGGTAAACAGTGTTTCCATGTGCTCTGGTTTCTGTCACGGTGTTCCGTTGTGCCAGAAGCAGTTTAGTCATGCTGGCCACATGACCCGGAAAGCTGTCTGTGGACAAACACCGGCTCCCTCGGCCTGAAAACGAGATGAGCGCCGCAGCCCCCATAGTCACCTTTGACTGAACTTAACCATCCAGGGGTCCTTTACCTTTTACCTTTTTACCTACAGAAATATATGATGGCCAGTCTCCTCCTTCAAAGGAGACCCCCTAGGGCAAAACTGGGAAATAGTTCAGTCTGAAATCCTAGAAAGGTGCTGACCATCAGTGTGGACAATATTGAGCTTGATGGACCAACATTCTGACTCCAGATAAGTCAACTTTAGAATAGAATAGAATAGAATAGAATAGAATAGAATAGAATAGAATATATTTTATTGTCATTGTCCCCTTCGGGGACTTCCTATGAATGAAACTTTATAAGAACAAGTGGAACCCTATTGGTCTCTTATATCACCTGACCCTTCCTGAGATGGTATCTACAGTACCTCCCTCTGGCCACCTGTGCATGCACCGTTGGGGGTACTGGTAGACACACACTGGAACATGTGGGTGCTATGCTGGTGATCTCTGAGCCTGTAGCTTAGGGTTGCCTATTGTAGCTTTGGATGCTACAGGTCCTGGGCTGTAATGGTCACCACATATTTCAGGCAGTCTCCATGATCTCCATGACCACTGTGGGCAGACATCTGAATCTCTGCAGCAGCTTTAGCTTGGAGGTGGGCTTCTGTCTGTACACCGGAGTCCCCATCCTCACAAAAGATTGCTGGACAAAGCAGGAATGCAAGCTCACCGTTGCAAGAGTGGGTTGCCCAACTGAAGCTGTGCAATTCATGAGCAGCAATCCACCATCAGTGGCAGGAAGTCGTAGGAGCAATCCTAGAGATGTTGCAAGGGATTATTTGTGCTGTGTATATTTATGGACGCTTCTCCCTGAGTGGGTGTGCAGGAAAGCCTCCACCCACCCCCAACTCCCCACAGGTACGTGTGCAACTGTCACTTACATGGCAGAAGCCAAAGATAGATGAGTGAGAAGCAAAAACCTGCAGCCAGGAAGATAAGAGCTGATGAAAGAAGCAGCCCGGATGAATTCCTGGAAGGCTGTTTTATGCTTTTAATTTTGTCTGTTGGCAGTGCTGTTAATCTCAGAGAAAGAGGAGGAGAGGCAGTGCACTACCAACGCTGAATGGACTGCCCCGCAGCCCTGCAGGTGCTGATATGTTTTGGCCGTGTTTCCCATTTTTCTGTTTTTTTTGGTTTGTTTTTTCCCTGAAAGGCTGATGCAAGCAGCGTTTGTAGTAACTTCAAAGAGATGTGAGACTTCTCCAGGAGACTCATCAATCCCCTGATTCCTGTTTCCTCTTTTCTCTTTGCTGCAGGCTCTAACGCCTTGGGCAAGGATCTGGTTGGGTCTCAACAGGGAAATGAGACTGAGCTTATCATTTGTTTGGGTGAGCTCCACGAAATGATGTAAACTGGTAGGATAAGCCACAAGCGTTGGCAGAGATAAGCACAACACGAGTTGGGGGATTTCATTTGCCACTGGTATTTTAAATTTAACCACCATCCTGCACATGCATTCAGGGTCCAAGACTGGGTCTCCATGCAAATACACTTGTCCATCCATTTCATTCATTTCTTGCATTTATTTCCCACCATTGTCTCCAAGGAGCTCAAAGTGATGCACACATGGTTCTCCCCCTTCAAATGCTGGCAATTTTCGTGAAAGCTTATTAAAAATGTAGCCTGATATGGAAATGTAGCAAACTGAAGATTGGCAAAAGGAGACACTAAAATGGACAGATATGTCCAGCTTCAGCCTAGACTACGCTTTAGGAGAGCTTGAAGAAAGGGAAGGTGTTGGCAGGTAGCTGTCAAGTCACATGGAAGAGATAATAATGTTTTGAGCTGAGTTGTCTTCAGAACAAAAGGAGGAGGCTGATCCTGAGATGAAAGCAATAAAAACAAAGCAGGACATCAAAATAAGGTTTCGAACCAACATTCACGGCTGTGTAAAGATGTTGTCCTGCAGCTGCTGAGGAGGCCAGAAACGAAGAAGAGATTACATCAAGCATTCAGCTGCAGGCTGAGTCTCCGTCATGTCATGGAATGTTCATAAACATTCCAAGTGCTAAAAGTGTTAAGTTGCCAGCACAGAGGACTTGGGGAAAGGAGAGTGGGCAATGATCTGATTAGTGGGAAGCTTTGGAGAGAAGAAAGCAATTTTATCATATTTGAGTTGGATAAATGGAGAGCATGAGTAATGTGTATGATTTGAGGAAAATATGAAGGCCAACTAAGATATCTGGTGGGAGACCTGCTTTGTGGACCTGGTGCACTAGCAAAGAGCTTTTTATTTTTCCTGGAAGGCTGACCCAAGCAACATTTATAGACAGTGGTGGAGCTTCATGCTCCAGCACCAGGGGGCGGAGAGCAGGCGCGGGCGTAGCTGGTGCACATCCTGGGGGTGTGGCATGCTGTCTGCAGGGGCGTGGTGTGCGTCCTGGGGGCATGGTGTGCCACCTGCAGGGGCGTGGCTCCCAGTACGGGGGGCAGCCACGATGGCATCCCACCGGGACCGCGCTGCGGGGGACGGTACGCTCCCCCTGCCCCCTCTTCCTCTGCCAGTGTTTATAGTAACTTCAAAGAAATGCAACACTTCCCCAGGAGACTTGACACTCCCCTGATCTGTTTCCTCTCTCCTCTTTGCTGCAGGCTCTAATGCCTTGGGCCAGGATCTGGTTGGGTCTCAAAAGGAAAGCAAGACTGAGCTTAACATTTGTTTGGGTGTGGTCCATGTACACAAGTCATTCTGTGCTCCATGTACACATGTACTCCATGTAATTAAGTGTAGAGATAGCAGCAATAATAGCATGTGTATGAACAGCTGAGACTTGTGATCTGCCACCAATTGGGGGGATACAAATTGTGTGTGGAATGCAGCAAGTCACCAGCCATCCAGCTGCTTGATACCTTGAAGGGACCTTCTGCCAAGCCATACAAATGCCGCTGTGGAACATCTGGCACTCATGCTGGCACAAAAGAGCCAAGTTTCATTTCAAAGCAAGTTATTGTTCCTGCAAAGGGATTAGTTAAGAGATGTGTGACATGGATGAGTCTATAGAGCTGCTGGGTTGTAGAAGCCCAAGTAAAGAGGAAGGAGAAAGCTCCAGAGGTGACACATTCTCCCCTGCAGTTTGTTACAGATAGAATCAAGGAATCATAGAGTTGGAAGGATCCAGAGAGTCATCTAGCCCCAACCCATGTAACTTGAAGCCATTGATTCAGGTTCTACAAACAAGCTTGTTCCATCGTCCATGTGACAGCCCTTTAGATATTTTGAGATGGCTATCATATCTCCACTCAGTCTCCACTCTTCCAAACCAATCATCCACAATTCCCTCAACTGTTCATCATAAGGTATCATTTCCAGATCCCTTATCATCTAGGTCTCCCTCCTCTGCACACATTCCAGCTTGTCAACATCCTTCTTAAATTGTGCCACCCAAATCTGGACATAGTACTCCAGATGTAGTCTGACCAAGGCAGAATCGAGAAGTACTATTACTTCCCTTGATCGGAATGATGCAGCCTAAAATGGCATTAGCTATTGATTCATATTAAGCTTGTGGTCTACTAAGATCCCGAGATTCTTTTCACATGTACTCCTGGGAAGCCACATGTCCCCCATCTTATATCAGTGCAGCTGTTTATTCCTGCCTAAGTGTAGAACCTGACATTTGTCCCTATTGAAATTCATTTTGTTAGTTTGGGGCCAGTTCTCCGATCTGTTGAGGGCATCTTGAATCCCAATTCTGTCTTCTGCTGCATTAGGTACCTCTCCCAGCTTGGTGTCATCAGCAATTTGATAGCCATCCCTTCAATTCCTTCGTCTAAGTCACTTATAAAGACATTGAAGAACAAGAGGCCCAGGCAGGACCCTTTGGTACCCCACTTGTCACTTTTTTCCAGGATGATGAGGAACCGTTAATGAGCACTCTTTGGTTTTGATCAGTCAACCAGCTACAAATCCACCGTTATCTCATTCAGCCAACATTTAACCAGTTTCTCCACAAGAATAGCATGAAGGATTTTGTAAAAAAAAAAAAAAAGCCTTCCTGAAATAAAGATATACTACGTCCACAGCATTCCTCTAATCCACCAAGCTTGTAACCCTATCAAAAAAGAGAAAAGAAACGAGATTCATCTGGCATGACTTCTTTTTGAGAAGCCCATGGCATTGTTTTGTATAGGTTGTGTGTGTGTGTGTGTGTTTAATTGCTTTGAGATATTTTAGAAGAAATGATTCAAAAATGGAGTTAGATAGGTAATAAAGAAAATCAAAACAAATCTTTATTACGGTCATAGACCAGCATATGTAGGGTGGGGTACAATCATTTAAAATCTGCAAAACGTTTTGGAAAGCTAAAACAGCAAGTATATAAAAAACACTAAAAGAACCTAAAATAATCTAAAAGAAGGGTTAGGAGCATTAAACGGATGTGGAAGAGCATAAAAGGTAAGTATATAAAAGGCTATGGCTATCAATTTACAAAGCACTCTGATATGAGTGTTCATTAAAGGCAATAAATAAATAAGATATGGTGTCAGGCGCTGAGCAGGTAAAGATGCAGCAACAAAGGAACAAGGTAAAAGGTAAAGGGACCCCTGACCATTAGGTCCAGTCGTGACCGACTCTGGGGTTGCGGTGCTCATCTCACATTATTGGCTGAGGGAGCCGGCGTACAGCTTCTGGGTCATGTGGCCAGCATGACTAAGCCGCTTCTGGCGAACCAGAGCAGTGCACGGAAATGCCGTTTACCTTCCCGCTGCAGCGGTGCCTATTTATCTACTTGCACTTTGACGTCCTTTCGAACTGCTAGGTTGGCAGGAGCAGGGACCAAGCAACGGGAGCTCACCCCGTCATGGGGATTCGAACCATCAACCTTCTGATCAGCAAGCCCTAGGCTCTGTGGTTTAACCCACAGCGCCACCCGCGGCCCACCAAAACAAGAGGAACAAGAGGGAGCCTTAAATTGCACTTCCAATTGTTCATTGGTGAGTAGGTTTTTCTGTCCACAATGATCAGCAAACTCCCATAGGATTGGCAGTGCTGCAGGGTTCTCAGCCAATATGTGCCCAAAGCCAGGGCCAATCAGCTCCATAAACCCCACCTACCAGTCACAGGAGCAGAGGAGATCAGGACCTAGGTCCTGTTACCCACCCTTGCTTTACACTCTCCCTGTGAAGCAGAGATAGGAAACTGGATTGGGCTGGTTTGACTCACCTCCTACCTGATGTCACACAAGACACTAGGTGTGGGGCAGGTGTCATGGCTTTGTGGGTCGAATCTGGATGACTCATTTATCCCAGGAATTAGAGCAGGGGTGTCAAACTCAAATTCATTGGGGGCCGCAACAGCAGTTTGGTCACCCTCAAAGGGCTGGTTGTATCTGTAGGACTATGTGTCCACTCTTTATTATCATAAATTATTGTCACTGCATTCAATTATTACTGTTTTTTGTAATAATGTAAGTAATAACAAAATATTGAGGGGGCTGGGCCCCTGCAAAATGGATGGGCATTGCCATTAAAATCAATGGTTGGTGTGTGCGAGCCGCATCTTGTGATTATGCAGGGTGGGGTTTACCTGAGCCGCCCCCCCCTATTTTACTCAATTTGGCACCCCTGCTAGAGCTCGTTCTCTGCTAGTGAGAAGAAAGGTAGACTTGGCAGGACCAGCTCAAGAGGTTTCAGTTCAGCAGCATCTTGGCCCGACACGGAGCGCCGGCGAGGAGCGCGACTGCCTGGCTGGCTGGCTGGCTGGCTGGGCGCGAGCGAAGAGCAGTGCCGCCTCGCCTCGCCCGCCCGCCCGCTGGCCGCTCACTCTGTGCCGCCTCCCAGCGCCGCTGCCGGGAGAGCGCGAGGCGGCGCGGCGGGGGCGAGGCGCTGCGCCATGGGCAGGGCTCCTCAGCGGCGGCGGCGAGCGCTCGGCCAGCCTGGCAGCCCCAACCGAGAGTCGGAGGTCGGGGAGGGGGCGTTCGCCGGTCGGCTCCGCCTCCTCCGCCAGATGGGGGGTGGGCGTCTTGCAAGGGCGGCCTCCGCTGCAGCTTCTCGCAGAGAGGTTAGCGGATGGTCTCCTTCACTCCCTGGAAGGATGGACCAGCACCTGGCAGAGCTTTAGGGCACGGGTGTCAAACACAAGGCTGGCGGCCGGCGGAGGCTACACGGGCCACATGACGAGGTCTGGCGGGCCGGATTTGGCCCCCGGGCCTTGTGTTTGACACCCGTGAATTAGAGGCTCCCCACCCCTGCCATAAATCTTGCGTTCCCAATGAGAAAACCCACCAAGGCCGCCTATATACAAATAAATGACCAAAGCTTGGAAATACTTTGATTCCCCCCCCCCCCGCTCTATGACATTATCTGAAGATGAATTGGTTCAAATGCTCTTTTGCCTACTGGCTAAATTCCCAGCCTGAAACACTGAGATGAGAAGGTATGCAGTAGAATGCTGTTAAGCAGGTGGGGAGGGAAGGAGCCACATGAGATATCATAGTATATTAAAAAGGCAGAAAGAAAAATTTGCAATATCCTGTGAAGGCTATCAGAGGGAGAGATCAGGCATGGAATCCAAAATGCTCATCCACATCCTATAGGATGGTGTCGCTGTTTTCCCATTTTTCACACACACACACACACACACACACACACACACTTTTCTATCAGAGAAGGAAAGTGAGAATTGGACAGTCTGTTACTTTGAACTACAAACAAATATATCCCAGGTCAGAATGACAATATATGGGAACGCCTTCTCCTCTGTATAACCTCCTCTAGCAAGGAAGCATTGTTGCAAATTATTTCGGCTGCCACTCTCAGAGGTCCAGCTGCTCTGCTAGCAGATCTTTCTTGATAGCAGCTCAGTGCTTGTCAAACTCCGCTCATTGAGTCCTGGAGCATGATCTGTTCAGGGATGAGCCGTTCTGAATCAGGCCAGTGACCCATCTGGTCCAGTATCCTGTTCTCACAGTGGTCAACTTTCAGGCGGCTGCCTGCAACTCCCATGCCCGGTTGCCCAGGAATATACAAAGACAAGGAAATGTTTCTTACCATATGCATTTTATTCAGTATTTACAGAGAGAGGCTTTGGAACCCAGCCTCTTGGACAATGGCATTGTCCCAAGTGAGTCTCCACCCACCCCTTCTCTCCCACTTCCTCATTCATCATCTCTATGGGTGCTGACAAGTGCCCTCTGCCTTTGAGCTCTGTGCTCTCCTACTTTCAAGACTCGCTGGGTTCTGGGAGGGGAGTCTGGAATGCTTTCTAAAGACACTGTGTCCATCAGCTGTTGCCCTCCTGGTGGTTCCTCTTCCTCCTCCTCTTCTCCCTAGCTTTCCCCTCATCTGCCTCTGAGCTGTGACCTCCCTCAATCCCCTGTTGTAATTCTAAACTGTCTTCCTCTTGTCTAGAAGGGTCAGGCTGGAGAGGTGGTCTCCACCATTCCTCTTCTGCCCAGTCCCTCACACCAACCAGATGTCCCAAATGGAAAACCCACTAGCAGGATTTGAGCACAACAGCACCCTCCCCTCCTGCAGTTTCCAGCAACATGCTGCCTCTGACAGTGGACACAGAACATTTCCATCAAGGTTAGTAGCCAATGATACCCTTTACCTCCATGAATCTGTATAATTCTCTTTTAAAGCCACCCACATGGCTATCACTGCCTCTTCTGGTAGAAAATTCCATTATTTCATTATGGTCAGAAAACCCCAGCTTCCTGACCTTTCTAAAATCAAATATTTTTATTGAAAGTTTTCAACATAAGGTACAATAAAAGCCAAACTAATGTAAAAAAGAGAAAGAAAGAAGAGCCAAAGTAAGAGAGAATTAAAACAAAACAAGAAATAACAACGCAAGAGAGAGCAGGGATATACAAACATTCTGCCACAACTGTATCATATCCTATATCCATATACAGAAAAGTAGACCTTCCCAGCTCTCACCTGGAAACTGCTGTTTCTGCCCCCAGCCTCCCACCGGTGCCGCGTCGCGCTGGAAATGACATTTGCGCATGCCGCACCGTGCTGGAAAAAGCGAGTGCGCGCGCATATGGGCCCACACTCCCCTGCTCTCTAGCCCACCACACGATCATCGCTGGAGGAACTAGCCTGTCACACGGTGAGTCTGGGGACTCCTGGTCTACATGTCTACATTCCAGACAGAGCACAATCCATTGGATGCCGACTGGAGGGAATTGCTCCAAATTGTGAGACCAAAATTCTCCCCCAATTCCTAATAGAGAGGGAGGGGGCAAGTAAGTGAAAGGGAGGAGGAGGAGGAGGAGGGGAGGAGCTGAGTCCTGTCCCCCTTCCAATACTGGGGGCATTGGGCTTGGCAGGTGTCCAAGAATGCCAGGAAACCAATTGCCTAACACATACACAGTCTCTGATTTCTACAGATGTGGGAAAGGATTTAGCCAACAGAGCAGGAAGATAATGACTTCCCCTCATCATGAACACAAAAGCACAATTAAGGGATGCGAAACATCTGAATTATTTGCCGAAGATGAAAGGAGGAAAATTGGAGCCATGTTGCCCAACTTTGAATATGGGAAAATGATGTCAATTTCTCTTCTCTGGGCGAGGAAATTAAGCTTCTCTCATTATGCATCTCCTTCCTTCCATTGTTGAAATACGCATGCTGCAAATGTTCTGTTTTCGTTGAAAAGGCAGAAAATGAGCCAAGAACTCAGACATAACAATGACTCCAGAGGAAACTGCCGGATCGTTGTAAGAGATAAAGCTGCCTCCTTGAACAGTGGCTAAATATTGATGATCAGTGAGAGCACCCTCTCATCAGGAGCACCATTCAGATATAGCAAATGAAACAACCCCCTGTTATGCATGCCCCACTTCCCTGGGTGCTGAGATGCTCCCTAGGTGGCAGCTCTCATCAGTCATGCAACCAACATGATGAGCAATAGCCAATGATAAGACTTATCCACAATGAATTTGTCTTATCCTTTGATTTACGTATGAAATCAGTCATAAAAGTTGATTCCCATAGACTTTTCACCCAAAAATGGGACAATCCTCCTGGATAATAATAATAATAATAATAATAATAATAATAATAATAATAATAATAATAATTTATTATTTGTACCCCTCCCATCTGGCTGGGTCTCCCCCAGCCACTCAGGGCAACTTCCAGCAAACATTAAAATACATTAACACATCACAGATTAAAATCTTCCCTAAACAGGGCTGCCTTCAGGTATTTTCTAAATGTCATGTAGTTGTTGATCCCTTTAACCTCTGATGGGAGGGCTTCCACAGGGCGGGCGCCACTACTGAGAAGGCCCTCTACCTGGTTCCCTGTAGCTTTGCTTCTTGCAGTGAGGGAACCGCCAGAAGGCCCTCGGCGCTGGATCTCAGTGTCCGGGCTGAACGGTGGGGATGGAGACGCTCCTTCAGGTATACAGGCCGTTTAGGGCTTTAAAAGTCAGCACCAACACTTTGAATTGTGCTTGAAAACGTACTGGGAGCCAATGTAGTTCTCTCAGGACCGGTGTTATGTGGTCCCGGCGGCCACTCCCAGTCACCAGTCTAGCTGCCGCATTCTGGATTAATTGCAGTTTCCGGGTCACCTTCAAAGGTAGTCCCACGTAGAGTGCATTGCAGTAGTCCAAGCGGGAGATAACCAGAGCATGCACCACTCTTGCGAAACAGTCCGCGGGCAGGTAGGGTCTCAGCATGCGTACCAGATGGAGCTGGTAGACAGCTGCCCTGGACACAGAATTAACCTGTGCCTCCATGGACAGCTGTGAGTCCAAAATGACTCCCAGGCTGCGCACCTGGTCCTTCAGGGGCACAGTTACCCCATTCAGGACCAGGGAATCCCCCACACCTGCCTGCCCCCTGTCCCCCAAAAACAGTACTTCTGTCTTGTCAGGATTCAACCTCAATCTGTTAGCTGCCATCCATCCTCCAACCGCCAAAGACCCATCTAGTGCAGCATCCAGTTCTCTCAGTGGCCCAGTAGATGCCTATGGGAAGCACCTGAGTGGGATGTGAGCACAATAGCACTCTGCCCTCCTATGGTTTCCAGCAACTGATTTTCAGAAGCATACTGCTTCTTACAGTGGAGGTAGAACAAATCCATTAGGGTAGGTAGCCAATTATAGCCTTTGCCTCCATGAATTTGCCTACCCAACAACTTGTGCTCAGAAGCATCCTGCATCTGAAAGTGGTGGTAGGGTGTTTATTCATCTATTTATATACTGTGCTCCATCAAAAGACCACAGGGCAATTTTCAACATGGAACACAAACGTCGACAGATAACATAAAAATCAAAGCAGTTACATAAATGCAGTTATAGTAAGAAATACACAACAGAATATAGATTTTCATAAAATGTAGATTCTCATAATAACAGCAGCAAGTGAAGAAAATCAGCTGCAAGTTATCTAAAATATAAAGGCAGTGCACAAATACAGCATCTTCTGTCTAGCCAAATGGGATCTTAATCCGAGCCACTCACAGCAAATGACAAACCCTCCCTCTACACACTACATAGAAATATTGAGTGGGAAGGGACCCTGAGAGTCATCTAGTCCAACCCCCTGCAATGCAAGTATCTCAACTGAAGCATCCATCTGAGTACAAACCTCCCATGAAGGAGAGTCCGCCATCTTCCTAGGGAGTCCATTCCACTGTCAAACAGTTCTTATCATCATAAAGTTATTCCTAAATTGATGTTTTAATGGGATAGTCAATTATGGATAGTATTGTTGATTCATTTATCAAAATTATTTTAATCCCACCTTCTGCCTCAAAGGCCAGCTTAGAAGGAGGAAATACATCTCCTAGGGAACGATTCCCACCCCCCACCCACCCATTGACCATCCACACCAGAGGATATGGCCTCATCGGAGCCCTCCAGCTTGGAGGACACTTCTCCCATTCATCCTTCACCCCCTCTATGTCATAGGAGCCAAGGCTTACAAAACAAAGCCTCTAGGAGCGGGTAGGGCTAACAGAAGGCTCAGCCCATGTCATCTTTCAGAAGCCTTTAGCATGCTGCTAAGGCAGTGTTTCCCAACCAGTGTGCCTCCAGATGTTTTGGGACTACAACTCCCATCATCCCTCGCTAGCAATACCAGTGGTCAGGGATGATGGGAATTGTAGTCCCAAAACATCTGGAGGCACACTGGTTGGGAAACACTGTGCTAAGGCAACCGCTTTCCCTGAGTGAGTCCCAGCAAGCATTGGTAACTTTGAGCTGTCCAGGGTGCTGAAAAGGTGCTGTTTCACATAGTCTCCTCTTGCCCTGGTTGCAATCTGACTGGACAACTAGACTTGGCTTGCTCTCACTCAGCTCTATGAAATGCAGCCTCTGTCCTATCAGCAAGCCTCCCAGGGTTAATCCGGCATCCAAAGCTGGAAGGATGGGCTAATAACCTCATAGAATCATAGAGGATGGCCAAGGGCCATCCAGCCCAACCCCCTGCAATCTCAGCCAAAGCATCCAAGGCAGATGGCCATCCAACCTCTGCTTAAAATGAAGGAGACTCCACAACCTCCCAGAGGAGTCTGTTCCATTGTCAAACAGCTCTTACTGTCAAAAAAATTGATTCAGTGGACTTCATGAATGATCCCCATGACTCTTATCAGTTGGAGCCTGTCCATGAATCACTTCTCCCCAATGGATGACGACAGCCAACGAAAGGCAATCAGCCAAAGACATAGCCCCACAGAGCAGAAGTAGCCAGAAGGTTGTCCTTCAGATGTTGCTGGACTACAAATCCAATCATCCCTGACCTATGAGATGAGAGCCAGTGTGGCGCAGTGGCTAGAGTGTCAGGATAAGACTGAGAGACCAGAGTTCAAATCCTCACTCAGCCATGAAGCTCGCTGGGTGTGACCTTGGGCCACTCACTGCCTCTCAGCCTAACCTACCTCACAGGGTTGTTGTGAGGATAAAATGGGGAGACAGAGAACCACATGCACCACCTTGAGCTCCTTGGAGAAAAAGCTGGCCTATAAATGCAATAAAATAAATTTTGAAAGAAATAGAGTTGATGGGAGTTGTAGTGCCATGGAATACACCACATTGCCTACCCCTGCAATCAATCAATAAATATACCATTCTTTCTACTGCACCCAGTTAAATTAATGTGCCTGGCACACTCTCCAAATTGTGCCTGTATCTTGTTGTCCCGGCAGTCAGCATAATGGAAATGACACATTTTTCAAAATTATTGCACAATTAAGAAGCTATAACAGGCGCCTAATACCGCAAGTAATGTAATTACAGTGTAATATCACTTAGTAAAGGTTTGCCGGGTGATTAGGCAGGGGACGGGAACATAAGGGTAATGGTCCCCTCTGCGCTGCTTAAATGTTCCTCTAGAACATAGCAAAATAAGATGGGATGGAAAATAAGGTTTGGGGGGAATTGCATCCATGGGGCACGTGCTCATGGGTTAGCAAAAGGCTCCAGTTACAACATGGGAAAACCTTTGCCTTGCTAATATATTGCCATTGTTCTCCTGAATGCATAAGAACAGAGGAAGAGTCAAAGGGGCAATTTGGTCCACTGTCTCTGAGCAACTGCCTCTGGGTACAAAGAACCCATAGAACTGTCAGTATTTTCATCCCTCCCATTGCAAGGATCACCAGATCATGTTTGCTTTACTTTCTGTCTGTGAGAAAGGAAGGGAGCGGAAGCTACTCTTCTAGACTTTCGTCTCTAGTACTGCAGGACTTTTCTTTGGTCTGTCTAGAGACAGGATGGCAGTATGAGAGCCGTTTCTCTCGTACATGTTTGTTAGGTTCTTTTATTTGTTTATTTTATTTGTTTAATCAGTAGAAATAAATTAGGTGTGCTACAAAACCTCCACAGCTTTGTTTCTGTTACTCTGCTGCATTTGAGGTGCTCACATGAGCAAATGTGAGTCCACAGCACCAGGACCTATTCTTGGGGAACACTGTGTTGCTGTTCCTGTGTTCCTGTGATCGGAAGGTCACAGAAGGTGCTCCCGTCACCCAGCTGGCGCGGCTGAAGATGCGGGCTGAACATGGGAGTACAGAAAAGAACAAGGGTAAGAAACCCATGTCTAGAGATCGATGAGTGGATAGATGGATCTGTAAATTTCTGTTCTCCCCATTTCTCACCTTTCGACTCTTGAATGCACTTTTCCATATTTCAGCAGCAATCTGTAGTGGGTTTTTAAAAAAAAATTGAAAACATGCTCTTGATCAACATTATGGTGCAAAACTCTACCAATAAATGCATTTTTATATGTCATTTCCCTCTATTGAGCACATTTTTGTAAAGTGATTTTCCCAATGAAAATGCATTTTTGTCTATTATTTTCATCAATACAGTGATCCTTCGACTTACGAATGACCCGACTTTCGTATTTTTCGAGTTATGAGGGATCAAAGGGACCGCGTGCTTCTGAATTTTTCGACTTCCAAAAGGAAGTCGCAGCTGTTTTAGATAGGGGTTTTCTCAGTTACGAAGTTTAGATAGGGTTTTTTTCGACCTACGAATTTTTTCTCCCCAATGCACTCCTATGGGGACTCGACTTACGATTTTTTCGACTTCTGACGGTTCCGTCGGAACGGATTACCTTCGTAAGTCGAGGGTCCACTGTATATGAAATTTCATGCACTCATTACCCTGAATTAAGTCTTACATTTGCCAGAAGTCATGGTGTTTGGATGTTTGGATGCCTGATTATCGTCTTCCAAAGCAACTAGTCTATTCCCAGCTTAAAAATAGAAAGTGTAATGCTGGTGAACAACAAAAGAGATTTAAAGAGGCTCTCAAGGCAAATATATATATATATATATATATATATATATATATATATATATATATATGTAGTATAAACACCAACAACTGGGAATCACTGGCCTGCAAGTGCTCCAATTGGAGAACAGCCTTTACCAAAGGCGTAATGGACTTTGAAGAAGCCCGAACACAGGACGAAAAGGAGAAACGTGCTAAGAGGAAGGCACGCTTGGCAAACCCTCTCCATGATCAACTCCCACCCGGAAACCTATGTTCCCACTGTGGAAGGATGTGCAAATTCAGAATTGGCCTCCACAGTCACTTACGGACACACCGTTAAGACCATGTTCATGGAAGTCAATCTTACTCGGCTACGATGTGATCATCAAGGAAGGAAGAAGAATGGCCTACTGGTGCAATCTCACACCTCTTCAGAAATCTATGTATGAAGGACTAGGTTGGTTAAGCCAATGTTATAGATTCTTTATAAGCAAGCATCACCCAACACCCTGGGGAGGGGGGGGGGCAATGTTGACATAGGAAGGAGCCACATTATTGCCCATCCATCTGGCATGGGATCACATCGCAACAGCACTGGTTTCCCAGTTGGGATACTGGGAGGCAATTCACCTTTAAATGTGAACCTACGTAATTTTCACTTTCTGAAACAATTTGTGAAAACATTATCCAGTTAAGTAAAGTGTACATAAATGCATATACCCCCCCCCCAAAAAAGTCTTATGTTATGAAAAATTGCTTTGCAAGGATGTGTATATTAGGAAAAAAAATGCATGCAAAAATGTTTATATTTAAAAAAAAAGTCGCACTAAGTGAATTTTCATGATGCTTTTTAAAAAACGAAACTGATGTGGAAATCTGGAGAACTGAACTTAAGGTTGGAGAAATGGGAAACTGAGAAATCAAAATCGACAGTTTCTTCCAACCCTTTTCTCACATCTGCAAACGGCTGTGGACCAGCGGTTTTTTTTTTTTACTAAGCCGACTTGAGATTAGCCTCCATGTGAGGCTACAGACTTGCCCAACCCTTGGAGCGCATTAGAAATAGGTTAGATAAACATCTGCCGAGGATGGTTAAGTATAAATGATAGTGCTTCAGGGGCAAGAGATGGAGCAAATGAGCATCGAAGATCTCCTTTTGGCCTGAGAAGGTTTATGATTTAATAAGAGATTCCAAGAATCAGCTTCAAGCGCTTTGCATAGCCAGGGAAGAAATGCAAGATGCTTCTTTGAGAGGAGGAAGCAGATCCTTCCTGACACCTCTTTTCTCACATCATTATTTCCATCACCATAACAAAATCTGTCAGCTCTCAGATGGCGGGGGGGGGGGGGGGGAGCTGAAATGGATGTTGCAACCACTCTGCTCCATCCCCACAATGCTAAATATAACAGCCGTAACAACAACAACAAGCTTGTCTCTGTGTGTTTTATTCTGGGAAACTCCAGATCAGAGAGAGAAAGGGGCTCGTTTTATGTTAAATGTGACACAGGAGCGTAAATAAGAGAGGCTGCCGCTGTCACATTTCAATGGTATCGAGGAGTAATGGACCCAGTTCAGCTGGTTTTAAGTCCCCACCAGATTAGCAGACCAGCCAATGCCAGGGGGGAAATGCTAGGGAGAATGTGTTACTGGCATCAGCGTGTTAAAAGTAGGGACCCATACCTGATCAATTGTGCATACAGTGAAAAGAAAAAATACCAACACCCTTAAAAAAAGAAGACATCAAAGGTCATTTGCAAGGTCATATATCACAATATGTGTCAAGCAGTGGGAAACTGCTGCAGCTCTGAAAGTAATGCACCGGTCTGGACACACTATAATCAAAATGAAGGGGCAGGGTTGTGCAACAAATACATATCCTAGCAGTGGAAGTCTGTCTTTGGTGGGTGGAATGCTGAAATGGCTTGAGTAACAAAAACACCAGAAATTGTGGGCAAAAGACAACTCCAGACTGCCAAGTGTCAGTGTGGTGTAGTGGTTAAGAGGGGTAGACTCGTAATCTGGTGAACCGGGTTCACGTCTCCGCTCCTCCACATGCAGCTGCTGGGTGACCTTGGGCTAGTCCCACTTCTCTGAAGTCTCTCAGCCCCACTCACCTCACAGAGTGTTTGTTGTGGGGGAGGAAGGGAAAGGAGAATGTTAGCCGCTTTGAGACTCCTTTGGGTAGTGATAAAGTGGGATATCAAATCCAAACTCCTCCTCTTCTTCTTCTTCTTCTTCTTCTTCTTCTTCTTCTTTATTGCTTCTCAATGGCCCTTGCTTGGCCAGGTCGTTTTGCCAAATTGTGTTTTGTTTTTTTACCAATTAAAACCTCATTGCACACATACAGCAAGTGCAATTTTTTTGTTTAAAAAAACCAGACATTGTGGCTTTCCTGCTATCCCTTGTGGAAGTTTGTAGCTCCCATTGTCAGTGAGTGTTGTATAGGGCTGTAGCAGGCTTACAAACTGACCGAGGATTTGTGGAAGCCACATTTGCATAAACCAACACTTCCATTGGCCGGAGGCAGGCAAGCAGTGATGGCAGGGCAAATGTGGTACCTCCCGATGTTTGGACTACAGATGTTTGGACCCATTATGCCTGATTGTTGACTGTGCTCCTGTTGGCCATGAGAGTCATAGTCCAAAACACCTAAAAATCTTGAGGCACCTACATTCCCCTCCCTGAGGAACTGTGAAGCAAGTTAGCAGTCCAAGTCTCCCACAAAGTGCAGTCCAATTATAAGGTTCTGTTCTTTTGCAGCTGCCTGTATGGAGCGTAAAACTCTCAGTGTGCCAGAGATAATACTTCAGAGATTAACAGTCTGTGAAACCCAGATGTTGGTCTATTAGCTCCTCTTAATGACACCTTCTTAACGAAGGAGAGCTCTTTCTCTCCCCGCAGCCCAACTCTCCTTATTATCAACATTGTCTGGGGAAAATCTGTTCTGAATATAATGGTGGCCTCATTCTTCTCACTGAGATTGCAAACGTGTGTCTTGATTTTACCATTCCAGACTGCAGGCATGGGATTACATGTCAGAAATACTTCTCAATCCCCCTGCACGTTCTATTCTCCCTCTGTGAAGGGTTTTTTATAAAAACAACAACAACACAACAATAACCACAGAAGTAGGGAGGAGCTTTCTCTTAATGTGAGCTCATTGTAAGCTGCCTTGTACCTCCATGGAGCTTGGTTCTGTCTACACTGACTGGCAGCAGCTGTCTAGGATTTCAGACAAAATAAAAAAATTCCTTCCAGTAGCACCTTAGAGACCAACTAAGTTTGTTCTTGGTATGAGCTTTCGTGTGCTTGCACACTTCTTCAGATACATGCACACGGAAGTTCATACCCAGAACAAACTTAGTTGGTCTCTAAGGTGCTACTGGAAGGAATTTTTTTTATTTTGTTTCGACCATGGCAGGCCAACATGGCTACCTACCTGTAACTAGGATTTCAGACAGCGAGTCTTTCCCAGCCCAGCCTGAAGATGCTAGAGATTGAACCTAGGACCTTCTGCAAGTAAGACCTGCAAGTTCTGCCGCTTAGCCAGCTACTGATGCCTGCCTGCCATGCTTCTTCTTGAGCATCCTTGGAGGACTTCATGAAAGTCAAGTGTGCCTGTTTATCAGTGCCAAATGTCAGAGGGGACATTCTCCTTGTCTGGCAGGCCAGCAAGTGGATTGCTTGTGCAGCCGCCCGACACAGGTATCACGTCGGAGAGCCGATCAGGCCTGCTTCTTCCACGTGGGTTAATTGAAAAGGTTGCAGGAGGTATAGATTGGCACCTGATGGGCTTACCAAAGCAATGAAGGGGAACCCATTTGCATTCATCAATTTCCCGCCCCTTGATAGACCGGAGGAGACCTACAGTTGGGCTTATATTGAAATGCCATTGAGAAGCTGATTGGGCTCCCTCTCTGCCCTCCACATTTTAATTGAAATCAATTCCTGAGTGCTATCAGAAAGTAATAAAACAAGACAAGCATCTCATGCTCATTCAGGGTGCAATGAAATGCATCATTTGGGAAGAGAGAAAGCCACCTCCAGAACTAAATGATCAATTATGAGCTTTAGCTATCCCTGTGTTGACTTTCCAAGGCCGATTGATTTGAAGAGAATCCAGCTGTTAGGGATGTACAGAACATGGGTGAAGAATTCCACTGGCGGGATTCAATGGTATTTCGATTTATGGGCTGCATCCAATGTAACATCAGAACTTCCTCCTGCTCTTCTTCTCCTGTTCACCCACGCAATATGTTATGGGGATGCCCCAACCCCCTAGCGAAGATTTAGGGGGGATGAGAGAGGGGGATGGATGCAATGACTGCCATAATGACAAAAGACAGCAGCATTGGGACTTCTTGGTATAGAGCAGGGGTGGCCAGCTCCCAAGAGACTGTGATCTACTTACAGAGTTAAAAACTGCCAGTGATCTACTTATGGGGTTCAGGTCAAAGTTGTTGAGCTTTTTGGGGGAGGAGGAAGGCCCATTTTTAAGGCATTCAGATCAAAGCTGTTGTTGAGCTTTCTTAGGGAGAAGGAAAGCCCCGGTTTTTGGGGGTGCAGGGCAAAAATGTTGAGCTTTTTTAGGGGAGCCAAAGTTGTTGAGCTTCTTTGGGGGGAGCCAGTGATCTACCACAGATGTCCAGTGATCTACTGATAGATCACGATCTACCTGTTGGACGTGCCTGGTATAGAGAAAAGGCAAATAAGAGGCGACATAACAGAAGTTTATAAAAATAAAACAAAATAAAATAAAAAAATTCCTTCCAGTAGCACCTTAGAGACCAACTAAGTTTGTTCTTGGTATGAGCTTTCGTGTGCATGCACACTTCTTCATAATTTTTTTATTTTATTTTGTTTTATTTTGACTATGACAGACCAACACGGCTATCTACCTTTAACTAGAAGTTTATAAAATTCTTCATTGCAAACAGAAAGTGGGGAAAGAAAGTTTATTCCTCTCACACACACAAAACTAGAGTTCATAGACAGCCATTGAAGCTGAACGTTGGAAGATTTAGGACAGATAAAATAAAGTACTTCTTCACTGTGCTGAACACAACCCGGTGAGGATGTTGAGAACCACAATCAGCCCTGACAATTGGTGAGCAACATCTGAGGTCAGCAACTCCTGTTTGAGAAACTGAAAGTGAGGCAGAAATTCAAAGAGTGCTTTGAGCTTTGAAATTTCTTTCCTTATTAACAGTGGCCTGATTGGTGCTACCAGAAGCCGTTGTACAGAAACAGGCCATGCTTCCTTCCCCTGACATCCTCTCCTTGAGAGGAGGGGAAATACAGTGGATGATGGTGGGTGATGCAGATGTTTCATTTGAAATTCCACAATATTTCTTGAAATTGTTCATGTTTGCCTCCAAATTCCTCAGATGTTTCAGCTGACGAGTCGCCACTAACTGTGCTTGATGACATACTTATTACATTTCACTCTTGGCAGAATTTTACGAGCTGCGATATATTTACTGTTAATTTCTAACTACCTCTTCTGCTCATCTAAAGGTGTTGGTGGAGGAGGGGGAGCTGCTCTGAGGCTTCCCCTTCCTAAGAGGATTGGCAGTGCTCTCCTCCAGCCCCCTATAACTGCGTTAATTTTAGCCCTGTCAAGCAGCTAAAGAACTTTCTAATGGATTAATCATCTGTCTTTTAATCCATTAACTGATGAATTATTAAATGTGCATCTGCATATTCCCAAACCGAGCACAGCACCCCTTTTAACATATTGGCGAAAGGGCGAGACAGACAGAAATTTAATAAGCAAGATCTGCATCGCATTATTAGAAGGGAATGACTTGTTTGCTGCTTCTTCTTCTTCTTCTTCTTCTTCTTCTTCTTCTTCTTCTTCTTCTTCTTCTTCTTTTTGCTTTTTCATCTCCTGCAGCAGCAGCATAGAGGCGTCATCCAGAAGTTGGAGAAAACTTAAATTTCCCAACATCACAACAACCTCCTTCAACTCTTTCACTGCTGCCTCCTAGTCAATCACCCATGCTTCCCCACTTGGGGTCAATTTTTCTCCCTCCTCCAAAATCCCTTCCAATCCTTCCTCTCCACCCAGAAAGCACTGGGCAAGATTCAACTAAGGAGTCCCATCTGCAGAAGACCTGTGTGCATTGACTTGTGCAATGTGACTTGCCCCCCCCCCTCCCCATGCACCCCACATCTGGAACAGTGCGCGAGGAGAAGAGAGGGGTTTCGTTCCATCCGGCTTGGTGCAACGTTGAATTCTTCCAAAAACCTCCTCCTTCTGCCCTCGCTCTGAAGGTGCTTCTCTGAAGCCAAGTCAGAGAAGCACCTTCAGAGCGAGGGCAGAAGGAGGAGGTTTTTGGAAGAATTCAACGTTGCACCAAGCCAGAATAAAGGAACTTCCCATATGGGGAAGAAGGGATGGAAAATAGATCAAGGTGAATGGAAAGCAAATACTGCTCCCAGGTGGTGAGGGGGAAACTTTACCCTATTTGCTGACCTTCTGTAAAGAGGAACAAAGGAAACTTCTTTGTCCTGGGACCATTGGCCATCCTAGCTCAGTATTCTCTACCCTGACTGGCAGTAGCTCAGTGCTGAGCTAGATGCATAGCTGTCAATTTTCAGATTTGAAAATAAGGGATCAGCACATAGCTGTCAACCTTTCCCTTTTCTCGTGAGGAATCCTATTCGGAATAAGGGAATTTCCCACAAAAAAAGGGAAACGTTGACAGCTATGGATCAGCAGCCTCACAGTCTACAGTTCTCGGGGACAGTCCACGCTGCAGTAATCGCCCCAGGCTACAAATTAATTTACACCAGGCCACACACCATCATCTTTCCCCACCTCAGGGTCTCTTTTCCAGGGAGTCTTCTCTTCTCATGCGATGCTTCAGGATCTGTCCTTCCGGTGAGCAGCCAGGGCTGATGTCCTTCAGAATGGACACCACCCCCATCCATCTCCCCATCCCACCCTCCTCTTCCCCCCTTTTCTTCCCAATGTCTCAATAACCGAAACTGATTTGTTAAAATGTTAGGGGGGGGGGAAATATGAGAGAGACATTGTACACACCTCTGTAAATCAAGAAAATCTTTAATTTTTTTTTATTTTTTTTTTAAAGAATGGATCGGTTTGCTCTAAAATCACTTCTGTTAAGGAAGTGGCCTTTTAAGAGAAATTTCCCAGGAATCTGGCATTTAACTTGTTGGGACAGAGAGTATATTTGTGTTGTTGTTAATTGAATGAACATACTTTCCCAGCCTTGCTTCTGCAGCCATCCCATGAGCTTAGCTAGACAGTAGACCCAACCCTGAAGCGACGCTTCTCAGACATTTGGTTTTAGGATTAGCCGGATTTACTCTTAAATTCCACTGACTTGAGTGGCAAGCTAAGGCTGAACAAATTTACCTCCAAACAAGCTAAGCCTCCACGTGTTTTGCTCAGAGGGCAAGCAAGCCCCCGAGTCCGGTGGGTGTTACTCCAAAGTAAGCCTGTCCACGGTGACGCAAGGAGGGGAAGCAGAGCGAGCTCGGGGTCCCTTCTCAAACAGGAAGACGGCCCAGGGATGCCGCGAGGGCGGTGCAATGGCACCAAGTAGCCTCGCCACCCTGCACTCCAGAGGCTGCCCACGAACGGGTGAGCAGAAGAGTGAACACGTAAAAGGCAGGCAGGCTGGCTGTCTGGTTGGGCATGAGGGTCTGGCAGCACAAGGCATGCAAGCTCCGCCTCCAGTCGGTCTCAGACTCCTTATTGGCAGCCGAGCAACGCAGCTGAGGAGCCTCCCTGGCCGGCAGGGAGGGAGAGGAGCTGCTTCCTTTGAAATCCGGGAAATTTAAGGGATATCAACAATCCGGGATAGCAGCGGGAAACCTCATTGGAATAAGGGAGTTTCCCGCAAAAAAAGGGAGGGTTGACAGCTATGGCTAGATGGACCATTGTGCTGACTCAAAACAAGGCTGATTCCTGTGGCCAACTAGCACGCTGCTAGTCTTTAACTAGCACTGTCTTTAACTTAGAACTCCATTGAATTCCTCCCTGTGTTCCTAGATGCAGTGGAGGTGGTTGGTGCTGAAGTGCGGAAGGGAGCAGGTTAGCAGTGCTTGTGGTGTCACAGATGCCACAAAGAGAACGGCAACTGGGTCCCACCAGCAGCAGCTCTGCTCTCCTAACCCTTAAAGCAAATTTGGAATGTTCCCCAGTGGTGTGTGACTGCGGGACAGGTTAGTGCCCTGGGGTAGCTGGATAAAGGAGCTTCACCTGACAGTTTGGTTGAGGAATGGTATTATAAGCCCTGGTGGGTTATAGCAGCAATCTCCATTTATCTCTTCAGATCATCTCTCCCTTCTTCTTCAAACCTTGGTGAGAAGCACCTGACCTTTGCTTCTTACTCCTGCCGCTTAATTGCTTGCTAGCAGATTGTGGTGCTGTTGGATTTACTTCTGCTTCTAAATCATTTGCCAACACAAATCCTGTGCACAATCTCTCCTCTCCCCTATCTCTCTCTCTCTCTCTCTCTCTCTCTCTCTCTGTGTGTGTGTGTGTGTGTGTAACAAGTTTCCAAATTGCTTTTGATGTTCAAAATGTGTGATGGGCTCCCTTTTCCCATCGATCAAGGGGATATAATTGTGCGGGTTGACGAGATTTCCTTTTAATCTCAAACGCCATCCTTCTTCCTTGTCCTTCTTCCAGGTAGGGGTGGAGGTGCACCGCCATATATTTCACACCATGATAGCTGTTTAGGAGTTGCACCCCTATTAAATCCTGATCCAAGTACACAGATGGGGACACCTTCTGCTGCTTTTCATCCTTTTCCAATGTTGATGGCTGAAGACAGGCAGGAAAACACAGAGTGACTATCCTTCCTCTGTGTATAAACTCAAGTGGCACACCTGGCTTTAGAATCATAGAATTTTAGAATTGGGGGGGGACACTGAGGGTCCTCTAGTCCTGCTATGGCAGAATCTCAGCTAAAGCATCCATGACAGATGGTCATCCAACCTCTGCTGGAGAACCTCCAAGGAAGGAGAGTCCACCACCTTCCGAGGGAAACCGTTCCACTGTGGAACAGCTCATCAGAAAGTTCTTCCTGGTGGTTGGTCGGAATCTCCTTTCTTGTAACATGGTGGAGAGAAAAAACACTGCTTTGGGTGCCTTGGAATTTTTTTGGGGGTATAAACATTGTAAATGCAGAGATTGCCCTCTAAATTTTGAGGATGTCATATTCTTACGTGCCATCCTAAAGCAGTGATAGGGAATGATGTTCCTAAAATAGGTAAAGGTAAAAAAAAAAAAGGTAAAGGACCCCTGGACAGTTCAGTCCAGTCAAAGGCGACGATGGGGTTGCGGTACTCATCTTGCTTTCAGGCCAAGGGAGCCGGTGTTTGTCCACAGACAGTTTTCCAGGTCATGTGGCCAGCATGACTAACCGTTTCTGGCACAACAGAACGCCGTGACGGAAACCAGAGCGCACGGAAACACCGTTTACCTTCCCGCCGCAGCGGTACCTATTTATCTACTTGCACTAGTATGCTTTTGAACTGCTAGGTTGACAGGAGCTGGGACAGAGCAACGAGAGCTCACCTCATTGCGGGGATTCGAACAGCCAACCTTCCAATCGGCAAGCCCAAGAGGCTCAGTGGTTTAGACCACAGCGCCACCCGCGTCCCTACGTTCCTAAAATAAAGGGGCCGGGTCTTTGTGGTGCTTAGGCAGCTGCCTAGCCATGCTCTAGGTGTGAGTATCTAAGATTGTGCTAAGTCTCTTCCATTTGGAATAGGCAAACAACTCATGGGAGCAAAGAGGCCATTCATGCCAAGTAGCCATGATGGCTATGTTCTGCTTCCACCATCAGAGGCAATGTGTCTGTTGCTGGTAATGGCATGAGGAGAGTGGTGTTGTATTTTGCAGGCTTTCCATGGCCATCTGTTTGGCCCCTGTGAAAACAGGATGCTGGGCTGGGCGGGTCATTGCCCTGATCCTGTTTTTGGGCTCTTCATATGTTCTTGCATATGAAGAAGGAAAAAATCTCACATAAAAAGGGGGTCATTTATGAGTTCCCAGACATTTCTTCTTGGGTACATTTTGAGGTTTTAGCAGCTACAGAGACCGTAAAAGTGACTGATAGTCATGAATCAGGTGTGCTTGCATAAAAGTGACAATTATGAGATTTACGGAGCTTGGAAAATAGCTTTTATAATTGGTATGAGGGCTTTTTTATTAAATTTTTAAGGCTGTGTATTTGCGTTAAAATGAATTGTATGGGTGTTAAAACTAGCGCTTAAGCGCTTTATGCTTTGTCGTCATAACATCTTGGGTTGGTAAAAGCCAAAGATGATAAACGGTTGCCCGTAAATGCTATTCCTTCTGGGCAACATTTCCCCTGGGTAGGGGGTGACAAGCTACTCAGCATTCAAAGCAAATACCCAGTTTTTTTGCCAGAGGTTTTTAATTTCCTCCCCTTCCTCCCTCCCCCATTGCTTTGAACACTCTGCTTGTTGGATTTTTGAAGTTTCAGGGTTGTGTGATGGGAAAGCTACCTTGATCCACAGAGTCAAGGTGCCCACAGAAGAGAGTCAACCTAACCAGCAGCGCAGAGCTGGATCTACACAGTAGCTGCCACTGGAAGGTTGGCAACCACCATCCAGAAAATGTCTTTCATCATGCCCTTTTTATGGCTAGTGGTAGCCTCATTTCCCCCCCCCCTTCTGTGGCCCATATTTTGTTTTCCCTTTTTCATTCTCCTCAGTGGTTTACTGTCAATCAGACGTCACATACTGCATATAGTGCAGGACTACATAGGCAACAAATTTAGTTGGTAGCTCATGGGGCAAATGAACCCCATTAGGATGGGTTTGTTGCTTTTTAGACTGTTCACCTAACAACAACAACAACAACAACAACAACAACAACAACAATTTATTTATACCCCGCCCATCTGGCTGGGTTTCCCCAGCCACTCTGGGCAGCTTCCAACAGAATATTAAAATACAAGAATCTATTAAACATTAAAAGCTTCCCTGAACAGGGCTGCCTTCAGATGTCTTCTAAAAGTCTGGTAGTTGTTTTTGTCTTTGACATCTGGTGGGAGGGCATTCCACAGGGCCGGTGCCACTACCGAGAAGGCCCTAGGAGGGTCTAGCCATTCAGGGATCACTCCAAGAATCAAAACAAAATAAAATAAAAAAATTCCTTCCAGTAGCACCTTAGAGACCAACTAAGTTTGTTCTTAGAATCAAGAATCTTGTTCTTAGAATCTTTGTCCAAGAATCAAGTGTTTTCTCATGAACCCACAGAACTTTCAGAAAGTGGGAGCTTTTGATTCTGATGAAACATTTCGTTAAAATGCCCCTTTTCTATTCCCCCACACACCCTGTTTTCCATTCTCTACAATGGCTCCCAGTCAATCAGTGATCACATACTAGACATGATACAGACATTTGTAGGCAATCAACTTTAGCTCTGTGCTGGTATTTCTCAGGGCAAATGAATCCTAATAGGATGAGGACAATGCTTCTTGAAATTGGCCACACAAGGCACCCTAGCCAATTAGGGATCATTGTTATTATATTTGCTCTTACCAAATGTATAGGTGTATATACTCTGACTTATTCGTTCTTTGTGTGGTTTTCTTTGACATAAAGGTAAAGGTACCCCTGACCGTTAGGTCCAGTCACGGACGACTCTGGGGTTGCGGCGCTCATCTCGCTCTATAGGCTGAGGGAGCCGGTGTTTGTCCACAGACAGCTTCCGGATCATGTGGCCAGCATGACTAAGCCACTTCTGGCGAACCAGAGCAGTGCACGGAAACGCTGTTTACCTTCCCGCCGGAGCGGTACCTATTTATCTACTTGCACTTGAAGTGCTTTTCAACTGCTAGGTGGGCAGGAGCTGGGACCGAACAACAGGAGCTCACCCCGTCATGGGGATTTGAACTGCCAACCTTCTGATTGGCAAGCCCTAGGCTCTGTGGTTTTTAGACCACAGCGCCATCCACGTCTCTTTTTCTTTGACATAGAAAGCCTTAATAAACCACTCCACCCCCACGAAGGAAGAAAAGCCCACCACATGTCCTTGACCCTTTTGCAGCAATCCCCCCAAATTTATGGAAACACTGGGAGCTTTTGATTCTGATGAAGCTTTTCCTATAAATGCCCACTTCCCATTTCAGCTGATCGCTTGCTAGCAAGTGTGATACAGTGCCACTTCATAAATTCTGCCTTCAGATTTACACCTAAGATTATTACTTTTAAGTGGCTAAAATGTAAGGTATGAAAGAGATGAATGCATATTAAGTAATATGTACCATGTGGCATGTGCTCTTCAGGAAGCCAAGGTTTGCTGCAAGTCCCTGCTTAGTGCATTCACAGTGTGAAGCAGCCTAGGTTTCTCTCCACTTTGTATGTGGACTGGTTATCACAAAGTAGGGCAACAGAAGAGGAGGAGGAGTTTGGACTTGATATCCCGCCTTGAGGAGTCTCAAAGCGGCTAACAATCTCCTTTCCCTTCCTCCCCCACAACAAACACTCTGTGAGGTGAGTGGGGCTGAGAGACTTCAGAGAAGTGCGACTAGCCCAAGGTCACCCAGCAGCTGCATGTGGAGGAGCGGAGATGCGAACCCAGTTCACCAGATTACGAGTCCACCACTTTTAACCACTCTTAACCACTACACCATGCTGGTGAAGAATGTTCTGCTGCATTTCTACTAGGAGGAGGAGGAGGAGGAGGAGGAGGAGGAGGAGGAGAAGAAGAGGAAGAAGAAGAAGAAGAAGAAGAAGAAGAAGAAGAAGAAGAAGAAGAAGGGCAGGAAATAGTTTTTCCAATGGTCCTCGGTAATTTGCTTATTTCACATTAAGGATACTAGGAACTCAAACAGTCAAGGCATCTGAGACACCCTGACTGACCATCAGAGAAGCCATGCAGGACAAAAGCAGTGGGGAACCTCTGACCCACAAACTGAAGTAGGTCTAGCAGAGGTTATACTTTGCGCACCGCCCATTTTCCCCAAGCTACAAGAGGATTCCTGAGGATTTTCTTTTGTTTTAAAATGGAATGGCAAATTCCCGATGAAGTGTATAAGGCTGAAATTAAGATTGGAAAAATGAGAAACCGAGAGAAACCGAAATTGTCAGGCTCGTACACCCTTAGCTGCAAGGAAGCTGGCTGCTGCCTCTTTCCTGGCTCTCAGAGTCAACCAATTAACTATCCATATCCTAGATGGAATTACAGCTGTGCTTTTGCTACAGGGTGGGCAGCAAAACCTTCTTGCTGCTTGGGCCACAGTGTCCAGAGAAGGAGGATATTATATATCTTTGGCTGACAATCCTTGGTAACTGATATCAGCATCTGTCCCAAAAGTCGTTACCGAACAGCAGTACTTCATAATGTACTAATTTAATCAAGTGATGGTGAAGAAAGATGGGAGAGGCTGCATACATTCCCCAAGGGTGGCCGAGGAGTCATGTAATTCAGACTGCAGCGTTATTGATGGGCAGCCTGGCATTCTGATATCCCTGTGCTTTATAGTAATTGCTCTTGTAAAATAAAATGTCAACCTCTCTTAGCTAATTACAGGCTTCAAAGAAAAATGAAATCCCAATTCCTCATTTATATAGCCCCTGTCTGCTTTTAGTCTTAAATACTAGAACAAAGTAAAAAGAAATCAATGATGATTGTGATGTTCTTGTTACTTATTAATTATGGTCAGCAAGTGCTGATGATATTCAGTAATGTTATCCTATATGGACAGTTCAGAACTGATCAGGCAGTTTGGCTGTGGAGCTTTGATTGTCACCAGGAAAGAGTAGAAGAATGGTAGAGGTGTATACAATTAAATAGGATGTATGTCTATGCTGGCTTTAAAAAAAATTTTTTAAAAAAATTCATTTATATACAATAAAGTGGAAAAAGAGAAAATAAGGAGAGAGGGATGAAAGTGCAAATAAAAAGTTATATATAGAGAGAGAGATAGAGATAGAGATAGAGAGAGAGAGAGAGAGAGAGAGAGAGAGAGATTATGGCTTTGTGGGCAAATCCAATCCTTAAAATTGAGGGGGGGGGGGTATGGAAGAATTGGAAGGAAGCAGGAGTATTAACTTTGGATTAACTGATAGATGAGGAAGATGAATTTTATACGTATAATAATAATAATAATAATAATAATAATAATAATAATAATTTATTATTTATACCCCGCCCATCTGGCTGGGTTTCCCCAGCCACTCTGGGCGGCTTTCAACAGAACATTAAAATACAACAATCTATTAAGCATTAAAAGCCTCCCTAAACAGGGCTGCCTTCAGATGTCTTCTAAAGGTCTGGTAGTTGTTGTTCTCTTTGACATCTGAAGGGAGGGCGTTCCACAGGGCGGGTGCCACTACCGAGAAGGCCCTCTGCCTGGTTCCCTGTAACTTGGCTTCTTGTAGTGAGGGAACCACCAGAAGGCCCTCAGCACTGGACCTCAGTGTCCAGGCTGAACGATGGGGGTGGAGACGCTCCTTCAGGTATACTGGACCGAAGCCATTTAGGGCTTTAAAGGTCAGCACCAACACTTTGAATTGTGCTCGGAAACGTACTGGGAGCCAGTGTAGGTCTTTCAAGACCGGTGTTATGTGGTCTCGGCGGCCGCTCCCAGTCACCAGTCTAGCTGCCGCAAGCAGTATAAAGATAAATATCACTTAGCAGTTGCAGCCAAATGGCAAATATTTGCAGCTATAACATCTTGTAACGTCTATGCCGGCTTGGTAAAGTCCACAGAATGGAAGATGGCAGGTTCCCCAAGGACATGCTGCACAGGGAACTGGCTTCAGGCACCAGGTCCTGCGACAGATCAACTCCACATTACAAAGATGTCTGCAAACATGACATGAAGACTGGCAACATCAACCCTGCCAGGTAGGAATCCCTTGCATACGACTTCAGTGCCTGGAGACAGCCAGGTTGTGCATCCATAGCAGTGACCAGAGGAGGAATGAGTGCTGGGAGGATCTCAGAGAGAAGAAACATCTTGGTGCATATGCCGCAGCACAACCAGACGCCTTCATCTGCCCTAGCTACAACTAAACACGTCTCTCCCATATTGGCCTCTACAGCCACAGCAGGTGCTGCAACCTTCCAACTATTTGACTTCACCCCCAAAGGCACAAGTGAATGTGCTCTTGACTCTTTTCTTGTATGATTCTGTTTGAGGTTCCAGAGTCCTGACTATCTCCTGCAACCCATGTTGCAACCCAGGTAGCTCAACAACTTGCAACCAACCCATCAGGCTAACTGCTAATGTGTGTTGCTCCTATAAGGCTTGGTCTACTTCTCAAGGTCCTTACATCACCTGGGATGTAGGACCCTCTTCAGAGACAGTCTCTTGAAACAATAAATCTGCACCGAGTCTTCCATCCTTGACTAGGAAGAGCCTGCAGCAAAACTTATGCCTCAACTAAGAGCTTCCGAAGTGCACCTTTTATCAAGATTTACAGTGGGTGCCTAATGTGTCTTTCCGTTTACCATCACCCAAAATATTATGCCACACTGAAACGCATCTCTCCTCTGTCTTAAGAGCTGTTGCCACTTCGGTGCAATGAGCAGAGATGGAAGTTTTCTCCTGCAGGCTTGTTGCTCATTGAAAAGAGGGGAGGGAGGGATGTTCCTTTGGCACTCAAGGATATCTTTTGATATCTTTAAATGATCTTCTCTCTGGGCATTAGTCATGTCTCAGTTGGGAGGATTCTGACAGCAGTCAGAAAATCCGAAAGGTCTCACTTTTCTTTAAGATGAAAGAGCCCGAAGCTGTGATTAAAGCTCGGTTGGAAAGACGAAAGGGTGCAAGAGCATAAATGGCCCAGACCTTTGTCAGCTGGAGTTAAACAGGGACATCTGGAAACAGGTGACAGGAGGGCAACTTCCCTCTGCAGGATGGCATGGCAGTGACAGACATGAATATATGGTTCCAAAAAATGTAACTGAGAGAGGAGAGCTGGTGAAGAATCATAGAATTGTACAGATGGAAGAGGCCCAAGGAGTCATCTAGTCCAACCCCTGGCAAAGCAGGAATTTCAGCTTAAGCATCCATGACAGATGGCCATCCAAACTCTAATTAAAAACCTCCAAGGAAGGAGAGTCCACCACCTTTCCAGGTAGTTTGTTCCACTCTCAAATAGCTCTAACCTCCCAAAAGTGATTCCTAATGTTTAGTCAGAATCTCCTTCCTTGGAATTTGAATACATTGGTTTGGGTTCTACACCCCTGGAGCAGTGGAAAGCAATCTTCAGATATTTGAAGATGTCTGATCACCAAAGAATTGATGCTTTTGAATTATGGTGCTGAGGAGACTCTTGAGAGTCCCATGGACTGCAAGAAGATCAAACCTATCCATTCTGAAGGAAATCAGCCCTGAGGGCTCACTGAAAGGACAGATCCTGAAGCTGAGGCTCCAATACTTTGGCCACCTCATGAGAAGAGAAGACTCCCTGGAAAATACCCTGATGTTGGGAAAGATGGAGGGCACAAGGAGAAGGGGACGACAGAGGACAAGATGGTTGGACAGTGTTCTCGAAGGTACCAACATGAGTCTGACCAAACTGCGGGAGGCAGTGGAAGACAGGAGTGCCTGGCATGCTCTTGGTCCATGGGGTCACGAAGAGTCAGACACGACTAAACAACTAAACAACAACAACAACAAATTTTGTTGACGAAACCTAGGATTGCATTAGTTTTCTTTCTTGCTGTGGTCATGGCTTTCAATCCAGAAACAATACACAATTTATTGTGGTTGCTGAAGAGGGGAATGAACCATGACAAATTTCAGATGGGTGGGTGCAGGTGCTGCCATAGTAGCAACCTTTAAAATTGGGTTGTGTTCCCCCCCCAAAAAAAAAACAATAAAGATTATGAGTGCTCAGATATTCCACTTCTCAAGCTCTTGTGCTTCCCGTACAAGATTTTGAAAATATTTGAGGGTGTTTGTATTTTTAAAAAAATCTTTATTCAACCTTGCTACGGAAAATGTTGGTCGTTGTATTCAGGACTGGGCAGGACTTTTCCTTAAGACCAATTGGCTCTGGCTGGGGTTTTTGCCTGTCTCATAGCAATCATCACAACTTTGGCACTTTGGGCATTGTGTTGGCCTTTGTCTTGTTGGAGGGGACGTCGTAAGACTCTGCCTACCCCTCCTAGGGAAAGGGGTTTCCAATTTAAGGGATCTTAGAGGAGGTGTTTTTATTCAGATGCCCAGGCAGGGGCTAGAGCCACAACACTCCTCAAGGTGGTGACACCACAGGGTCAATCCTGCTTGATGTAAGTCTTGGGTCCTCCCTGCCTCTGGGTCATGACCTACAGTAATACTTCCAGCAGGCATACCCACTGCCTATGCCAATCCTCGCACATCTGTAATCAATAAAGTTGTTGCCTTATTTGACCCCAAACAAATAAGTTTTGGAGAGCCAGTGTGGTGTAGTGGTTAAGAGCGGTAGACTTGTAATCTGGTGAACCGGGTTCATGTCTCCGCTCCTCCACATGCAGCTGCTGGGTGACCTTGGGCTAGTCAAACTTCTCTGAAGTCTCTCAGCCCCACTCACCTCACAGAGTGTTTGTTGTGGGGGAGGAAGGGGAAGGAGAATGTGAGCCGCTTTGAGACTTCTTCGGGTAGTGATAAAGCAGGATATCAAATCCAAACTCTTCTTCCTCTTCTTCTTCTTCAGTGTCTGATTTGTTCTATAATTCAGGGTATAAGGGACTGTGGTGCCTGGGCATGCAAGCAACGCCAGTGAGGTGTGTGGCCTGGGGAGAGTGCTGAGGGCCAGGTAGAGGGGTCTAGAGGGCCGCACATGACTTCTGAGACTGAGGTTCCCCTCTCCCATTTCAGCCAAATGATTTGAGTTGCTTCAGCACTGATGTTTGCTCTTCTTCAAGTGCACTGATCGCTCCAAGCCCCTCTTTTTCACCAAGAAGCTTCAGTCCTCTGTGAAACATCCTCAGTCCCAGTAACTACCAAACACCCGAAGTAACTGACCTAGTTATGGCAAAGCTCCGAATATCCATCTCACAGCTCTGAGCTGTCAGTTCAGGCTGATCTCCTGACCCTGCGAGCGTACTTAGCGAGGTTAGTCAAAGAAAGATGATGAGGAGCTAATTGCAAGCGTCACACTCAAAGCGGCCTTCCCACCACTTTCAGACATTGCGGTGGTTTCTATTAAAGTTCCCTTCTCTGGCTTCAGCTCTGGCAGGATCAGGTTCCTTGTGAGGGGAGAATACACAAGGTATATCCCTTTGTGAGAGGGATGTGATGCATCTAATTGCAAATACATACGCTGAAAGCAGAGGAGGGGTGTCACTCTAATAGGCAATGCTGATCTAAAAGCCGTATCCGTGTGCCCTGACAGTATAGGAACATCAAGAAGAACCCAAAACCTCATCTGCTTCAACATTGTAGTGCAAAGTTAAACTATGGAATTCACTTTCACAGGAGGCAAGGATGGCTACCAACTTGGATAGCTTTAAAAGAAGATTAGGTAAATTCACGGAGAAGGCTATCCATGGCTACTAGCTGATACAGCTTCTAGACCAGCCTTTCCCAATCTTGGGTTCCCAGGTGTTGTTGGACTACAACTCCCATCATCCCTGACTGTTGCTACTGCTGCCTATACATGATGGGAGTTGTAGTCTAACAACATCTGGGGATCCAAGGTTGGGAAAAGCTTATCATCATAATTTATTTATACCCCGCCCATCTGGCTGGGTTTCCCCAGCCACTCTGGGCGGCTTCCAACAAAAGATTAAAAATACATGAAAACATCAGTCATTAAAAGCTTCCCTAAATTGAGAACAGCAGCAAGAATACCAGTTTGGTTGCCCGGTGTCTCCTTGATTCACAAACCATCTAAATCAGATTTCTTTGCTATCAGTGGAGGTTAATTTTCAACAATTGCTTGCTGATGCCGTGGTGTTCCTCACACGTTGCTGTCTACATCTTGCTTCTACTCCTGCTGAAGGATTAGGTACCCAAGTTATTCACTCATTTGATTCACGGGCTGCCTGGGTCTGGAGCTATTAAAAATGCTGTCACCTCCCTCATGACAAACCACAGAAACATTTTTTCCCCACACCAGGCAGCATATTAAAAGGTGACAGGGTAGCATTGCCTTAGACGGATATCTGTGATGCAGAAGCTGGCTGACAGCAATCAGTAGAACCTGAATGTGAGAAGTCAAAATGAAAACAATCCTCACCGTGATATCATTTGTACTGTTTGATGTCTAGTTTGTTCACAGCAAGACATTTTTATTGGGGGACCAACAGCCCCTATTTTCCTGCATTGTATCCATCAGTCTCTAAGTGCTTTGCACAGCATGACAAAGAGATGCCCCAATAATTTCATTTTTTTTTTCAGCCTAGAAAGGCCTTAGGAAAACATCCTTGGTTGCTCTGAGGTCCAATTTTATTTGGTGCTAATATAGTAACAACAACAACTATTATTATTATTATTATTATTATTATTATTATTATTTATTATTATTATTATTTATACCCCGCCCATCTGACGGGGTTTCCCCAGCCACTCTGGCACAATGGTCACAGTACCAGGCACCATGATGGCATGAGTACTACATCTGCGAATATGGCTCCAGTCATCTCATACCCTCCAACATTTCTCCAACAAAAATAGGGACTCCCTACTCCATAGCTTCCAACATTTCTTCAATGAAAATAGGGATGTCCCACCATCTCCTCAAACATTTCTCTGGTGAAAATAGAGACATCCTAAGGAAAAGCGGGACATTCCAGGACCAAACAAGAAACTGGGGCGGCTTCTGTAAATCCGGGACTGTCCCTGGAAAATAGGGACACTTGGAGGGTCTGTCATCAAGACCGGACCACCCATGAGACAGGCTGAAGCAGCTGCCACCAGAGTCTCTCTAGGCAGGAAATGTCAGCAGCAGTGGCAGGTGATGCATTCCTTGGAGGCCAGCTCTGCTGTACCTGTGGATTTTGCCACCCGATGCAGTTACCATACCTTCCCTTATGGGTGGGCCAGCCCCATAGCTGTCAACCCTCCCTTTTTTTGGCGGGAAACTCCCTTATTCCAATGCCGTTTCCCGCTGCTATCCCGGATTGTTGATATCCCTTAAATTTCCCGGATTTCAAAGGAAGCAGCTCCTCTCCCTCCCTGCCGGCCAGGGAGGCTCCTCAGCTGCGGTGCTCGGCTGCCAATAAGGAGTCTGAGACCGACTGTGGGCGGAGCTTGCATGCCTTGTGCAGCCAGACCCTCATGCCCAACCAGACAGACAGCCTGCCTGTCATCTACGCGCTCGCTCTTTCGCCCACCCGTTCGCGCGCAGCCTCTGGAGCGCAGGGTGGCGAGGCTACTTGGTGCCATTACTGCGCCCTCACGGCATCCCTTATTTTCAAATTCAAAAGTTGACAGCTATGGCCAGCCCTGTGGCTCAAGATGGGAATGCCTGACTATCACATCCCACTTGAAATCCACAGAAGAGCAACTCCAGCTGCACGAAGGCAGAAGAAGAGACAAAACATGAAACTGAGGCCATGAGATTTGGCTTTACATCTTAATAAGGTCCCCCCCCCTCTCCTTGCTGATTCTCAGCTTAAAGAAATTGCTGAGAAAGGAGGAATCCTTTAATCAGGCCCAGGACCCATTTTAAAGCTGCATTTGCATCCCTTTTTCCCCTGCATCAAGAGAACGTCACATGGAGACCATCAAACCAAGACAGCGACATGCCAAGAGGATAAGGGAGAAGAGATAATAAAATGAGAAATTAAGAGCATGAAAACTAAAATGCTCATAGAAAAGCTGACATTTCAGAACGCTCCGAGTTAACACTTGCTTGCTTTTCAAAGTTGGCGGAGATAAGGAACTATTTGCTTGTTTTATGGAACCGAAAGAGATAAAGGATTCTGTTTGGGTAGCAAGTAGATTTCCATGAGGATGCAATTCATGGTTGAATGCTTAATATTCAAGGAAATTGCTTCCTATTGTTTGGCAACTGACATAAATATATGCTAAAGAGGGAATTCATTAGGGGAGGAAATTGTGCATTCCATGAACTCTGCTAAAATAATCTCATTCTTTCCAACCAAGTGTTAATGTATGGCATTGGGAAACAAAGCATGTATTAAGCTGCTGGAAGCTTACATAAATATGATGTATCTGTCTTCGCCAGGAAGAAATCTAACCTTTAAGATCTCTCCTCTGTTGCTGCAGTCCAGGGATGGAGAACCTTTTGCTCTCTGGATGTTCCTTGAGTATAACCACAATTACTTTGACCTTAAGTGTGGAGAGGTCTGGATTGGAACCACAGTGGGGAGCAAGGAGTTAAAGTCCCCTGCTCCCGAACCAGGGTCTCCAGTCAAGATCACACACCCCAGGCTGCTACTTACTTTTTTTATTAAAAAAAAAAAATCATGCATATGGATTACGTATGGACCTGTGTTATTAAAAACACCTGGAGACTGGTTATACCAACCACTTTTGATTGATGGAATCTGTGTGGAGAGGGTAACAATGTTCAGATTTCTGGGCATTGAATTACAGGAGGATCTGCCCTGGAGTGTCAACATAAGGGGGCTTGTGAAGAAGGTGCAGCAGAGACTGTACTTCCTGAGAATTCTAAGGAAAAACCATCTTCCACAAAAGCTGCTGCTTGCCTTCTATCACTGTGCCATTGAGAGCGTGGTCACTTATGGCTTATGTGTGTGATACGGAAGCTGTACTACCCAGGACAGGATGGGGTTGTGCAGAGTTGTTAAGGCAGCAGAGAGCATTGTTGGCTGCTCGCTCTCCACCTTAGAGCAGATTTATGCCATGAGGTGCCACAGAAAGGCACTGGACATAGTAAAAGATCCATCGCATCCTGGTCACCGTCTCTTTGAGCTCTTGCCATTGGGACGGAGATACAGGACGATGAGGACAAGAACAAGCCGTCTTAGGAACAGCTTCTTCTCCAGAGCGATCTCGGCCTTGAATGGGAAGCCTGGACTTTGAAAGTCATCTAATCTTACCTGTTATGCTGTATCATACTGTATGGTTTTAATTAGTGTTTTTGTAGTTGTTTTGTTTTTGCGTGGAGTGCCCTATCTGGGTGGATGGAGCAGCCAAGTAATTTCGTTGTCCCTGAAGGGGACAATGACAATAAAATCTATTCTATTCTATTCTATTCTATTCTATTCTATTCTATTCTATTCTATTCTATTCTATTCTATAGCCGAAAAGGTAACATGTCACTCAAAGCAAAGAGAAAACAGATACTTTCTTTATGATTCGGTGGCCTTTTATTTCAATCCTGGGCAATATAAATTATCATCCATTCAGTGACAGATATGGCTATCATAACATGACTACAAGAACATCAAATAGCATTGCTGTGACAAGTTGATGGTCTTCTTCATCTCCAGTACGATGGATGAGCAAAACTGCACCCGGACACCTCCTGATTACTCCAGTTTGCACAATGAAGCAAAACCAACAAGCACTAGAATTCTTAACTGACTTGCAATCTAACTGTACCACAGAGAGGTTATGGAGGTGGGAGGGCAGGTAATACGGGATGTTCTTTTCTGTCATGATAGAAATTGAAAGTATTTAAATATGAAAAGAATGAAAAGAAAAAATGGGGAGGTGGATGCATTCAATGCTAAATATGTGACTGGCATCTTATCTAAGATGTCCATAAGTAGTAGTAGTAGTAGTAGTAGTAATAATAATAAAAATAATAAGGCTAAAAGTGTGGTCCTATACATCAGAGTGGAGAGCTTTTTTCATCCTGATTGCTGCATTCTCATGTGGGCAGGATCAGAGTACAACCCAGGCAGAGCAACGGATGTGTATCTTACCTTTACACAGTGAGCTTCTTCCAGTACAGACTCACACGCTCCTCTATGTTTTCCACCCAGACAAATAAGCATTATCAGAGTTTGAGGACACATATTCCAGCCAGGCAGAAACATTCGAGGAAGGTGAGAGATGTGGGAGATTTTCAGTCAAACCTAACAATGCTAGTTAGTATTTGAAGGGATTAAGGACCACGGAGTTCTAAATTGCTAGAGCAGGATCAGTGATGTTACATTCCTTTTTCTTATGGGAGGGTCAGACACATGTCTGTTGTATTTGTCAACTAAGAACCTTTAAGTGCATTTTATCATTATTGCGTGGACAATGCATGGCTGTAAGTAAAGTATATTTTAAACTTACTTCAGTGTGTGGTGTTTCCTTGCAGGAGAGGTAACGGGGCCAGTTGCATCCAGTAGCTGAAACAGATTTAAAAGCCTATTCCTGTACTTTACTGAATCTGCCTAATGGTAGGGTTTATACTTTGCTACTGGGGCTCTTTATGTGAAAGCCCTGTGTTTCTAAAAACAGGCACCAGCCAATTCTCTTCCATTTACCAACCCACACACATGAGTCTGTAGAGGATTAAATATAGCTATTATATCCTCTTACCTATACCCATTAATAGGCCTTGGGAAAGTTACAAGGGCCAGATAGAGAGATATGGGGGGCCACATTTGGCTCCATGCCCTGAGGTTTCCCATCCAAGTTGTCTGGAAGGAAGCCCTATGAGCTCAAATGATAGGATTACTGCTCAGTGCTTTTCCTCCTGCTCTTCTTTCTTTATAGGGCAGCACCTCGGCAAACAAGCAATTCAGCCGGATCCAGGAACAACCCCGACAAGCAGAAAAACACTCGAGAGGAACAAAAGGGAACACAGCAGCCCACATGGGCCTCTTTTCAAGCTGCAATCACTTTGCTCCAGTTAACCAATTCAAAACATTATCGCACCATTTGAGAAACAGCGTTTGAGATCCAAAGTACACAGCGAACTCCATCCCACGCCATTCATTCAGGCTCCTGCCGCAAGCGGGAGAGAATAGAAGCCCCGGTCAGGCATCCTTTCTGTGCAATTCTCAGGAGGAAATGGACAAGGGGAAGATTTCTCCTTTGTTCAGCGTCTCGTAGCAAAAAAGCCAGATGATGGCATTTCTTTCTTAGTTGTCAGGCAACCGCTGAATGGCGAGCCAGCACTTTGGCTAAACATAGTCAAACCAAAGACCCAGGTAAAAGCAGAAGTGTGTGTGTGTTTGTGTGTTTGTGTGTATGTGTGATGTGATGGGACGCGGGTGGTGCTGTGGGTTAAACCACAGAGCCTAGGGCTTGCCGATCAGAAGGTTGGCGGTTCGAATCCCTGCGACGGGGTGAGCTCCCATTGCTTGGTCCCTGCTCCTGCCAACCTAGCAGTTCAAAAGCACGTCAAAGTGCAAGTAGATAAATAGGTACCACTCCAGCGGGAAGGTAAATGGCGTTTCCGTGCGCTGCTCTGGTTCGCCAGAAGCACCTTAGTCATGCTGCCCACATGACCTGGAAGCTGTACGCCGGCTCCCTCGGCCAATAACATGAGATGAGCGCCGCAACCCCAGAGTCGGTCACAACTGGACCTAATGGTCAGGGGTCCCTTTACCTTATATATATACAGTGGTACCTCGGGTTAAGTACTTAATTCGTTCCGGAGGTCTGTTCTTAACCTGAAGCGTACTTAACCTGAAGGACCACTTTAGCTAATGGGACCTCCTGCTGCCGCTGCGCCGCCAGAGCACGATTTCTGTTCTTAGCGGAGTTCTTAACCTGAAGCGTACTTAAACTGATGATAGATAGATAGATAGATAGATAGATAGATAGATAGATAGATAGATTATATGCATGGTTCCATGTTTCCTTTTTGGAATAAGGCGCAATGGAGACTGTTGTGTCTTTATGTTATATAATTTATTTACACATATATACAACCTGAGGCTATGATGGAGGGGTTCACAGCATTAACACCCCAAAATGGTCTTTCTTTTTTCTCCCATAGCTTCAGCCTTGGATTCAAACAGAAATCAGACATTGTGTTCTGCTTCTCTGGCTTTCCAGCCTGCAACTTTTTCCTCAAGGTCCCATCACAGTCAACTCTGTCCTCTCACCCAGGCTTTGTCCTAAAAGCTGGATATGGGGCCCCACCCATTTGTTCTCTGGCACAGAGCCCCCTTTCATTTGCTTTCTTAATGGTCCATTACCTTCACCTTGTTCTCTCTTAATGGCCCATCACCCAGGCAATTACCTGAACACAAGGAGATAGCCTGGCTTACATTTGAACACATGCTGGGTCCAGGGACTAGAATAGCTTGATTAGATTTTAACACCTACAAACCCATAACTATATCTACCTACCTATCATCTATCATCTATCATCTATCTATCTATCTATCTATCTATCTATCTATCTATCATCTATCTATCTATCTTTCTTTCTTTCTTTCTTTCTTTCTTTCTTTCTATCTTTCTATCTTTCTATCTTTCTATCTATCTATATCTATCTATCTATCTACACACTACCATCACACCCTTAAAGAAAGTCTTGACTGGAATGTGTGCAGAGGAGGTCAACCAAGATGATCAAGGGTCTGGAAACTAAGCCTTACGAGGAGCACTTGAAGGAGCTGGGTATGTTTAGCCTGGAAAAGAGGAGATATGATAGCCATCTTCAAATATCTCAAGGGCTGTCCCATGGAAGAGGGAGCATGCTTGTTTCCTCCTGCTCTGGAGGATAGGACTCAAACCAATGGCTTCAAGTTACAAGTAAACAGATTCCTACTCAACATCAGGAAGAACCTTTTGAGAGCAAGAGCAGTTTGACAATGGAACAGACTCCCACAAGAGGTGGTGGACTCTCTTTCCTTGGAGGTTTTCAAGCAGAGGTTGGATGGCCATCTGTCATGGATGTTTTAGCTGAGTTTCCTGCATTGCAGGGGGTTGGACTAAATGACCCTTGGGTCCCTTCCAACTCTACATTTCCATGATTCTATGATTCTAAGGCACTGGGCTAAAGTGGGAAGAAGTTATATTTATTAATATACAGTATGGTAATAACAGCATAGCAGAGAAGATCTGAAGAAGCCAATGTCAATTCAATAAATAATAATGATAAAAACCACTTGGGGGGTCAGAAGCATGATTTCTCTGAACACCATTGGCTGGGATTCACAAGTGGGCAGAGTGCTGTTGTGCAGATGTCCTGCTTCTGGGTTTTGTATAAGCATCTGGCTGGCCACTGCGAGAACAGAATGCTTGACTAATTGGCGCCTTGGACCTGATCCAGAAAAGCTCTTCTTAAGTCCTTTTGGGGTCATGCAAAGCTTGTGCTCTGCCCCGAGCCATGACCCTAAAGCTGGAGTGTCCCTGCTGGCTTGCAGAATAACAGGACATAAACTCTGAGCCCCAAGAGTTGTGATTCAATGATTTAAAGCACTCCACCACAGCAGCTTCAGAACAGATGCTTCTCTGCAACCTAATACCTAAGCCAAATGCATTCATTCCTAGCCGTTTATTCCTTCCAGGCAGTAATGGCTGCAAGGGAATCTCATTTCCCCAGGCATCCCTTGGCCATATTTGATGCCAATGTTCAACAAAGTTCTTCAAGGGAAGGGGAAATACGGTGCAATTTCAAAGGGGAGTGAGCATCAGAGGTGGCAGTGGAGGAGGAAGGGTGCTTTTCAAAGCGACAAGTATTTATGTTGACTTTCTGACTCGAGGTGATACAAAAGAACTGGGGAGGAAGCCGCAAGACGTGCCCTTCTAATCACCACTTTTAATGAAACGACTGCCGTTGTGTTTTGATCAGAGGGGATCACTTGTTTTAAAGGGGAGGAACCACTTTGTCAGATGTATAATCAAAGCTTAATGGATTCCTAACAGCGGAAGTATGTTATTAAGCAACCCGTGTGGGCTTCCTCAGCTTTTGAATTATTCATTCGCCACGGTGCTCCAGACATGCTAATTTGCACCGACGTGTCTTTGAACCTCAGGCAGGGACTCAAACGTTTGCAGAGTGTGCCGTGGCCAGGAGTGCCAAATATTCTCAGTCGCTTATGAGAAGGGAAGTGGCCTTGGTGGAAGGCCCAGGACCTTCTGCAATATAGGAGAACCCAAGCTCTTTCAGCCCCAAAAGGATGTTGTAGGGTTGGAGAAGGTTCAGGAAAGGGAAACCAAACATTGTAGGGTTGGAGAAGGAAAGGGAAACCAAACTTATTGATGGGTTGGTGCGACCTCTCTGTGAAGAAAGGCTGCGGCCTATGGTCAGGTGCACCTTATAGAGCGAAAAATATGGTAAATGAAAGTATTTCTCCACATCGCACATAGTTAAATGATGCAGCTCGTTCCCACAAGAGGCAGTGAGGACCTAGATGGCCTTCAAAGAAGATTGGATAAATTCATGGAAGTCTATTGATGGCTGCTAGTTATGATGGCTGAGCTTTGTCTCCACAGCTCGAGGCAACAATGCTTCCGATGATGTCCCTATTTTCATCAGAGAAATGTTGAAGGGTATAGAGTTATCTGACCTCCAAGCCATCTGAATGCAGCCCTGTTTAGGGAAGTTTTTTTAAAAAAATTAATGCTTTATTATGTTTTTATATATGTTGGAAGTCACCCAGAGTTGCTGGGCAACCCAGTCAGATGCATGGGGTATAAATAGTAAAATATGATGATGATGATGATGATAATGATGGAATAGAACATCCCTCTTTTCATCAGAGAAATATTGGAGGCTATGCATTAAGCAGCATCTCTGGCTACTTACACTTTCCGATCTGGAAACACCCCCTCATGACACCTCCCTCTGGGCTTTAACTGAGGTGGGAGAAGTGAAGGAGCCTGACTACTGTTTTTAAAGCCATTCCCTTCCTCCTCCTCCTCCTCCTCCTCCTCCTCCTCCTCTTCTGAAGGAACGTCTCCTTCCCCATCGTTCAGCCTGGACACTGAGGTCCAGCTCTGAGGGCCTTCTGGCGGTTCCCTCCCTGTGAGAAGCCAAGTTACAGGGAACCAGGCAGAGGGCCTTCTCGGTAGTGGCGCCTGCCCTGTGGAATGCCCTCCCATCAGATGTCAAGGAAATAAACAACTACCTGAAGACATCTGAAGGCAGCCCTGTTTAGGGAAGTTTTTAATGACTGATCTTTTAATGTATTTTTCATCTTTTGTTGGAAGACGCCCAGATTGGGGGGGGGGGTTTATAAATAATAAATTCTTCTTCTTCTCTTTCAGCACTGCTTTCTTCAAATGTAAAAACACTTCTCTTTAAAACATCTAGAGAATAGTGAATAGCTCTCAAGAGCAAGGGTTACTGCAGTCCATACTCAAAGGCCAGCTGAGGATTTCATGTTGTTGTTTTTTTAAGGAAGCCTGGACACCAGAGGGATGATTTCTAGAAGAAAAGAAAGGAAGCTCACAAACACCTTTCAGCCTCCTCAAATTCAGGTAAGTGCAGCAAAACGACCCCATCCCACCCACGAGAATTTTCTCCTGCTCCTCCTTGATAATGTTTAAGGCAATTTTTAATATTTGGTGGAGAAGGGTTGGGGTGTGGAAACGCGGAAGAAATTTCCGATGCAGTGCTAATCACACTCTGCCTCTCATGCTCTTGCTTGAGGCAGCGCTAGAAATAGCTCCCACCCGGCCCTCCCCCTTTCCCTATCAGTAATTCATTATGAATCTTCGTTATCTCTGACAAGAACAATACAAATGAAAGAGAAGCAAAACTAGAATGCAGACTTAAAGTTGTGAACAACAAATTCGTTTTCCCCTTGGATAACACTAAGCATTGAGGGGGGGGAGGTAATTCTGCCAATTAAATTGTGTTCCTATTGTTCCGGTCTTGGGCATCTTCAGAAGTTACAGGGGAATTCAGTCTTCTGTTTTCAGTTGCAAGCAAAGATGGCAGAGATAAAGCAGGAATGAGATACGGGAACAGGAGGAAGAAAAAAAGAGAAGCTTCCCCCTCCCCCCCGCCAGGCGGGGAAAAGCAGGTCCCAAATAGTAAAGGTAAAGGGACCCCTGACCATTAGGTCCAGTCATGACTGACTCTGGGGTTGCGGCGCTCATCTCGCATTATTGGCCGAGGGAGCTGGCATACAGCTTCCAGGTCATGTGGCCAGCATGACTAAGGCGCTTCTGGCAAACCAGAGCAGCGCACGGAAACGCCGTTTACCTTCCCGCCGGAGCGGTACCTATTTATCTACTTGCACTTTGACGTTCTTTCGAATTGATAGGTTGACAGGAGCAGGGACCGAGCAACGGGAGCTCACCCCGTTGTGGGGATTCGAACCGCTGACCTTCTGATCAGCAAGTCCTAGGCTCTGTGGTTTAACCCACAGCACCACCCTTGTCCCCGTCCCAAATAGTAGGCACAAAAATTGGGACTGCATTAAGAACATAAGAGGACCCCTGCTGAATGAGGCCAATGGCCCATCTAGTCCAGCGGCTGAAATATACTCGGAGTCGAGTGTGGATTTCATGCTCTTTATTCAGCTCATAGTAGCGAAGAATCAGAGTTCCCCCAGAACGTCTGCTTTATATACATTATTTACACAATGGGCCCCATGTGATTGGCTAATTCCAGGATACTCCTGTAAGCCAATCAGGATGCGGATTCACTTCCACCTGGAGCTGGATTGGGTGGCTCCTGCAGACCAATCAACTGCTGCATTCTGGATCCTATTGTTCTAGGACCAATCCGACTGCTGCATTCTGAATCCTATTGTTCTAGGACCAATCAGACTGCTGCATTCTGAATCCTATTGTTCTAGGACCAATCAGACTGCTGCCTTTTCAATCCTATTCAACTCAGTACATAACAGCGGCCAAGCAAGATTTGAGCACAACCCTCAAGCAAGATCTGAGCACAAGAGCATTCTTCCCTCCTATGGTTTCCAGCAACAGGGCATCTAACCATACCCTCCAATATTTATTCAATGAAAACAGGAACATCCTAAGGAAAAACAGGGCATTCCAGGGTCAAATCAGAAACCTGGACGACTTCTGTAAATCCAGGACCGCCCCTGGAAAATAGGGACACTCGGAGTGTCTGTGAGTGCTAGAACAATATTTAATGGGAAGGGGAAAAAAACCACACACCCTCTCAGTGCTAACGTAAACTAAATCTTGCACCCACTGAAAGCTCGGGGGGGGGGGGGAATGGAAAACTCTTCCATAAGGGAGTTTTGGGGGTGGGAAAATTGGTGGACAGGTTTTGGCCCAGCACTAAATGCAATGGATAGCTAGAACGGAGGCAATATGGGTTTTTTTCACCCTGACATTCGTCACTTTACACTTGTTGACATTAAGAAGCTGAGGTCAATCATGGGGAGACAGTTCAAAACAGGTCATCATCCAATATCTGCATTGTAAGGCAAAGGCAAGGTCAAGCACAGGAGAGCAGTGAAAAGGTGGGCAGGATTCCTAGAGGATTCCTAGAGCACAGTATTAGCAGGGATCATTAGCACAGAGCAGTGTCAGCCACTGGGGCATACAGAGTTAAGCACCTTTCTTCTAGCAACTGGGATGATATTTCTGATTATGAGCTGTTCGACAGTAGAATGGACTACCTTGGAGGTGGGCTCTCCTTCACTGGGAGTTTTTAGACAGAGGTTAGCAGAAACCAATTCGCATTCACTCTTCAGAGTTCTCTGCTTCTGAGGAGGCACCACCATCCCAAGGAAGCCCGTTAGCTCTGAGGATACTGGGTCTTCTGGATCATTCATGGGTGTCTTCCTGCACCTGAACCTTCTGGTTCTTCAGGCAAGGCAGTTAACCACTTGTCCATGGGTTCTTCTGGGTCATGTACTGCAGCTGGCCCTTCGCCACTTCTCCTTAAATGCTGAAGGTGAATGGAGTAGTGCTGGTGTCAGAAAGCCCCATAATGTCTTCACCTGAGGAGGAGTCATCCTAGCTTGGGCCTGGATCAGAGATGATACCATCCCATCCCTGTTCTCCTCCTCTTGCCTCCACAGTCATTCAACCAGCATTCAGCATCCTTTGGGGTCTAAGGCAGTTTCCCAGCGTTGTATTATAGTGCTAACATTATAACGCATTAGGATCCAAGTGAGTCTTGCATCATGCTTCTCTGCCTTTCCCGTTGTGCATTTGGCTTTGCTTTGATAGTCCATTGATCATGATTAGATTTTCCTTTGGGGGCCTGGCAGGTCCATTTCTCAACCTGCTCTCTAAGGTGAAGAAAAGAAAGGATCTCTATGACAGGGATGGTCAGTAATAAATAATATCATACTTTGCATTTATATTGCCTTTGCTCTGGGATATCAAACCAGCTTGTAAACCAAACTGTCAGTGTCATGACACTCTTCTGAAGTAAGGAAACATTCTCATATTCATCTTACAGAGGAAGCCAAATGCGCTTTCAAGGTCACCCGCCCTCAGGACTGGCGCTGTAGAGACAGAAAAAGACCTCCACTGAAATATGCATATATGCAATCACTGAGACTTTGATCAATGGGCAGATTACGCCAAGAGTGCTCTGAGTCCTAGCAACAAGAAGAAGACAGGCATAAGAGTCTCATGGCAGAGTTGCTCATGTGCCATTTTTCTCATGTCTGCCCTTGGTAACCAGCTGTGCCTCTTTTTACTCCAGAGGAATTCCTTTTTTAAAACAAAAAAGGTTAGTGTATACATATCCTAGAGTTACCATTTTGGGGGTTCTTGAGGTTAGCTTAGTGGCAGAGGGTGCATATTGATGTGTGCGCACATTAGGCCAACCACCTGTCAGTCACCTAATGTCATCATGACATCAAGTGGTGCTGTGCTTTGAAGCCCCGGTTGCTGAGACTTCAAAGCACAGTGTGGGGCTCTTTGAAAGCCCTTTTGCAAGGAGCCCTACCCTGCTCTTTAACCCACTGAATTTCAGAGGATTAAATAGAAGAGCAGGGTTGTTTACAGGGGCTGCTTAAGAGTCTTTTCTCTAACAGCTTTCAAGCAGTCCCATGCTGGTATTAGAACCTCTGTTCTTCAGATGTTCAAAGTGCAGTGCTGGGAGAGAGAAGCGGTTTCTTCCTTGAGCAAGGGGAGCCACTACGACCCATGGACAGGTGGGAGCACACCTTTCTTCAGCAAAGGAACAATTGGCAATGCACCTGATCCCCCAAAATAGCCCTGAAGTACAAGTGGGGATGATTGGCAGGCCAGCATTTCTTTTCCCCGGCTTTGGAACTCCTTTCCTAGAGAAGCTAGACTGGCTCATTCCTTGTTGAAAAGGACTTTCAACAATGCTGCTTTTATTAGCTATATTTGAATAGACTTAAATTTTATTAATATTAATTAAGTTGATTGGAGTTTGAGTGCTTTCTAATTATTGTGTTATACATTTTTAGATTTTTTTGCAATTGGTGTTGTTTTGATATGTGTGAGCCACCTTGATTCCTGGTCTGGAGAAAAGGCAATATGTCATTGTCGTTGTTGTTGTTGTTGTGAGTGTAGAATCGTGGAGCTGGCTCAAAACAGAAGCAGTCCTGAGCAATTGTCACGTGTCCAGAAACAAAGGGATGGACAACCTTCCCCACCCCCCTGCCCCCAATTTTAAAGGGTGCCCCTACAAAAAGAAACTGGATTTCAATTTCAGCCAGAACAGAGCTGCTTAAACAAAGCATACACTGACAGCTCTCTTCTCTCTTCTTTTTGCAGCCGAGGGCTTCTCCGAAAAAGGCAGCCCTATATTTTTACGGCTTGCAAAGTCACATCTAAGCCTCTTCTTCTGTCAAGTCTGCGTGATCCAACACAGAAGACCCTGCCTGTGAATCACTTCACCTCTCTCTTTGAGACTGAGCACGCCGCATGCCCTTAAAGATCTCCGTATTGCAGGAACGCTGAGAGGATTAATTAGGCAAGATTTGTAAACTGCTCCTGATGCTCTTGGCAAAGCAAAGCAAAATAGTTCACATCCTTGATGAAGCAGTCTGAGACCGTGGCAAACCGCCCAACTGCTGCCTCAGGTTTCAGATGCACCAGACCAACTGGGCAGTTCGAAATACACAAGAACGTATACAGAATCACTTCCTCCTTGGTACCCTGAGGGGGAAGAAACCGAGACTGCAAATCTTGGCAGTCAGTCTTCCTGATCTGCCTTCCATCTCCTGATTTGTGATTTGATCCGCTTCTGAAGCAGGAGGCAAGCTAATCCTGGAGGAGCCACACACGGGGGGGGGGGGAGCTTGCAGCCACCTGTCAGGTTGGAAGTACACTTCTCATGTCAATGGCACTACCAGGGAAACCAGATGTCTCTAGAGCAGACAGTAGACTAGAAGCATATTGTCAGGGGGCTGTAGCCCTGCTCCAGTCCTGCGTTAAGCAGCTATCGAGAGCAGCCCCCAATTTTAACGACGGATTCATCCAGTTCCCCTACCGGCCCTAGCAGTGGAGAAGGAGAGGTGGTGGAGGGGCTTCAGCCAGCCAGGCAGAGCCATCGCCATGTAGTTGGGGAAGGAAAGAGAAGGCGCACAAGGTGCTTCCATCTGCCGAGATGGGTTTCCTGGCAGGAGAATCGCGAAAAGCCACTCTGGGAATCTGATGGTGATTGACGAGACGTTTTTATTATGCACTCTGCGTTGTAAAGTAATTAGCCAAGATTAAAGCTTAAAAGCTTAATGTTTCAGAGTCTTTCTTTGAGCGGCCGGCTGGGGAAGGGACCCCACGCCTCCTGACACATATCATGATCAATATTTCATCACCCAGGTAGCCTTCAGTCTTCTTCTCATTGTAGAAGCGTCCCATTGCCGAGAAAGCTACGTCTTCTCTCAAATGACTACGAGCAACAAGAATCTCTTGGAACCATGGCACCACCTCAGTTTAAGAGGATGCTCCATAAGATAGGCATTTTCAGGTCTCTGAAGGGAAGATGTGGAAGATGGAGCAAGCTTGCTTTTTAATGCTCTGAAGGGTAGGCTCAGAACCCATGGATTCAAATGACAAGAAAGGAAATTCCGACTAAACATCAGGAAGAGCTTTCTGACATTAAGACCTGTTCAGCAGTGGAATGGACTCCCTCGGAAGGCGGCGGATTCCCCTTCATTGGAGGTTTTTAAATATAGGTTAGCTGACAATCCATCAGGGGGTTGGACTCAATGACCCTTGGGTGTCCCTTTTTCAGGCAGTGATTCCATCTTGGAGGAACCAGTTGTACAATGCAATGGAACTGAGTACAGCTGCAGGGAACAAAGAAGGGGGACTATTCCTCTCGCAAATTGCCTTAAATTTATTTGTGGCTGGATGGGAAATAAGTAAAGTTGCCCATCTGCCAGATGAAGATCTCTGCAAATCTGTCTGCTTCGCTTCCTGCTGTGCCAAAATATGTCCTTTAATTTCTCAAAAGTTGTCTTCCTCAATGACAGAGAATGTAAGAAGAGCCTGCTGGATCAGGCCAGCGGCCCATCTAGTCTGGCATCCTGTTCTCACAGTGGCCAAATGCCTGTAGGAAACCCATAAGCAGCATCTGAGCACAAGAGCCCTCTCCCCTCCTCTGGTTCTCAGCAACTGGTATTCAGAGGCATTACTGCCTCTGACAATGGAGACAGGCACTTGGAGGCTTCTGTTTCTTTTTCTACAAAGGCCACTTAAGTCCTCATCTCCCTCCTCTTTGGATGCCAACCAGGAGAAAATGGGCTGAGACAGAAATATCCCCTTTTAGCCAGTAAAAGGACACAGGGAACTGGTAGGCATCTGCGTATCCAGGATTTATGTTGGGGGAGGGCAGGACACTCAACCGGCATCATCCTCTGTCTGGCTCTGTCAGCCAGTGCTTTTTTCAGGGGGTCATCAAGGGCATGCAGTACCAGCACCTCTCTCTTTTTTGGAGGGGGGTGGTTTAAAAGTGTGACACTTGCTTTTGGGGAAATGATATATAATGAATTGGAAAAAAATATTTAATATAACTTTTGTAAAAACAACAACAACAACAACCAGAAGCTTTTTTACAGTGGACCCTCCGGATATGAACTGAATTCATACCTGGGGTCCGTTTGCACCCCAAAAATAACGTAAATAGAGGTGTGCTTCTGTGCATGCATGAGGCGTGATTGAGCGCTTCTGCACATGCGCGCACGCGGAAACCTGGAAGTATACATGTCAGGGATCTGCCTGCTCCTGCCAGTCCAGCTCTGAGTGTTTATAGAGAGCCGCAACCTGTGTTAACTACAGATTCATCTTCTAGTGAAACTGGCAGTCCTGTCTCAGGGGAGGAGCAGTTAGTGGCTGGGAGCCAGGGAGTGCCAGGTGTCCAGGGAGTTAGTGGGAGACCTGGCACCACCCAGCAGACTCGATCGGAGGGGGAAGCATCAGTTCCAGCGCATATATCACGTAGGAGGAGAAGGCGGCAATTTAGGATGCCGAAACTTTGGTGTTGGCGCCAAAACAGGAGGGAGGCACTTCCAGATTCTGCTAGTGACTGAGCAGCCATGATAAGACTGAGCTCTGCATTGTAAATAGTTTGGCACTGAATAAAAAGACTTAAAGACAAACAGCTTTGTCATTTCTATTGAACAACCAATAAGAGAACCTGACAATACCCTTCCAGGTTTGCCATGGCCGTAACCCAAAGATTCCGTATCCAGAGGGATATGTAAGTAGAGGTGCAACTGTTTTAGGAATTGTAGGTACCAACATCCCAAAGGAGCAGAAAGACTTTTTATGTATGCGGCAACAGCCGCACGGGTGCTGCTAGCCCAAATATGGAAGGAAGGAAGAGTCCCTACCAGAGAGGAATGGCAAATCAAGCTGTTGGACTACGCTGAAATGGCAAAACTGACCGGAAAGCTCAGGAACCAAGAAGACAAAAACTTCAAGAAAGAAGGGGGGGGGAATTATAATTTATTTAGGAGACCACTGTAAGCAGATGAAAACATTAGCAGGATTTTAATATCGCTTGTAGTACTTTGGGCAATATAGACAGATACAAAATACAGATTATGAAATAATATGCAGTTGAAAATGTTGACAATAAGACCCATGGAGGGGAGGGTGGGAAGTCTCGAGATTCAGAGAAATCTCTATATACGGATGTGCATTTGGTATTGTTATAAATTTATATTTGTAAAACCAAATAAAAATGACTTCATAAATAAAAATAAAAAGTGTGACACTCACTGTAACAACTTCATGGTGAGTACCGGCACCTATTTTTCTAGGTGGGGGGCTGGGGGAGCACTGGAGACAATGCACGTACTTTTGTAACCCAAGAAAACCTTTAATACAAACTATTTCAAAAACAACAGTTGTTTCAAAATACTTTCTTTTGACCCCAAGTACTCAGAAAAAAAATCTGTCAAAATCTTTCTACAGTTTCTACTTTGGGTTAAGTATTTTTATTTATTCACTTGATCTAGGGGGGCAGCTCCCCCCAAAGCCCCCTCCAGCTACGTCCATGCTGGTGGGCCAAATGATGATGATTCTGCACGAGCCAGACTTGGTCCATGGGTCTCCAGCTGCTGGCCCCCTGTCTGAAAAAACATTTGAGAGAGAGAGGAAGCACAAGACCAGAATGGGTAGGGAAAACCATCTGGAATAAATGAAACTTGAAGATGTCTGCCCTGAAGTTTTCAGAGAGAAAGAGAAGGGAAGATTCGTCTTACAATCCCCGGGCTTCTTTAATAAAAGCATTTCATAATGCATCCCAATGAAATATTAATCCGGCTTCCTTTTTTCCCTCAACGTCTCGAGACCATTCACTGGTGGAAGGGAGAAGAAAACATGTAACCGTTTAAGGAATGGAGTCTATTTTGTCCTTTCTTCTCAAGATGTTCAAAGTGGGCTAAAGAGAGAGACATTTGCAACTGGGATTGCAATGAGGCCAAGTAATCTTGGCAAAGTGGGGAGGGAAAGGGAGTCGGCACAATTTTGTCAAACATGTTTCTGCCTTGAATTATGGATGAACCAAGGGCTCAGTGCTTCTTCTCATTCGCATCCCCACCAACCCCCCGTCAATTGGAATTGGCTGGGTTTAAGACCATAGGAAGAGCCTGCTGGATCAGGCCAACGGTTAATCTAGTGCAGCATCCTGTTCTTACAGTGGCCTGCCAGATTTATTTTATTTTATTTTATTTATTAAATTTGTAGAGTGTCCTTCAGCCAAAGATCCCATCCTTCATCCAAAGATCCCTTCATACAAAATGAAAATTAGGATGCTTGTGGGAAACCCACAAACAAGATTTGAGTATGAAACTGTGTGGTGTAATCCATTGGTGCAGTCAAATGCCACATTCCTTATTTTCCTAGAGTGGGCACAGGCAGGGGGACATCCAGTCAGTGTAACTTCCTGTTCCACTGGTCTGGAGCTCCTCCCCCTTCATGTGACCTGGGAGATGGGCATGGCCCTGGCTGACTCCATAAAAGAGCCGAGACATTTTTCTCCTCTCTTGATCTCTTGCATGCTGCTCTCTTGCTGCCATGCTGCTCTCCTACAGCCATTTTGTTCTCTTAATGTAATTTTGCTGTCTGCTGGCTCTCAGCCAGCAGCACATGAGCTCAATTTCCACATGAGGTGAACTCACAGTTCGTTATGTAACTACTAGTAAAGCCTGCCTTTTGGGGATCTAATCGTGAACTGAATGTGAGTAAATTTCTTGTTGCTTTTAAGGAAAGACTCTTGTGTCTTTATACTTTAAAGAGGGATAAAAGGGGACACCAGGAATAATTCATCTGGGTAAGACAGATTGGAATACTTAACTAAAGAGATTCAAACTAGCTTCCTGATATATTGAGGGGAATCTGCTCTGCTACATCACTCACTAGCGTGAGTGACGGAAGGATAATACTTATTCAATAAATCCTTTCCTACTATCCTTAACATTCCCACAGAAACCACTCTCCCCTTCTGTGATTTCTAGCAATTGGTATTCAGAAACATTGCTACCTTCGACCGTGGAGGCAGAACTGATTGTCTGAGCCTCCCACTTCTCTTTAAGTCTCCTCCCCATCCAGCTATTTTCCCTGCAGTCTTAAATTCTGCTGGATAGGGGGCCCGTGAGACCCCTGAGACATGCAAAGGTCTCTGAGTCCTTGGAGACTAGAGGGGAGGGGAACTGAATACAGTAGGACTAGCAGTGCTTTCTGCCACTTCTTCCTCTCTCTCACTCAAGCCTGTTGCTTGTTCATCATCCAACCATTCTGCCCCCCCTCCTTTCATCCTCTGACCTGTCTTCTGTGTCCCACCACCACTCCCCTGGCTCTGAGCCTTCCTCTTTGGAGACTTCCCTAAGAAGTTCTCCAACTGGAGCCTCCCATCATTCCTCATCATCCAGCCAGTCCCAGACAATCCCCAGCATCTCTAAGTAGGGGTTGTAAAGATTCCCTGCGTCATATCCTGGAGAGCCTTTGCCAGTCACTGTAGACCAAGGGTGGGGGATCTCAGACCCAGGAGCCAAATGTGGCCCTGCAAGCCTTTCTTTCTGGCCCCCCAAGTGCTTTCTAGCCTGCGTCACTGAACTTTGGTCGTTCTTCTTGCTTCTCAGAATGGAGAGATGCATAGGTGTCTGTATAATTGTCTGAGTGTGGCTGGAATGTAGCCTATGTGGGATATAATCCACTGGACCAGTCACGTACAACATGACTTGTTTGGCTAGAGTGGGCATGCAGGGGAATGTTGGTCCAGCCAGTTTCAACTTCCTGTTAGACCTGGCTGGGGCATCCTTTCCTTTGCATGTGACCAGTCGGTGGGCGTGACCTTTCCAGACCTGGTAAAAGGCCAAATCACATAGCCACCCTCCCTTCTTTTTCCTCCTGCCTGCTTCCTGCTTCACCTGGACTGCATTGCTGGCTGAGAGGTTATCTCCCATATGGGGTAAACCTAATTGCACTTATTTGTAACCTCAAGCCTTAAGCCTGCCTTCAGGGACCACACTGTGCTCTGTCTGATCATGAGTAAACTTCTCTTTGTTACTTATGAATAAGACTTTATTCTTTTAGGAGGGATTCAAATCTTACCAGGAACGTATCCCAGTCTGGGCAAGCCAAATTGGATTGCTTATTGTTTTAAGAGATTCTAACGATTCTGCAACCAGCTTCCTGCTGAGTTAAAGGGGAAATACACTCTGCTGTATGAAGAAACTTGCTAGCGCAAGTTAAAAAGGTAAAGGGACCCCTGACCATTAGGTCCAGTCGCGGACGAGCCTGGGGTTGCGGCGCTCATCTCGCTTTACTGGCCAAGGGAGCCGGCGTACAGCTTCCAGGTCATATGGCCAACATGACTAAGCTGCTACTGGCAAACCAGAGAAGCGCATGGAAACACCGTTTACCTTCCCGCCGGAGCGGTACTTATTTATCTACTTTCATTTTGACGTGCTATCAAACTGCTAGGTGGGCAGAAGCTGGGACTGAGCAACGGGAGCTCACCCTGCCGCGGGGATTCATCCCGCCGACCTTCTGATCAGCAAGCCCTAGGCTCAGTGGTTTAACCCACAGCACCACCCACGTCCCCTAAGTGCAAGTTCAGAAGGATAATATTAATCAATTTATCCTCTCCTGTTACCCACAACATTCCCACAGCCTACTGTAGAAAAATCAGAGCCATGCCCATTGGATCCATCGACCTTTGCTTCTGGCATGCAATCCGGTCGCTGAATAATGCACACTGGCACAGTGGACAAGAGTTGGAGATATGTATTCTTCTGACATTCCCAGAGGAATTACTACAGGTTCCTCCAGGAACATGATGTTGTCACTGCAGTCATGCTTACCGCAATGAGCACGATGTATTCCCATGGGACATTTTTCTCTTTCCACATCAACCCAACTATGCCGTTGTGATGTTTCAACTCTTCCTGCTACAGATGCTAATTGTGGCATTTGATGCCATCCAATTATCTGTGATCTTGCTAAAACCCGCAATGAAAGTTGATGACCATCATTGATTTATTAATATCCTTCTAAACAATCGTCTCAAGACAATTTGCATAGAAGAGAATCAAAGACAGTTAAAGGGGGAAACCAAGAGCAAAATATTTATTATTCATGGATGTCAGGGACGTGCCCTCCCCTGCCAGTCCGGCACTGAGTGGGTACCAGCAGCCTCAGCCTCTGTTGTTGATGGACACGTCTCCCAGTGAGTCTGCCAGCTCCTCCCCGGGGGAGGAGGAGTCACCAGGGAGGAGCCAGGTGGGAAGAGGTCTCCAGGATGATGCAGAGAGACTCAGCACTGCTCAGCAGACCCACTCTGAGGGGGAGACACCGTTTCCGGCACCTGCTTTCCGCTGAAGGGTCAGGGGAGAAAGGAGGCGGCACTTTAGGGTGCCGAGACTCTGGTGTTGGCGCCGCAACAGGAGGGAGGCACTTCCGGATTCTGCTAGCGACTAGGTGATCATGTTTTAGGATAGCTCTGCACTGTACATACTTTGCACAATAAAATAGTTGAAAGACAAGACGGACTTGGTCTTTACTCATGAGCAACTGTTAAGAGAATCTGGCAATTCATTTATTAGATTTATTAGATTTATATACCGATGTCAGGGATCTGCCTCCCCCTGCCAGTCCAGCCCTTAGTGTTTATAGAGAGCAGCCACCTGTTTTAACTACAGATACATCTTCGAGTGAAAGCAGCAGTCCCTCGGGGGAGAAGCAGTTAGTTGCTGGGAGAGAAGGAGTGCCAGGGATCCAGGGATTTAGTGAGAGGCCTGGCACCACCCAGCAGGCTGGATCGGAGGGAGAGGCGTCAGGTCCGGCGCATAGATTATGTAGGAGGAAGAGGCAGTTTAGATTGCCAGTGAGTTCACTCTGCTAGTGAGTGAACAGACGTGATAAGATTAAGCTCTGCACTGTATATAGTTTGGCACAGAATAAAAGGACTAAAAGACAAATGGCTGGGCGTTTCTATTGAACAACTGAGACAGCAACCTGACAACCGTCCTTCATCACAAGATCTTAGGGCAGTTCACATAATAAAATACAGGATAAAAACAGGTAAGGAAGTAAAAGGAAACAATGTGGGAACTCTCCTTCCAACAGACACATTTAAAAGGACTGATGGAAGAAGAATGTTTTCGCCTGGTGCCTAAAGTTGTTTAATGAAGGTGCCAGCCGAACTTCCCTGGGGAGAGCATTCCACAAATGGGGAGCCACTGCAGAGAAGGCCCTGTTTTCGTGTTGCCCCCCTCTGGACCTGACATGGAGGAGACACATGAAAAAGAGCCTCGGATGATGAATGGAAAGTCCAGGATGGTTTATATGGGGAGAGGTGGTCCTTCAGGTATTGTGGTCTGGAGCTGTTTAAGGCTTTATAGGTCAAAACCAGCACTTTGAATTGGGCCTGGAATCTAATTGTCAGCCAATGCAGCCGGGCCAAGATCAGTGTAATACGCTCAAACCGCCTTGTCCCAGTGAGCAACCTGGCTGCTGAATTCTGCACCAGCTGAAGGTTCGGAACCATCTGCAGGTGAGAAAAGTGACTGTGCGGGTGTAAGACTACACAACCCATGATGCAGTGGGACCTAGAATTAAATATGCATGTGGGAGAGCGTGGGGCCTCGTGTAAATGAAACAAGCTGGCACTATTGAAATAACAACTGCTCTGATGTCTAACTTATGATTTTGAGGGTTTTTCTCTATATCCTTCTGGAGATCAGGGAGTGCCAAATTTAGGGCAAAGGTGCATCTAAAAGACCTCTGAATAGAGCACGGGGTGGAATCCCAAACAAACAGCGGTCCATACCCCTACTGATGCCCCTTGGTGTGAATGCAACCACTCCTAATATTGATCTCGGGTGGTGAGCATCATCTGAATAGGAGGGTAGGACTCGAACCAATGGCTTCAAGTTACAAGAAAGGAGATTCGGTGAAACATCACGAAGAACTTTCTGACAGTAAGAGCTGTTCGACAGTGGAATGGTCTCCCTTGCAGGGGGTTGGACTAGATGACCCTTGGGTCCCTTCCAAATCCACAATTCTTTGATTCTATGAAATGTGGTAGGCTACTGTATGAGTGCTCCCTGGAAGGACAGATCCTGAAGCTGAGGCTCCAATACTTTGGCCACCTCATGAGAAGAGAAGACTCCCTAGAAAAGACCCTGATGTTGGGAAAGATGGAGGGCACAAGGAGAAGGGGACGACAGAGGACGAGATGGTTGGACAGTGTTCTTGAAGCTACCAACATGAGTCTGACCAAACTGCGGGAGGCAGTGGAAGACAGGAATGCCTGGCGTGCTCTGGTCCATGGGGTCACGAAGAGGCGGACACGACTAAACGACTAAACAACAACAACTGTATGAACAGGATGCTTTGGCCCTCCAGATGTTTTGAGACTACAACTCCCATCATCCCTGACCACTGGTCCTGCTAGCTAGGGATCATGGGAGTTGTAGGCCAAAAACATCTGGAGGGCCGAGGTTGAGGAAGCCTGGCCTATGGCATCTGTCACAGATGCTATAGATGAGATTCCTGCATTGTAGGGATTTGGATCAGATGACCCTTGGGGTCCTGTCCAACTCTACGATTTGATCTCGTGCAAACATTCAAAGGAACAACCATGAAAACAGGAACCTTCCCTTCTTTCTTGCCTGAATTGAGTTTGACAGGAGCGATAATGAACGGCAAAGTGGCTTTTTCTAACCGACATGAATTTCCACCCAGGAGGAGAAGACCTTATCATGCTTCCAGCCAAAGAGGATTGAAATGTCACCGGACGTGTCGGGGATTGAGGAGACATCTCATATATTGTGTGTGTCCTGGACGACAAGGGCCATCAGCTGGGGGAGAGAGTGAAAGGCTGAAAGAGTGTCTGTCCTTCCACAATGTCCCCGGAAAACATGATGAAGCTGAGTGACATTCTACCTTGTTACTTGTGAAATGCCAGCCAAACAATGATTTGGAGGAAGCCCCGCTGCTTTTGCCTTACAGGCCTGCAGCTGCTGCAAATCTTTCAGCATTCGCTGCCTCTGAAAGCGCAGGAAGCAATGAGGAAGGCATGCAAATGTTATTCCAAAGGGAATATCTGGTTCTATTAGAAGGAGGAGGCAGGGCTTGGCTGGGGAGGGGAAACCCATCTGAATATTGCTGGCATATTCTTCCTAATAGGGGAGAGATTATCTGGTTTTCTTCTAGGACTGAAAAGCAGATTCGAAGCAAATTTATTATCCAGGGTGATGTCTGGGTCCATGAGCTTCAAACACACAGTTCTAACCCTGATCTTATGAAGAGGGGATGCAATATGTCAGAAGTCCAGAGACTGTGTCATTATTTACCCAAAAACAAAGCCCTCTCGGTTAGTTTGCTTTCCATTTGTTTCCTTCGTCTCTTTATGAAAGTAAATGCACACTTACGATATTAAATTGTATTGATCCAGATTAATTATGTATATGAAACACACCCACACACCCCAACAAGTATCTCCAGATTCCATTGAATTAAGCGAAACCCTACCTTGAGGTTGGGCACGGGTGGCGCTGTGGGTTAAACCACAGAGCCTAGGGCATGGCGATCAGAAGGTCGGCGGTTCGAATCCCCACAATGGGGTGAGCTTCCGTTGCTTGGTCCCTGCTCCTGCCAACCTAGCAGTTTGAAAGCATGTCAAAGTGCAAGTAGATCAATAGGTACCGCTGCAGCGGGAAGGTAAACGGCATTTCCATGCGCTGCTCTGGTTCGGCAGAAGCGGCTTTGTCATGCTGGCCATGTGACCTAGAAGCTGTACGCCGGCTCCCTCGGCCAATAATGCAAGATGAGCGCCGCAACCCCAGAGTCGGTCACGACTGGACCTAATGGTCAGGGGTCCCTTTACCTTTACCTTTTTACCTTGAAGTTGCTGGTCATTGGCTACAGCTGAAATGATGTCACTTTGCTTGAATTGTACTCCTCAAAGCTACAATTGGCTAGATCTTCGTGAACTGTATTCACTGAACAGTGAATTCAGATTATAGTGCGTGGATGGCCAATGTTTTGAGTCGAACAAGTCCTTCTGTTTCCCTAAGGATGGTCTAAGGCCATTGAATTATTGCTGCAAATTCCAACCGTTCCATATATGGCTTCATACTTAAGTCAGTTGCCCCCTAAGAACAAAAGAACTGACTCATCAGATCAGGTAAGAGCAGCAGCATAATCCAACACTTCCATCACTTGGAAGACTTTTATCCAAGTGGTTCATATTGAACGTGCTTGCAAGGGGACTTCCAAGGGATGTCTCTTAGTGAACGTCGGCTGATCAATATTGCCTTCAAAGTCCATTTGTGAACAGTTTGTATTGAGAGAGAGAAATCTAATTGTGCCAAGATCCACTTTGGAAAACGAACAATGGGAAAGAATGTGTAAATTAAACTAAGCAGCTATGGGTTACAAGCCACCCACAAGAGGTCGAAGGGCATTCCTGCCCGGCAGTACAGAGGGATGCCATATGTTCTTCCACTCTCTGAAGGTTGGCTTATCAAGCTCTGCTGGTTCTCCCAGGCCAGCCCTCCGTGGGGAAGAACAGAACATGTTGACAGTAAGAACAGTTTAAAAATAAAGTCCCTCGTCAGTGGACTTTTCTCTTTCTCGGGGGAACACTTCGGAGTCTCTGCTGACTTCCTTCCTTCTGCTCAGATACTTCTATGGTGTTGCGGCTTTTTATGATGAGAACTGCGGGGGAAAGTTAAGTGAAAAGAGTGTTAAACCAGGGGCTTGTTAAATTTCTGGAAGAGCTGCACGAAGCTTCTGTGAACTTTCACTGCGGCTGCAGTCATTCGTGCCAAATAAGGACATGGGTGTACGTATAGGCATATATTAATTCCCAGCTTGCGCGGAAAAGGCAAAGCATTGAAAATCCATATACCCAGCATCCTACCCCTGAGGTCCCTTTGAGAGAGGAGCAGGGAAGAGAAGGTGACTCTGATTTATTACTTCCTTATGTCCTCCTGCCACTGAATAAAGGCCAGTCTCCTTCTCCTCCTCCTGCCCCAAGACAATGTGCATCCTGCAAAATGAGGTCAGCCATGGATAGGCGGTGCCGGCTTGTTCTCTGCCTGTGAGCCACAGCACTTGACCAGATCTCTGGCGCCTAGGGTGGCCAGACCCCCAGGGCTGAGCTGGTATCCAGGTTTGTCTGCTCCCCCACCACAACTACCAGACAACAGGGGAGTGGGCTGAATCTCCAGGTGGTCAAGGGTGCATTCACTATGCAGGTGAGATGGAATAGTCCCCTACTTTACCTGGACCTGAGATCACCCCCCTTCAGCTAAGGTTTCAGCTGGTATTCAGAAGCATTGCTGCCTCCAGTGTGGTGAGAGAGAGCCAGTGTGGTGTAGTGGTTAATTGTGGTAGACTCATAATCTGGGGTACCGGGTTCACTTCCCCACTCCTCCACATGCAGTTGCTGGGTGGCCTTGGGCTAGTCACACTTCTTTGAAGTCTCTCAGCCCCACTCACCTCACAGAGTGTTTGTTGTGGGGGAGGAAGGGAAAGGAGAATGTGAGCCGCTTTGAGACTCCTTTGGGTAGTGATAAAGCGGGATATCAAATCCAAAGTCTTCTTCCTCTTCCTCTTCTTCTTCTTCAGTGTCTGATTTGTTCTCTAAGTCAGGGTGTAAGGAACTGTGGTGCCTGAACTGTGGTGCCTGGTCTTCCTGATTTCTTATTCTTCCGGTCTTTTTTGCCATTTCGGCATAATCCATCAACTTAATCTGCCATTCTTCTCTGGTCGGGACTTGGTCCTCTTTCCATCTCTGGTAAAGGTAAAGGTAAAGGAAAAGGGACCCCTGACCATTAGCTCCAGTCGCGGACGACTCTGGGGTTGCGGCGCTCATCTCGCATTATTGGCCGAGGGAGCCGGCGTACAGCTTCCAGGTCATGTGGCCAGCATGACTAAGCCGCTTCTGGCGAACCAGAGCAGCGCACGGAAATGCCGTTTATCTTCCCGCCAGAGTGGTACCTATTTATCTACTTGCACTTTGACGTGCTTTCGAACTGCTAGGTGGGCAGGAGCAGGGACCCAGCAATGGGAGCTCACTTCGTCGCTGGGATTCGAACCGCCGACCTTCTGATCGGCAAGCCCTAGGCATTAGATTCTCTTAATTTTGCTGTTTTTCTCTATCCACTTTCTCCAAAACTTCTATCCCATTGCTCCTTACTCACCTTTTCAGGTTAGAGAAAGTCCCAAATTCTGCAGCCTTTCTCAATAACTCCATCCTTTTGATCATTCCTAGGAGAGGAGAGGAGAGGAATCATAGAATCATAGAATAATAGAGTTGGAAGAGACCACAAGGGCCATCCAGTCCAACCCCCTGCCAAGCAGGAAACACCATCAAAGCATTCCTGACAGGTGGCTGTCAAGCCTCTGCTTAAAGACCTCCAAAGAAGGAGACTCCACCACATTCCTTGGCAGCAAATTCCACTGTCTTACTGTCATCTCTTACCGTCAGGAAGTTCTTCCTAATGTTTAGGTGGAATCTTCTTTCTTGTAGTTTGAATCCATTGCTCCGTGTCCGCTTCTCTGGAGCAGCAGAAAACAACCTTTCTCCCTCCTCTATATGATATCCTTTTATATATTTGAACATGGCTATCATATCACCCCTTAACCTTCTCTTCTCCAGGCTAAACATACCCAGCTCCCTAAGCCGTTCCTCATAAGGCATCGTTTCCAGGCCTTTGACCATTTTGGTTGCCCTCCTCTGGACACGTTCCAGCTTGTCAGTATCCTTCTTGAACTGTGGTGCCCAGAACTGGACACGTATTCCAGGTGAGGTCTGACCACAGCGGAATACAGTGCTACTATTGAGGAGACGAGAGAGAATTACTTCTAGCTTCCCCTGTCACACTAAGCTCTTCCCAGCCATAAATGAGACAACCCCATGGTCTTTCTTGCCTTCCAGTCCAAGATTGCCAAGCCTTGCTGCGAAGGCTTTGAGACCGGCACTGCCAATTCCCATGCAGTCCTTATCTTTGCCACTGCCCAGCGAGCATGACAGCCGGACAGATGTTTGCTAGTAAAACAGGCCACTGATTCCTTCTCCTTGCCCCCCGCAACCCGAGAAGAAGCGGTCATCAAATGCGACAGACGCTTGGTGGCTGCTGAGCTGTGGCTGGAACGAAGCTGGCTCGCTCGTCGCCCTGGCGAAAGTCTCCTTGCCTCATTATGGCATCTCCTGTGGCACAACAGCAACAACCCACAAAAAAAGCAAATCTGTCTGCTGCGTCAGCTGTGAGGATCCATCTGAGCCAAGGCAGCTCCTGGGTGAGGGATGGGAGGACTTGTGAGATGCAATATTTTGATTCGGTTATTCTAGCCGTTGTCACCCATAATGGGCAGTTTGCGTGATTTCTGCCTTCATGAATCACTTCAAGTGCCTAATGGTCGTCGTTCCACAGGGCCCTGCAAAGGAGGGAGCTGCTGCCAGTCTCTGGCATGGCCTCACTGAGCTTTATACCCATTTGCTGTCAAAGCCTGCCGGATGTCATGAGTATCACAGAATTGTCGAGTTGGAAGGAACCTCTGAGGGTCATCTAGTTCAACCCGCTGCAATGCAGGAATCTCAACATGCCGTCCCCCATCCAAATTTAAAACATACTGGACCCTGCTTAGCTTTGCAAATCTGCTAGCAGTTTTATTGCTGCACCACTAGGAGGTAATATGCCGGTTGTGGTCAGGGAGTCCCAGGTTCGAATTTTTATCCATATGGAGCTGCCTTATATTGAGCCATACTATCAGGTCCAGCATAATCTGCATTAACTGTATGGGACGCGGGTGGCGCTGTGGTCTAAACCACTGAGCCTCTTGGGCTTGCTAATCAGAAGGCCAGAGGTTTGAATCCTCACAACAAAGAGAGCTCCTGTTGCTCTGTCCCAGCTCCTGCCAACCTAGCAATTCGAAAGCATGCCAGTGCAAGTAGATAAATAGGTACCACTGTGGCTGGAAGGTAAACGGTGTTTCTGTGCGCTCTGGTTCCATCATGGTGTCCCATTGCTCCAGAAGTGGTTTAGTCCTGCTGCCCACATGACCCAGAAAGCTGTCTGTGGACAAACGCCGGCTCCCTCAGCCTGAAAGCGAGATGAACACTGCAGCCCCATAGTCGCCTTTGACCAGACTTAACCATCCAGGGGTCATTTACCTTTACCTTTCCTTGCATTAACTGTCAAAGGCTCTCCAGTGTTACAGGCAAGGATTTTTCCCAGCCCTACTTGGAGATGGCAGGGATTGAACCTGAGGTCTTCTATATGTGAAGCAGATGTTCTACTACAGACCTTCATAAGACCTAGAAACATAGGAAGCTGCCTTATACTTAGACCATTGATCCATCCATCTCAATCTCAGCTATATTGGCTGGTAGCAGCTCTCTGGGGGTTGCAGACCAGATTCCCTCCCAGCCCTACTCAGAGATGCTTGGGATTGAACCCGGGGCCTTCTGCATGCAAGGCATATGTTCTACCTCTAAGCTATGGCCCTTTCCCTTGTTAGACTCTTTCATCCCTCCTTTTGTTTGAAGAGTTGAGTTGCACCCCCCAGCTTGGCCAAACAGCTGCAAGTGGCAAGGCGTAGCCAAAACCGGCTAAATCAAAGAGCTCTAGCTGCTTGGCTCCTGCCCAAGAAGCTGCTTGCTTGCCCCCTGCCCTCTCTCTGGGCCCAATCCATGCAATCATCCAGAGAGAGAACACAAAAGAAGTGGAAGGTGCTGCTGTGACTCTCTACTCACTCTTGTTGAAGAGTGATGATTCTTCAACATCAACTTCCTTGGACTGGTCATGTTGTGTGGATGCCTGATGATCGTCTTCCAAAGCAACTACTCTATTCTGAACTTAAAAATGGAAAGCATAATGCTGGTGGTCAACAAAAGAGATTCAAAGACTGTTTCAAGGCAAATCTTTAAAAATGTAGTATAAACACCAACAATTGGGAAACACTTGCCTGCGAGTGCTCCAGTTGGAGAACAGCCTTTAACAAAGGCGTCATGGGCTTTGAAGACACACAAACTCAGGATGAAAGGGAGAAATGGGCTAAGAGGAAGGCACGCTTGGCAAATCCACACCGTGATCAACTCCTGCTTGGAAGCTATGTCCCCACTGTGGAAGGACATGTGGATCCAGAATTGGCCTCCACAGTCACTTACGGACTCATTGTTAAAACCGTGTTTATGGAATACCTCTTACTTGGCTATGAGTGATCACCAAAGAGAAAAAGACTCACTCTTGGCAGGGGTGAGGAACTTCATGCCCGTGGGCCAAATGTGGCCACCAGGTTTCTCTATGCAGCCCTTGGGGTTGCATACAACCCTCGTGCCTTGTGCTCCACACCCTCCTCAGGTGTGTTTGCCTAGCTTGGAATATGACCTTGGAATGTGATTTTGTTGATTCATTGCTTGGAATGTGATGGTAAGATGTATCCTTGTGTCAAAAGAAACCCTTGGAATGGGGACTGGGGGACATCTATTGCTATTGTCCCTGACCCCACTCACCATGCGGCTCCTGGTCTGTTCTCTGTGATGGAATGAGGCCCTCTAGCTGAAAAGTGTTACTGGCTTAGGTGCTCTGAGACAGCAGATGAACACCTGCAGTGACAGCAAAAGGGGCAGGGAGAGGAACCAGGTGTCTTCAGAGAGCGGCAATGAATTTCCTTGAGCTCTTTCTCTGAACCTCTCCTACCCCACAAAGTTGTTGCGGGAATAAAATGGGGGAGGGGCATGTTGCCCACTTTGAGATCCTTGAAGGATGTGTAGTATCCAACAAACGCAGGAATTAAATATATGTTGTTGTTATTTAGTCGTTTAGTCGTGTCCGCCTTTTCGTGACCAGAGCATGCCAGGCACTCCTGTCTTCCTCTGCCTTCCGCAGTTTGGTCAGACTTATGTTGGTAGCTTTGAGAACACTGTCCAACCATCTCATCCTCTGCCATCCCCTTCTCCTTGTGCCCTCCATCTTTCCCAACATCAGGGTCTTTTCCAGGGAGTCTTCTCTTCTCATGAGGTGGCCAAAGTATTGGAGCCTCAGCTTCAGGATCTGTCCTTCCAGTGAGCACTCAGGGCTGATTTCCTTCAGAATGGATAGGTTTGATCTTTTTGCAGTCCATGGGACTCTCAAGTCTCCTCCAGCACCATAATTCAAAAGCATCAATAAATATATATGAATATGAAATTTCCCTAATCTTCAGCCCGGTTCTAACATGCACTCCATGGTTGAGGGATGCCCCTGAACATGGGACTCTCCTAACAGGCAAGCAATCCTTTTCGTTTCTTTGCTTCTTCCCCGTTCCTTCCAGATGCTCGCTTACCCATCTGCCAAGGAAATCGTTTGGGGATTTTTATATTTTATTTTTTAATCTGTGCTGGCCAAGAATTTTGCCTGATGGAACTGGGGCCAGCTTCTTCTGTTTCCACTTGGCGATCTGCCTCGTCTTCCGCCTTTCGTTTTTTTCTCTTTCTGGAAGTACAAACAAGAAGAGGGCAAACTCTTCCCAAGTGTGAGCTCCGTAAGTGGAGCTGGAAAAAAAAAAATAAAAGAAAGGCATTTCGGTTCACAAGCAGTCTTTAAGCCTTTAGACAGAAAAGAGAGGCTTCCTTTTTTAAAAAAAAATCCTTTTAAGATGAGCCTTGGTGCTAGATCAGGCCAAAGACCCATCTTAATCCAGAATCCTGTTCCAGGTCAAGCAGGTTATGAGTGCCATAGCGATCTCCTTATTTGTGAAGCACAGCAGCTGGTATAAGGGCCGGATTGAGATTTGATGAGTCCCTAAGCTACATATAAGGTAATGGGGTCCCTTATATGTTCAGCTGTCTTTTATCAACAACAAATTGTCGCTGTTTTTTATAATAATAATATAATAATTTATTATTTATACCCCGCCCATCTGGCTGGGCTTCCCCAGCCACTCTGGGCAGCTTCCAACAGAATATTAAAAGTGCAATAGTCTATTAAACTTTAAAAGCTTCCCTAAACAGGGCTGCCTTCAGATGTCTTCTAAAAGTCTGGTAGTTGTTGTTCTCTTTGACATCTGGTGGGAGGGCATTCCACAGGGCGGGTGCCACTACCGAGAAGGCCCTCTGCCTCGTTCCCTGTAACTTGGCTTCTCGCAGCGAGGGAACTGCTAGAAGGCCCTCGGCGCTGGACCTCAGTGTCCAGGCAGAACAATGGGGGTGGAGACGCTCCTTCAGGTATACTGGACCGAGGTCGTTTGTGTTTAATATATGCTATATGATAATTTATGGACCTAATAGGTATCTAAAGCCATTTGCACATAACAAATAGGAGCCTACACAACACAAAACATTGCTGCTGTATGTATTATTATTTTATCTTATATTTTGGAAATGTATATCCAGTTTGTTTTTTGTTTGTTTTTGGAGGGGGCCAAGAGAGTGGGGCTTTAAACTATAGCTTGTTTAGCTTATACATAAATCCAGCACTGTCTGGTATTCAGAGGCATACTGCTTGCGACAGTGAATTGTTATTGCTCTTTACCTTTTAAAGCCGCCTCGGACTTCAAAGAGAGGACTGTGAAGTAGGACACACGGCTAGGCACTTGAGAAATCTCCTCTTTGCACCACCTGCTGGGGTCTCCGGAGAAAGAAGGATCGTTGAGATGGTCACAATCCATGACTAGCAGCTTGCGTTTAAGGTTGGCGAGCTGTGCAGGACCGAGCTAGCATATTCTGTTTGCTTGAGGCAGGTTCAGCCCCAGGGGAACAATTGCTCACGGCATGGAGACCTTTGAATGATTATTGGAATGTGCATTATGCTACTCATAAACTGTAAATGGACAATGTCAGCTCCGTTTTCGGTGCAGACAGCTCGCTCCGTTTTCCTTTCCACCTCCAAAGTGTAACCGAGAAAGCAAAAATAAGTACAGTGCCCAGTTTCTTTCCCCTGTGATCCCACATTCTCCCCCCCCCCCCCGAGACTTGGAATTCAAACCTCGGACACGGAAAAATATCGAAGGAAGAAACAGCTTATACCGCAAGGAGAGAGCAAGAACCCAAATAGGTCAGCCTGCGAACTGCAAACCTCCCCTCTGGAGTTGTGACAGAAGCTTTAAACATCTTTCTTTGGTGCCCATAAACTTTGTATCTATTTAGTATCTAATTTAAAAACAAAACAAAACACACACAGAAACACACACCAACCTTAGCTTTCCTGGAGAAGGCAAATGATGGATGGCCTCTGGATAGAGGGAGCCAGAACAGGGGTAGAGATGTTTGCTGTGCTAACAGTGCCACCAAGAGGACAGAACGGTCAGTGCAAGGAGATTACTTGACAACAAGAACAGATTCGCCTTTTCAGGTGTACAGTGGTACCTCGGGTTAAGTACTTAATTCGTTCCGGAGGTCCATTCTTAACCTGAAACTGTTCTTAACCTGAAGCACCACTTTAGCTAATGGGGCCTCCTGCTGCCGCTGCGCTGCCAGAGCACAATTTCTGTTCTTATCCTGAAGCAAAGTGTGGTGTAGTGGTTAAGAGTGGTAGACTCGTAATCTGGGGAACCGGGTTTGTGTCTCAGCTCCTCCACATGCAGCTGCTGGGTGACCTTGGGCTAGTCACACTTCTCTGAAGTCTCTCAGCCTCACTCACCTCACAGAGTGTTTGTTGTGGGGGAGGAAGGGAAAGGAGAATGTTAGCCGCTTTGAGACTCAGTCGGGTAGTGATAAAGCGGGATATCAAATCCAAACTCTTCTTCTTCTTCTTAACCTGAAGCATTATTTCTGGGTTAGCAGAGTTCTTAACCTGAAGCGTATGTAACCTGAAGCGTACGTAACCTGAGGTACCACTGTATTTGATTTAGCAGTGCGTTCCCCACTCCCTTGATTTTACCAGATAAAGGAAGACTGAAGTAAGAAAAGATTCATGGTTAATCTCTAGAGTTTATAGAGGTGCTGGTGCTAGAGGGGCACCTGTAGAGAAGGGGTGTGTGATTTAGTAGGGACACCAGGTGAGAACCAGGGAATTCTTTCTCCTACAGAAGTAATAAGAGCCTGGGAAGTTCCTGTGTTAAATTGTATGTGAACCAGCACCATCACTGCCGTGTTCTTGGGAAGTGCTGAGCGAAGACTTTGATGGGGCAGCCTGCCTGTCAATCCTCTGATGTCATAGTGACACCAGGTGATTCACCTGTGGGCGGTCCCCCCCCCCCCGCTGGTTGATTTTGGGACAAAGGGAATGAGGAACAACAAGGACCTCACCCGCCAGGCCACTCCTTGTTTAATTCAGTGGCACAATCGGTCAATCCATTTGGCTGTTAACCAGAAGATTGGTGGTTTGAGCCTCCCCAAGGATGGCTGGAGGCAGGATCCTGCATTGCAGGGGGTTGGACTAGATCAGGGGTAGGCAACCTAAGGCTCGTGGGCCGAATGCGGCCCAATCGCCACCTCAGTCCAGCCCACAAATGGTCCGGGAATCAGCGTATTTTTACATAAGTAGAATGTGTCCTTTTATTTAAAATGCATCTCTGGGTTATTTGTGGGCCATTCATTCCCCCCCCCAAAAAAAAAGTCCTGCCCACCACATGGTCTGAGGGACAGTGGACCGGCCCACGGCCCACGGCTGGAAAAGGTTGCTGACCCCTGGACTAGATGATGGTCGGGGACTCTTCCAACTTGACAATTCAGCAATTATATATGGCATTGGTTTTCAACCAGTGTGCTGTGGCACCCTGGAGTACCTTGAAAGATAGTCAGGAGTGTCAAGGGCAGCACTGCTCTCTGTCCCTCTTCCCTTCCCTCCTTCCTCTGATGCCCTCTCCCATCTCTGCCTCCCAAAGGCTTGCACAGCTGTTTGTTGCAGCAGCCCTGGCTACAAGCTCCCCAGGCAAACAATGCCTCTAGGGCTGGCCAGGAGGTGCTTCCCAGGCCACTGTGGGGCAGTGTGAGGAGGCATGGGGGGACTGGGGCTGCCCAGAGGACTCCCAAGGAGAGGGGAGGGGAAAGCAGGCTGGGGGAATATTCCACAAGGGGACATGTTTGAAAAAGGGTGAGCGGCTGCCAGCTCTGCAGGCAAGGGGTGGGATAACTGGGCTCCTGAGCCCCACAGGGGTGCCACGGAAAGAAGGTAGTTGGTCAAGGGAGTTGTGGACTCAAAAAGGTTGAAAACCTCTGCTATATGGGGAAAGAGGATTCCATTTCTGAGAAGCTTCAAGCTCCATTTGGAGCTCTCCATGGTACTAGCTGCTTTCTAGTGAAGGAGGAGGTTAGCTTAACCTAACCTCAAATTCCTATGTTACAGGGCTAACCTGTAATTCCTATTTCACACACCTCTTTGCCGGAGGCTTCACATCCCCTAAACTCATAAGGAAAGTCTACAGCATGAACTTTCACTTCCATTAGCTCAAGGCAAAGCACACAAGCCAGACACGGGATGTCATCATGACTCTTATCAGCATGGCCTTGCCAGTCTGGAAGGATGGCATTGACAGCCCAAGTACAGACAGGGTGCAAATATCCTTACCACCATGACGCACAAAGGGCCCTGTCAAAGTTCACAGGAAGGAATTCCTTATATGGGTTACAGGACCTCGTGATGCATGGAAGCAGGAAGGATTTTCCTAATATGGTCATAGAACTCTGTGGGAGGGGGAGAGAGTGCTCTGAAAGGTATATAAGTCTTGCTTAAACTGATTATTCTTGTTCCTGCCTTTGGATGACCAGGCAGGATCCTTCTGCTATCCGGAAAAGCAGAATAAACCTTTCTCTTTTGAACCAAACCTCGATGTTTTCTTACTCCTTCCTCCCAGCTTGGGAGCAACGCAAACCCCTGAATGGTCTGATAAGGCTACACTAGTTCTGCATCTCTGAAAATTCCCTTTCAGATTGGACCAGGCATCCCAAAACTCAGCCCTCCAGATGTTTTGGGACTACAATTCCCATCATCCCTGACCACTGGTCCCATTAGCTAGGGGTGATGGGAGTTGCAGTCCCAAAACATCTGGAGGGCCGAGTTTGGGGATGCCTGGATTGGACTGTCAGTGTGCATCAGAACCTGACTCCTCTCTTTGCAAGCCTCCCATCTTCATAGAATCATAGGATTGTAAAGTTGGCTGGGACCTTGAGGGTCATCTATTCTAACCCCGTGCAATGCAGGAATCTCAGCTAGATCGTGCATGACAGAATAGATCTGCCTTTCTGGGTTGCAACCTTGACCTCACCTGACTCTGTTCTCTGGACACTCTATGGGCGCTGCTGTCCTGCAACCATGGACCTTTCCACAGACTGGGACCACTCCCTGAAATTAGCAACAGCTTCCTATGGCAACCATCGCCAACCAAGTGTCCTTCAGATGCTTTGCAGTACAGATGCTATCAGCCCCATGCCAGGGCTGGTGGCAGTCTACCGTCTAAAATAACTAGAAGAGTTCTGTTGGATCAGGTCATTATCCAGTTCTCACAATGGTCGGGCTTCTGGAAAGCTCAAAAGCAGGACCTGGGTGCAATGGCATTCTCCCCAGGCATCTGGCATTTGGGGGTATACTGTCACAAACAATGGACAAAGAACACAGCCCCCACCCATCTGGATGGGTTTCCCCAGCCACTCTGGGCGGCTTCCAACAAAAGATTAAAAATACATTAAAACATCAGTCATTAAAATCTTCCCTAAACAGGGCTGCCTTCATTGACCGCTTTATCCTCAGTGAATTTATCTTATCCTCTTTTTAAGCCATCCATGTTGGTTGCCACCATGACTTGCTGTAGGAGCAAATTCCATACTGCAGTTACGTTATGCGTTATGAGAGATGGACCCCTGTCCTGCTAAGTATTTGTGCTCTGAAAAGGCTTCTTTGCTTTGGGTTCAAGGTGCTCTAAGCACCTCTGAGGAACTTGGCCAAAAATTTGTTAGGTTTCTGCAGAAACAGCTGCAGCCTGAACCCTGTGCTTTCGAGAGGTTGATACTTCCCAGTTCCTGCCTTTCCAGAAAATTATACCAATGTTATTCACTTCTGTGAGAGGTGAATGGGAGTCCCTTCTGTGGCCCATCAACATAGGTTCTGTTGAAGCTCTGTCCACATTCAGGATCATTTCTGTGCAGTGTACCTGCTGAAGAAAGAATCATAGAAATGTAGAGTTGGAAGGGACACCAAAGGACATCTAATCCAACCCCCTGCAGTGAAGCAATCACAGCTAAAGAATCCATGACAGGTGGACATCCAACCTCTGCTTAAAAACCTCCAATGAAGGAGAGCCACAGTTGAGTGGCTCTCACCATCAGAAAGTTCTTCCTGGTGTTAGTCGGAATCGCCTTTCTCTTAATTTGAATTCATTGGTTCAGGATCTGCCCTCCAGAGCAGCAGAAAACAAGCTTCCTCCATCTTCCATGTGGCAGCGCTTCAGATATTTGAAGAGACTAGTGGAAGGAGAAGCAGTCAAACATCCCTGATCCTCTGATTCCTGGGGTTGCTGTTCATCCCAGAAACTGGTAGGTTACATTCTATCCTTTCAATGGGGGCTGCTGCTGAATGCTGAAAAGCTCCCTGGCACTTACCTCGACAAGCAGGAAGAAATGGATGTGGGAGCTGCTAATTGTGGAGGGATTTGATAGGCTTGGAATATGGAAAGAGCAATGCTGAAGACGTCCCTCTTATTTATCAGTGCATATTTCCCCGCACCTGTTTCCCCCGTACATTTGGCTTAATAGGCCTTGCCTTATCATACTGAGTGCAGATGCTTCATTACAAAGCATAGAGTAACAGAATAATTTGAAGGCGCAGAGGCAGTTGGGTTTCCTGATCTTGGGTCCAGTGTGAGGCCAGGAAGGGAAATACCATCTTTTTCGCTCTATAAGGCCTGACCATAGGATGCACCTAGTTTTTAGAGGGGAAAAGCCCCAATTTTTTGAGGATCAGCTCAAATTTCTGTAGCTTCTTTTGCAAAGGAGAAAACCCCCATTTTTTGAGGATCAGCTCAAATTTCTGCAGCTTCTTTTGCAAAGGAGAAAAGCCCCATTTTTTGAGGATCAGCTCAAAGTTGTTGAACTTACTTTGCAAAAGGAAAAAAAAAAACCTGTTTTATGGGGTTTAACTCACAGTTCTGCAGCTTCAGGAAGCCATTTCTATGTTTTCCAGACAGATAATCTAATCAGCCAGTCACATGTCGCTAGGGAAACAGCCTCCCTCTGTAACAGGACGGGGCTGGAATATCTCTCCCGTATCTCTCTCCCCGAGATCGTTTGCTGAGCAGCTGCTCAGCCGGCTTCCTTTCAACACCCCCTTCTCTCTCTCTCTCTCTCTCTCTCTCTCTCTCTCTCTCTCTCTCTCTCTCTCTCTTTTTAAAAAAGCACTATCTGCTTTTGCCCCTGGGCAGTTCAGCTCCAGGGACCACACATTCGCTCCATAAGATGCACAGACATTTCCCCTTACTTTTTAGGAGGAAAAAAGTGCGTCTTATGGAGCGAAAAATACGGTTACATGCTTTAGCTTTGCTCAGAGCTAAGAGTGAACACGTAGCTTAAGGGACCAGAGTGAAGGGGTCAACTCACCCATCCCTTGCGATTCCTTGCTCCCCACCCCATGTTATTTGAACAAGGCTAGGGGGTTGTACTTGGAGTAAGGAGCCTGGTTCAAATCCCCAGTTAGTCATAATTCTCACTGGCCAACCTTGGGCAAATCGCTATCCTCCCCCGCCCCCAGCTAACCTACCTCGCCACCGCCCCCTCTTTCCCTGAATCTTCCCAAGGGCAGGAGGATAGTATTGATTTAGAACAGTGGTTTGCAGAGGGGCATAGTCTGGAAGGGAAAAGCTGGGAAATACTGGGTGACATACTGCAGCTCCAATCATACCCTTTGGTCTAGAGCAGAGATGGGCAACATGGTGCCCTCCATGTGACAATGGGTTTCATTTAACCATCATCACAGCCCATTGGCTATCCTGGCCAGGGCTAATGGCAGGTGCATTCCAGCTACATCCTGGAATACAACACCTTAGCTACCCCTGCTCCAAAGCCACAAGCAGAGAGTGGCATTTCCCTCCACCTGCCACCTGACTTCTCCCTGCCAGGGGCAGAGGCTGGTACCTTTTGCATGTCAAGCATGTGTCTTCCAACTAGGTTACAGTCCTTGTAGCAAAAGACAAACACACACAGCAAGATTACTATGTGGCCAGTTAATGGGAAACAAAGGTGCTGCAGTCTACAAAGAAAAGAAAAGCAACCAATCCTATTCTCATTTACCTCAGTGAGGCCCATCTTACTGATCTGCAGATGGTGACAGCAGCCACGAAAATAGAAGACGCCTGCTTCTTGGGAGAAAAGCAATGACAAACCTAGACAGCATCTTACAAAGCAGAGACATCACCTTGCCGACAAAGGTCTGTATAGTTAAAGCTATGGTTTTCCCAGTAGTGATGTATGGAAGTGAGAGCTGGACCATAAAGAAGGCTGATTGCTGAAGAATGGATGCTTTTGAATTATGGTGCTGTAGGAGACTCTTGAGAGTCCCATGGACTGCAAGAAGATCAAACCTATCCATTCTGAAGGAAATCAGCCCGGAGTGCTCACTGGAAGGACGGATCCTGAAGCTGAGGCTCCAAGACTTTGGCCACCTCATGAGAAGAGAAGACTCCCTGGAAAAGACCCTGATGTTGGGAAAGATGGAGGGCACAAGGAGAAGGGGACGACAGAGGACGAGATGGTTGGACAGTGTTCTTGAAGCTACCAACATGAGTCTGACCAAACTGCGGGAGGCAGTGGAAGACAGGAGTGCCTGGCGTGCTCTGGTCCAGGGGGTCACAAAGAGTCGGACACAACTAAACGACTAAACAACAACAACAAAAGGCGCATTAGCTTGGGTATGCACTTACTTCCAAGCAACCAGGTGCATCGGGATTGTGGCTTGGTCTTCTTTCTCTCGTCCATCTTTCATCATATCCTGCAGCTGGAGGGACTGTGGGTGTCTTGACGTCTCCACCTGCTGAGGCAATTAGGCTGGACCAACTCCAAGCCTGCTCTGTGGGAGAGCACCAGAATGAATGTGTTTCCCCATCAGGTGTTTGGATAAGCCACCGCGTTCTCCATGGGAGACATCCAGGCATGCAAACAGAAGCCTGGAGGCACGAGGCCAGTGGATGTAATTCGGGGAACATCTTCTGTGCTGTTTTGGATGCTCCTTGGGCAACCCTCCATTCTTAAGCTCATTTATCACAGCTGCCAGAGAAGGCAGGGGGACCTAGGCAAGAGCCCAGCTTCAAAGAACTGCCGTGATCAGAAGCCAAGGAGCACCTGCTAACAAAGCATAAAATGTGACAGTGTTCAAAAACACTACAGTTTAGCATTGGAAGCTGGTGGGATGCAGATGGGCTAGGCTTGTTTTGTCAGTGGATGCGTGAGAAAACTGAACCCAACACTTGATCGCTAAACTGAGGTGACACCTGCGTGTGAAACACTCTTATGCCACTTTAACAGTCACAGCTTCCCCCGGGTAATAGTAGGTTTTCATGAGAGCTTATTCAGATTTCATCCTGCAAGACCAAGCATGGCCAGCAACCTTCCATGAAGCGACCACCCTCTGCAATGCATAGCCGTGTGAGATATTGGGCGTGCTCTGGAACATATTCCCAGTTCATGGAGAGCAACACTGAGGCCCTACCTGGCCTGAGTAGGTGCCCTATAAACCTTCCCAGATTCCTTTATTCAGAAGTTCCTCAGCAGACAGGTCAACATGGAACCCCACAGCTTTTTTTTAGAAAAAAGCAAGTAAGAGGCAATATGATAGAAGTTTGTGAAATAATGCATGGCATGGAGAAGCTGGAAAGAGAAAAGGTTTTCTCACTCTCTCATAACACTGGAACTCGGGGTCAACCAATGAAGCTGAAGGTTGGAAGATACAGTATGAGATGGATAAAAGGAAGTACAAACTATGGAACTCACCCACCGCCCAGAAGTAATAATAATAATAATAATAATTTTATTATTTGTACCCCGCCCATCTGGCCGGGTCTCCCCATCCACTCTGGACGGCCTCCAACAGACATTAAAATACACTAAAATATCACACGTTAAAGGCAGTGATGGCCACCAAACTGGGTGGCTTTGAAAGAGGATTAGACCATTTCACGGAGGAGAAGACTGTTGGTGGCTGTTAGCCAGAGTGGCTTTGCTCTGCCTTCTGGGCTTTGCAATGCTTCTGAATACCAACCGGGGGGAACCACAGAAGGGGAGAGTGCTCTTGCACTCAGAACCTGCTTGCAGGTTTCCCAACAAAGCAGCGGTGGATTTAGGGGAGCATGACTGGTTCCGTCACACTGGGCATCGAGCCTCGGAGGCACTTTGGGGGGGCACCGCAACTATGATTTAAAATGGAGTGTGAGAGGAGGAGTTGCCGAATTTTGCTGTTGTACAGAGTGCAAGTGCCTGTTGTACAGGGTGCAGATTTGAGACCCCAAAGTTTGTCATTTTGTTCCCTACAAAAGCTTGTTTTCTCCTCCTCTGAGGGGTAGGACTCGAACCAATGGCTTCAAGTTGAATGAAATGAGATTCCGGTGAAACATCAGGAAGAACTTTCTGACAGTAAGAGCTGTTCGATGGTGGAACAGTCTCCCCCGGGAGGTGGTAGACTCTCCTTCCTTGGAGATTTTAAGCAGAGGTTGGATGGCCACCTCTCATAGATGCATTGCAGGGGGTTGGACTAGATGAGGCTTGGGGTTCCTTCCAACTCCACGGTTCTGTGATCTGATTGGTCACTGTAAAAACAGGTTGCTGGACTAGACGGGCCATTGGCCTGATCCAGCAGGCTCTTCTTATATACAGTGTAGAAAACAGTTCTGTTTCCAGCTCTCAATGGAGTCGATGCTTGACCAATCCTAGCAGTATGCAGCAGAACAAGTCAAACCTCTGATCCGCTCTGCTGGTGGGGTTGTGGTGAGCAGGGAGTCAACTCTCTGCACACCGCTGAGCACCACTGCCACAGAGATCCCCGCTTCAGTCGCCAAAGGCATCTGCCTCTAAGAGATCCTGTTCCGGAGCTATGATTCCAAGGAGCTCAGTAGTGGACCAAGGAATGCAGTTATATCCTTCATCCCTGGCAGGCTAAGAGGATGGTTTGCTGCTTCCAACACTCAGTCAGGCCCGACTCCCAATTGATTGGCAGCTGAGCAGCTTTGTTGCAATCCCTAATGAGCTGGAGCTGGTACCAGTTATCGCCTCCCACTGTGTTGAATTGAACATCTTGTTTCCTCGGAGGCGCTTAACTCTCCGGACGCAGCCAGGCTTAGAGACGGCAGCGGCTGCTGTGGCCTCAGCTGATAAAGATGAAAGGGAATTGGAAAGGGGGTGCAAAAGGGTGGTGGATTAATAAACAACTTTGTGTTAGCAAGACTTTTGTCAACTCCGTCCAGGACACCTTTTCTCGGAACGGCAGCCTGCTGGTGAATCAGCGCCTTTTCCGTTACATGGGAAGCATCGTCAGGTGGAGACGCAGGAACCAGACTTTGTTCACAAGCACATCTTTCAGATGTGTTATTGTGTAAAAATAGAAACAACCTTGCCTGTACAATTTCCTCTACAAGGGCTATTTTCCAAGTTGCCTCTGCAGCAGTTCATTCTGATATGCACTAGAAGCCTTCCTGTTTCAGAAGGTCTTTATAGCCAACTGATTTTTCTTCCTAATTAAAATGCCATCTTTTTCCTTCAATTGTATGTTCTTGTGGAATCTTTATTGTTTGTAAGTTGTGTAATGGATCCAGGTGGCGCTGTGGGTTAAACCACAGAGCCTAGGGCTTGCTGATCAGAAGGTCAGCGGTTTGAATCCCTGCGACGGGGTGAGCTCCCGTTGCTCGGTCCCAGCTCCTGCCAACCTAGCAGTTTGAAAGCACGTCAAAGTGCAAGTAGATAAATAGGAACCACTCTGACGGGAAGGTAAACGGCGTTTCCGTGCGCTGCTCTGGTTCACCAGAAGCGGCTTAGTCATGCTGGCCACATGACCCGGAAGCTGTACGCTGGCTCTTGGCCAATAAAGTGAGATGAGCGCCGCAACCCCAGAGTCGGACACAACTGAACCTAATGGTCAGGGGTCCCTTTACCTTTACCTTTAAGTTGTGTTTATGTTATTTTAGCCCCCGTTTTTTATTGTTTTCACTTATTTATGCATGAAGCAATGATCAATCTTCAACAATCCCATCCATGCCTCAAAGAAGCACCAAACGCCTATTTAATATATTTTTTGTGTTTTTATATTGTAAGCCACCCTGTGATCTTCACATGAAGGGCGATATAGGGAACTTAATTAATAAGTAAAGAAAATTATATTTCAGGAACGGTTGAGGGAGTTGGGAATGTTTTCCTCCTGGAAAAGAGGAGACGGATGGAAGATATGGGAGCCATCTTCAAATATATAAAGAGCTGTCATATGCATGATGGAGCAAGCATGTTTTCTCCTGCTATAGACTAGGATCCAAACCAATGATTCAAATTACAAGAAAAGAGATTCTGACTAAACATCAGGAAGAACTTTCTGATGGTGAGACCAGTTCCGACAATAGAATGGTCTCCCTCGGGAGGTGGTGGGCTCTCCTTCCTTGGAGGTTTGTAAGCAGAGGTTGGATGACCATCTGTCATGGATGCTTTAGTTGAGACTCTTGCACTGCAAGAGTATGGACTAGAGCAGGCCGAGGCAAACTCGGCCCTCCCGATGTTTTGGGACTACAAGTCCCATCATCCCTAGCTAACAGGACCAGTGGTCAGGGGTGATGGGAATTGTAGTCCCAAAACATCTGGAGGGTCGAATTTGCCTATGCCTGGACTAGAGGAACCTTGGTGGTACCTGCCAGCTCTACAGTTCTATGATTCTGCCTTCTGAAGTAGCCTGTTCCATCATCAAACAGCTGTTCCACCACCTAACATCAGAATGTTCTTCCAAATACGTCGGCTGAATCTTCTTTCCTGTAAATCTACCGTACTTTTCTGTGTATAAGACTATGTTTTCTTTTTTAAAAACCATGCTAAAAGTGGGCGTCGTCTTATACATGGGTAGTGCATAGGGTTGATGTTTGATTGGTTTCTGCCACGGCTGTCAACGGCTATTGTGCGTGCTATTGGTTGCTCCATCAATGGGTGGTGTTGATTGGCAACGCGTGCGAGTGAGCAATTTTTGGCAATCCCCCCTAAGAAAAGGTTAACAATCCTGGACAATCCCCCCCCCCAAAAAAATAGCTCAACAACTCTGAGCAATTCTTCACAAGAAAAAAGCTCAACAACTCTGTGCCATCTCCCCCCATTTTCTTAAATTTGAGTCCCCAAAATAGGGGGTGTCTTATACATGGGGGCGTCTTATAGACAGAAAAGTACGGTAATCCATTGGTTTGGGTCCTTTTGGAATGTTTACTGGAAAGAAAACACACAACCTACAGTCATCTCACAGTGATAAGGTCAGCCAGAAACCCTGCTCCAAGATGATTCTACGATTCTATGAATGATGCTGAAAAATTGGAGCCTCTTTCACGGAAGAAGGAAACCTTAGAGAATATAGAGGACAGGTCTTCATTTTCCTTTCATTGTTTTCATCCTTGCATTGTTGTGCCTTCCTCCCCTTCTCCGAATAGATTTGATTAGCTTATTCAAAGCTGCCATGTTTTAATACGAGAGCTTACGGGAATTATCATAACTGGCCCTGAATGACAGTACATTAATCTGTCAGCTCAAAAGAACCTCCTCTAGACAATTAAGACAAAGCTAAATTAAACTAATAGCTCTAATCTTTTCATTTCTGTACACTTGTCTGCTAGATGACATCAGGAAAAAAAAGATGGAGGCTTATCTCAGAAGGTTGACAGTCTGATGGCAAAATCTTGTTTGACTTAGAGGTAAGGGAATCCCTGTTTCTTGACACGCTCCTTGGTGGATTTCAAGGTATTTGAGATGTGGGAGGGAGGTTCACTGTACTCTCCACTGTTTGTCTTGGGAGAGATTGGGACAAAAATAAACAGCATACACAGTCGGATCATAACAAGAGGGTTGTGTAAGGAAGTACGCATATTATATTATATGTTTATATTATGATCATCATTACTGATTTATTAATCGTCTTCCAAAGAACTATCTCAACATGATATACACTAAACAAAATGGGACGCGGGTGGCACTGTCTAAAACACCCAGCCTCTTGGGCTTGCTGATCGTAAAGTCGGCAGTTCAAATCCGCACGGAGGGGTGAGCTCCCGTTGTTCTGTCCTAGCTCCTGCCAACCTATCACTTTGAAAGCATACCAGCGCGAGTAGATAAATAGGCACTGCTGTGGCGGGAAGGTAAACGGTGTTTCCGTGCACTCTGGTTTCCGTCACGGTGTACCGTTGCGCCAGAAGTGGTTTAATCATGCTGGCCATATGATGCAGAAAGCTGTCTGTGGACAAACGCCGGCTACCTCGGTCTGAAAGCGAGATGAGCGCCACAACCCCATAGTCATCTTTGACTGGACTTAACTGTCCAGGGCAGTGTTTTCCAACCTCCTCGGGGCAACGGCACACCTGCCCCACGAAAAAAATCTCGCGGCACACCACCACCACATGCACCCCGACCCGGGGGGCGGGGTGTCCGCGCGCCCTGGCGGGAGGGAGGGGAAGGACCCAGGCGGGCGAAAATGGAGCGGGAGATCGGCGGGCCAGGCGCCCGCCCCCCCTCCAGTGCCCAGCCCCCCGGCAGCACCTCCACCCGGCCCCGAGCGAGCCCGGTGGCACCGGCACCTCCCGCCCGTCCCCGACCGCGACCGGGGCGGCACAGGCAGCGGGCGAAGCGCCCGGCAGCCCCGCGAAGGCGGCAGTCGACACGGGAAGCCCGGACCGACCCGGAAGACCGGGGCGGCAGAGGCAGCGGGCGAAGCACCCGGCAGCCCCGCGAAGGCGGCGGTCGGCGCGGGAAGCCCGGACCGACCCGGAAGCACAGCAGCCGGTGTCTTCCCGCGGCACAGGAGCCGGTGGCTTGAGGCACACTCCTGTGCCGCGGCACACCGGTTGGGAAACACTGGTCCAGGGGACCTTGACCTTGACCTTACACTAAACATAATTAAAAACAATTAAAACCACCAAAACAGCTAAGACATTTAAAACAAGACTAAAACTCTACACACTCATGGTGAAGATCCATTCATCAAGCTGGGAAAGCCTGCTGGAACAACAATTTCCCCCCCAGAAAATGCAAATATCTTAACAGGAATGTGATCCCAGAGAACAGAGGTAGATGTTAATATTTCACAGTCTGAAGTAACTGGAAGCATAAGAACTGACTCCTTTTGGAAATAAATTATTGTCCAGACCCATAAAAATATTGTTCATTTCTTCATAACAGAATTAAAACATCAAATGTACATCAAAAATATCCATACATTATCTTGTATGGATCTTGAGCACAAGCTCAGCATCTTACAAGATAGGAAATGTTCCAAGCAGACCTATAAGGTGTCTCTCTCTTTTTAACAGCATCCATATCACCTGGAGCTGTTTTCCTTGAGAGCGTCATTTATATCTTCACTCCACAGAGTTTTGTGAGACCAAAGGCAGCACCCTTCGAAATGGAGATTTGCAACCAAATACAGCACTCACATGTTAGCTAGGTAAAGGGACCCCAGACCATTAGGTCCAGTCATGACCGACTCTGGGATTGCAGCACTCATCTCGCATTAGTGGCCGAGGGAGCCGGCATACAGCTTCCAGGTCATGTGGCCAGCATGACAAAGCCACTTCCGGCGAACCAGAGCAGCGCACGGAAACGCCGTTTACCTTCCCGCTGCAGTGGTACCTATTTATCTACTTGCACTTTGACGTGCTTTCAAACTGCTAGGTTGGCAGGAGCAGGGACCAAGCAACGGGAGCTCACCCCATCATGGGGATTTGAACCACCGACCTTCTGATCTGCAAGCCCTAGACTGTGGTTTAACCCACAGCGCCACCCACGTCCCATGTTAGCGTCCCATGTTAGCTAGAGTAGCAGAAAACAACAGTTAATTAATTATCAACTCAGCTAAGGCTCAGAGTGCTCTTCTTGCTTTTCTAAAACTTCAGTAGAATCTTCCCATGTTAAACCTTTTCAACAATACAGAGACATCCCCATTTCAGTGTCAATTTAACCAATTATACTTAACAAAAGTTACATGCTGAGCAGGCTTCTGAGATTTTTGGAACTTGCAGACCACAGCAATCTGCTCAGTAAGTAAGGGAGAAAGCAGTCTCTCAAGGAACCTGTGTTGTTTAGGAAACTATGTGTTAGTTGTTGTTGTTGTTCAGTCGTTCAGTCGTGTCCGACTCTTCGTGACCCCATGGACCAGAGCACGCCAGGCACTCCTGTCTTCCACTGCCTCCCGCAGTTTGGTCAGACTCATGTTGGTAGCTTCGAGAACACTGTCCAACTATCTCGTCCTCTGTCATCCCCTTCTCCTTGTGCCCTCAATCTTTCCCAACATCAGGGTCTTTTCCAGCGAGTCTTCTCTTCTCATTAGGTGGCCAAAGTATTGGAGCCTCAGCTTCAGGATCTGTCCTTCCAGTGAGCACTCTGGGCAGATTTCCTTGAGAATGGATAGGTTTGATCTTCTTGCAGTCCATGGGACTCTCAAGAGTCTCCTCCAGCACCATAATTCAAAAGCATCAATTCTTCGGCGATCAGCCTTCTTTATGGTCCAGCTCTCACTTCCGTACATTACTACTGGGAAGACCATAGATTTAACTATACGGACCTTTGTCAGCAAGGTAATGTCTTTGCTTTTTAAGATGCTGTCTAGGTTTGTCATTTCTTTTCTCGAAATGACCCAAGCAGAGTGTAATAAACTAGCACCTAGTCCAGCCCCCTGCAATGCAGGAATCACAGCTATAGAATTAATGACAGATGGCCATCCAACCTATGTTTCAAAACCTCCAATGAAGGAGAGTTCACCACCTTCCGAGGGAGTCCGTTCCACCGTCGCAACAGCTCTTACCACCCAAAGGTTCTTCCTAATGTTTAGTCAGAAAGTTCTGACCCGAGTTAGTTTAGTGACAAGCGACTCACCTCTTTGTTCCATGTATAGGTGCAATGGCCATGGCTCAAGTACAGTCGTACCTTGGTTCTTGAATGCCTTGTGACTCGAACGATTTGGCTCCCGAATGCCACAAACCCGGAAGTGAGTGTTCTGGTTTGCAAACGTTTTTTGGAAGCCGAACGTCTGACACAGCTCCCGCAGCTTCCGATTGAGTGCAGGGAGCTCCTGCAGCCAATCGGAAGCCACGCTTTAGTTTTCGAACGTTTTCGGAAGTCGATCGGACTTCCGGAACGGATTCCGTTCGAGAACCAAGGTAGAACTGTACTCATATAAACATCTGCAACCAAATCGGCTGTGAAATCTAAGTCACCAGCTCATGTTCCCCACAAGCCTTCTGAAGAAATACCATTTCTCTGAGCCTGGTACAAACTTGCAAAATGTGCCCACTTTCCCCTCCCCTGCTCTGCAAAAAAAAAAAAAGGGGGGGGGGACTTGTCCACTTTGAAAAATTGGAGGATTCGCTCCCATCCCCTTTAACTTCCTTCTTCTGAAGCTCCTGGCTGCCTCGCCTGTATTTATAGCCAGACACAGCAGCGTGGCATGTATTTTAATTATGCACTAGTGACAAATGCCCTTTTATTTTTTAAAAATGTGCTATATATACACCAACCTTCCATTTAAACAAACACAGCATAATATTAAAAAGAAAAATTACCGTGCCAAAGAACAAAACAAAAATACAAAGAAACACATAGAATCACAAAAACAGTTTCACTTAAAAATAAATAAACTCAGGAGATATATATATATTTAAAGTGTTTGCCTGGAGGCTTTAGACCAGGCATAGGCAAACTCGGCCCATCCATCAGATTCAATTTGGCCTTCTGGTAGCCCACACATCCTGGTTGCCCCTGGCCCTGACTGTCACCACTGCTCTTCTTCATTCCAACCTGACTCATTGCTCAGGCTGAGAAACCAAACCTGAGCCAACAAAACTATAAAACCAGGAGGTCCTTGTTGCCTTAAACCAGGCATGGCCAAACTTGACCCTCCAGATGTTTTTGGGACTACAACTCCCATCATCCCTGACCACTAGTCCTGTTAGCTAGGGATGATGGGAGTTGTAGTCCCAAAACATCTGGAGGGCCGAGTTTGCCTACGCCTGTTTTAGACACTGAGCCCAGAATTTAGTGTCAGTACACCTGGGGAGACTATAGAGCAACCTTTGCCAACCAGGTATCCTGCATATGTTTTAGACTACAACTCCCATCAGCCTCAGCCATTGGCAGCAGTAATCCAAAACATCTGCAGCTCTGACAGTGAGAGCTGTTGGACAGTGGAGTGAACTGTTCAAGAAGTTGTGGACTCTCCTTCCTTTGAGGCTTTTAAAGCATAGGTTGGATGGCCACCTGTCAGGGATGCATTAGTGGAGAGTCCTGCATTGCAGGGGGTTGGACTGTGTCGAGTTCTGGGCACCACGATTTAAGAAGGATGTTGACAAGCTGGAACATGTGCAGAAGAAGGCAACCAGGACGATCAAAAGTCTGGAAACCAAGCCTTATGAGGAGTAGTTGAACGAGCTGGGGATGTTTACCCTGGTAAAGAGAAGACTGAGAGGAGATACGATAGCCATCTTCAAATATCTCAAGGGCTGTCATGTGGAAGATGGAGCAAGCTTGTTTTCTCCTGCTCTGGAGGGTAGTACTCGAACCAATGGCTTCAAGTTATAAGAAAGGTGATTCCAGCTAAATATCAGGAAGAACTTTCTCACAGTAAGTCGAACAGACTCCCTCAGGAGGTGGTGGACCCTCCTTCATTGAAGGTTTTTAAGCAGAGGTTGGATGGCCACCTGCCATGGATGCTTTGGTTGAGATCCTTGCATTGGAGGGAGTTGGACTAGTTGACCCTCAGGAGTCAACTCTACAATTCTGTGATTTTATGATAGGGCATGAGGTTGACAACGGCCCCCATAGTCCTAACATATAGATTCTGATACTTGCCATAAAGCCCATGGCTAGTCATCAGATCTGGACAAATTTCAGGTCCACAACTGAGTCTGGTCGATCAGAGCCAATCTAGGATTGGTCCAGGGTGGGTTCGGACAGTCCTGAATCACCCCAACAGGAACAATCTGGAGCTGTCAAAGAGAGGTGATTGGGGATAAGAAACACGTGGTTCAGAGGGTACTAGGAGGCTGGGAGAGAAGGAGACAGTGCTCTTGAACATGTAGACTCTATCTATATCTATCTATCTATCTATCTATCTATCTATCTATCTATCTATCTATCTATCTATCACAGCGAATATCCACCAGACCTCTCCTCCTCTATGAAATTGTATGATTCCTTCTTTCTGCTAGCTGCCAGCCCATCATTTATTGGCATGCTTTCTTTTATCTATCTATCTATCTATCTATCTATCTATCTATCTATCTATCTATCTATATAAATGTTCCCATTGCGTACGCGGCGGACACCACCTTGCTCCGTAACCGCTGGACCAAATCTCATCAAATTAGGACACAGCGTACCATGACCATCAAGGAAGGATCTGGCATAATAAAAATTCAAAAAACCCACACCTGACATACCTAAAATAAAGGAAAAAAATGCAAAAAAAATGGCGCACACATTAGACATCACCAGCAAAACAGCGCCCTCTAGCGACGGCTATACTGGTACTACAGCTACAAAAGGAAAAAAAATTGTCACAGCTATTAGACATCACCAGCAAAACCTCAGAGCTCCATCGGCCATTTGCAAACTCACAAACTGATAATTGAAAAGGGGGGGGCGAGAAGAGGGTAATTGAAAACGAGGGGCTGAGAAGAGGGTAATTGAAAACGGGGATGGGGACAGAGAAGGGGCAGACGGAAGTTGAACAGGGGAACACCACAGCATTCACACACATAGCCACAGCAAGGCGTGGCTGGGTCAGCTAGTTTATTTATAAAAACAGAGCTTGTTTTCAGAGAAAACTCATGGGAACTCAGTTCTGGCACCTCTCAGGTGGGCGCCATTGCCATTCTAAGAGAACGAAGGAGGTGTTCCTGGTGAGTTCCAGCACCCCTTTTTCTAGAAAAATAGCACTGTATAAAAGTATTTATATACCACACACTCATAAAGTATCAGGGAAGTATACAGCATGATTAAAGCATACAGACTAGCACAGGGCAATCATTAATGTGACCGGCTACTCAAGCTGCAATTAGTTCTGGGAAGAATAACTTTTCGCGACCCTGAACTTGAGGCAGTCATGAGATGTAGTCATGATGAAATGAAAACTCGGCTCAGTAGGATTTCAGCCATATAAATGAACAGTGGAAATAACTGTACTTATGAAAGGCCATATCACTCTCTATTCTATTGCTTCCTTTTTATTACAGTATAACTGATAAACATTCCCAATATTAAATTTTATAGGCGGTCTAGCATTACAGAAATCTCCGAGAGCGGGGTAGGGGTTGGGAAATTGAATGGAAAAGCCTCATTATAAATACTGAACATGCTGGGCTTCAAAATTGAGACTGCTTAACCAGATTTAGAGACTGATTCTATGCATGTTTACTTAGAAGTAAGTCTCACTTTATTTTCAGGAAAACAGCCCTGGGGGTGGGGGGTGCCCTCACTTTTTCTTATAAATGAAAAGGGATGTGCAGTGAGAGAAACTGACACCCCTTAGGAACTTATAGATGGTAGACAAAGACTTCAGGGTGTCCAGCCAGGTATAAGGTATATAAGGTCTATAAGTATATAGAGCCCTTAACAATGTGGGACCAGTTTACCTGTGAGATCACCTTATCCCGTATGTGCCTTCTCAGAGGCAGATTTAGCATGACCAGTCGTCGTCGTCCCCCCAAGCACCGAGCTGAGGGGGCATCTTCCCACCTCCTTCCCAAAGCTTAGAAAATATAAGAGCCAATTTCTACGAGCTGAGGTCCCTTCACCCCTCCCCATGAAATATTTGAGGGGGTCGCCCTCACCAAGTTGGTAGGCACTGCCACTTGAACGGTGTGTTGACACTGCTAGTAGTAAATGCTTGCTTTGTGTAAGGAGGCACCCGGCTTTGGGAAGGAAATGGCAAAGTTGGGAAAGCGCTACCTAGGCTTTGGGAAGGAGGCTGGAGGACTCTAGGCAGTGGGGGAGCTACCTGCTCTGGCACCGGGAGCGGCGTGCATCCGGGGGCATGGCTGGCGCATGCCCCAGGGGGTTTGGTGCGCATCCCAGGCACGCCACCCGTGGGGGCATGGCGTGCGTCTGGAGGAGTGCGCTGCAAGCAGCGCTCATCCCTGGGCATGCACCCCGAGCGTCCCAGAGGTGTGTGCCGAGTGCCCCGGGGAGTAGGGGCAGCCACGATGTAACCCGCCAGGATGGCACCCGGGGCGGACCATCCCCCCGCCCCTGCCTTCATCCACCAGTGACTCTAGGACCCTGTCAGAGACCTCATGCCTCCTTCTCAAAGGCCGGTGCCTCCATTACCCAGCTCTCCAGTTCCTGCTGGACTTAGTTCCCATCTGTGCTAGTCAGCCTGGTCAATTGCCAGTGATACTGTAGTCCAACAACATGGGAAAGTTTTGACCTATAAAGCCTTAAATGGCTCAGGACTGCAATACCTCCAGGACCGCCTCTTTCCATATGAACCTACCCAGAACCTGTGAACATCCTCTGAGGCCCTTCTTTGTGTGCCTCCTCCATGAGAGGTCCGGAGGGTAGCAACACAAGAGCAGGGCCTTTTCTGCAGTGGCTCCCTACCTGTGAATGCTCTCCCCAGGGAGGTTCACCTGCTGCCTTCTTTATACACATTTAGGCGCCAGGCAAAGACGTTCCTGTTTAACCAGACCTTTGGCTGATTAACATCCGATACCCTTGTAAAATGTGTTGTGGAAGGGGAGATTCTTGGGTTGTCTTTGTTTTTGTTTTTGTTATGCATTCTGTGTTTTTTATATTGTGATTTTCTGTTGTGAACTGCCCTGAGATCGACGGGTATCAGACGGCATAGAAATTTAATAAATGATAATAATAATTAAAAGTTCACAAGTTCCCCATCTCCATGTTAGGGGAAAAGTTGCAATGCACTGAACACGTTTTTTAAAACAACAACAACCAGGATCATTCAACAGACAAATTTTATACATAAAGAAAAATAAATAGGCCCACTTTTGTGTGCAAGGAGCACTAAGTCCTTGGAGGTAGTTAGACCACCATCCACAGTAAAAGGCTGATAGTATGAGTCACACAAAGCTATGCAAAATTGTAGGCTTTTCACATGAATCTTTAGTGTCACCATTACAATAATCTGTTTTGAACTTTATAGGGATTGGAACAACAATATGATTTATGTCCAAGGGCGATCAGATGCCGTGGACACCAGTGTTGCAAACAGATATAATTTATTGCCCAATTAAACATGTGTTGCTAAATTGCCCCCCTGTCACTTTTAATACAGTAGCTAATGCTCTAGACAACATGACACTTCGGAGCTGGTGATCTAATAAGATCAAAGTCCTGAAGAGGAGGAGTCAATGCATGTGTATAAAAGATACCCAAAAGACTGTGGCCAGGTTCATCCTGCATTCTTTTATATGCTCTGTGGATTAACTAAACTTATGCTCTACGATTCTCTGTTCATGCTGCAGGGGAACATAAGAACAGCCCTGAGGGACCAGACCAAAGATCGATTTAACCCACCTTCCTTCTTCCTAGAGGGACAAACTGTGGGGATGTTTTGGGATGCAGGGGAGGATATATTGTTTAAGACAGTGTTTCTCAACCCTGTGCCTCCAGATGTTTTTGGCCTACAACTCCCATCATCCCTCGCTAGCAAGACCAGTGGTCAGGGATGATGGGAGTTGTAGGCCAAAAACATCTGGAGGCACAGGGTTGAGAAACACTGGTTTAAGATATCCTATCCCAACTTGTGTTAACAAGTCCCAGAACTTAGCAGAGTTTTACATTCCCCTTTTAAACACACACACAGCAGAAAGCTTGATCAGACTCGCTAGAGTCTCTAAAATAAATCTATTGTCCTGGTATTTCCCCTTTTATCCCTCTCAAAATAAGACACTACACAGTCTTCTATAAAGGCATATAAAAGAGTTTACTTAAATAGCTCATCTGTTCACAAAAGGATCCCAGAAGGCAGACTTAAACTTAGTAAAAGTTACCGTATTTTTCGCTCCATAAGATGCACTTTTTTCCTCCTAAAAAGTAAGGGGAAATGTCTGTGTGTCTTATGGAGCGAATGTGTGGTCCCTGGAGCTGAACTGCCCAGGGGCAAAAGCGGATTGTGCTTTTTTAAAAAAGAGGGGGGGTGTTGAAAGGAAGCCTGCTGAGCAGCTGCTCAGCAAACGATTGGGGAGAGAGATAAGGGAGAGAGATTCCAGCTCCGCCCCCTTGCTGTTTCCCCAGAGACATGTGACTGGCTGATTAGATTATTTGTCTGGAAACTGTAGAAATTGCTCCCTTTCCTGAAGCTGCAGAACTGTGAGTTAAACCCCATAAAACAGGATTTTTTTCCCTTTGCAAAGTAAGCTCAACAACTTTGAGCTGATCCTCAAAAAATGGGGCTTTTATCCTTTGCAAAAGAAGCTGCAGAAATTTGAGCTGATCCAAAAAAATGGGGCTTTTCTCCTTTGCAAAAGAAGCTGCAGAAATCTGAGCTGATCCTCAAAAAAATGGGGCTTTCCCCCTCTAAAAACTAGGTGCGTCCTATGGTCAGGTGTGCCTTATAGAGCGAAAAATACAGTATATGTGTTCAGGAGACTGTCCCATAAGGGAAAAACAGCTCCTTTGTCCTCTCTTGGCTGGAAGCCAAGAGAGCATCTTAGCAATGTTGCTTGTTTGAGCGTGTTTTCCAAAAGAGAGAGATGGCGTCTGGCCCCAGTGCTTTTGTTTTACCTGCACAGGTGAGGCAATACCCACCTCCAGTTACATGTAGAGGAAGTTTGTCCCAGCCCAGGAGAAACAGGAAGTTCTACTGGCTGGTACAAGCATCCCCTTCTGTGTCCACTCTAGGAATGTTGTACTTGACTGCTCTGCGTTTACATCCCACACAAACTGGATGCCTCAAGGAAGCCCACAAGCAAAACCTGAAGGAATAATCTTCTCCGACATTTGTTCTCTAGGGACCGCTGTTCAGGGGGTATACTGCTTCCATCTGTGGAGGTGATGCTGTTATGGGGGACACGGTGTCAAAAACAGTTTAAGCAACTTACAATCACAGAAACAAGGTGGGTCCTAAAATATACAACTCAGGAGTTAAAAGCCAGGGGGGAGGAATATTTTATGAGTTAACAAGAACAACTTGAACTGAGCTGTGCAGCATATTGGCAGCCAGTATAATTAACTCTGCACTGGTGTTAGGTGGGCGCACCTTGGAAAGCCAATTAGCATCCAAGCGGGTGATATTCTGTGCTAGTTGCAACTTCTGAACTGTCTTCAAGGGCCTGCCCACGTAGAGCGTGCAGTAAAATAATCCAAAATTGAGGATACCAGAGCATATGTAACTACGACTGGAATTCATTAGTTCCCCTGTTGCTTGTGTTCTACAAAAAAGATAGAAACGGGAGGTTGCTAGTTGAAAAGCCATTTTCCTAGCTTGAAGGAATCAATGTGAATACAATTGCTGCTCACAAGCCTATGACCATGAAAGACCCTAACTCAGTTGTTCAAGCATCCATCAAATTTAATTACATCACTACCAAAGTAGATTTAGGTTAAATTTTGTGGAAAATGTCCTCAGCTGTTAAAAATCAGGAACCTGGACCGGCGGACTACAGAAAGTCTTTCTCTGATGGATGGAGCGAGATGTTGTTTGCAATTTTGGTACACACCTTTTAAGCATTTCCTCTTCCGTTTAACATAGTTATTGTCAGGGGCTGGCCGGGTTCTGAAACAGAGCCAGAGGAAACAGCTGACCTAGACAGGGCTCAGCTGATGCCTGAAGAGTTATTGAGGGTCTGGGATCAGGAACAGGCACAGCCCCTGCTGACGCCAGAGGCGATAATGAAGCAATGGGAGGAAGCCCCAACCAGGGATCCAGCACAGCCAATGGGAAGGGATCAGAACATGGATACCGGGGAGGAGTTGGGGCTGAGTGAGCTTGCCAGAGTATCAGACACCACCAGCGTGGATGATGAAAGTGAAAGAGAAGGAGCAGGCGCTGGCCCGCCCAGGTCGAGGGCACGGAAAAGGAAACAAGAGAGGTGGCGCCTCGGTTTCCCGAAGCTCCTATGTTGGGGGCGGAGTTGCAAATCTGCACTTCAGGGATCTTACTCCCGAGGAGGCCACACATCCTTCTCACAGTTATGTATTGCTTTTGTTTCTCCATCCGAATCAGCTCTTTAAAAATCATATGAAGTCATGTGTTCTTTTTAAAAGGGATTTCTAGCCAAACAGTAATGGAGCAAAAATGGTCTTTCTCTCCCCGGTGGTGTCAGGTAATGGACATTTTATTGTATTCTTTTCTTTAACATTTAGATACTGCTTGATTGTGATAATAACAACAACAACAACCCTCAACATGATCTGCAAAAAGATTTAAACAATAAAATTGTTATTTAAAAACAATTCAAATTATTAAAACATTCCCTCCCCCCCCCCCAAAAAAAAAAATTGAAACCAGCAATAAACTAAGAATGCATCAGCATTTTAGATATCTGGATAGACCTGCCAAAAGAAAAATGTTTTTAGCAGGTGCCGAAAAGAGTACACTGAAGGCAGCTGTCTAAAGTCAATGAGCAGGGAGTAGATGCTGCCACACAAAACGATTAATTTTTCACAGATGCAGAACTTTTTGTAACAGTGCCTGTTACAAAACAGGCTTGCAGTGACTTACAGTGTCGTTGGTCTTCATATCTCCCTGAGCCACCTGGCTGGGCTGGGACTGACAGATACAACTTTGCGTTGCTTCTAGTCCAGGGGTTGGGCACCTCCAGACCACGGGCCAAACTGGGCCCTGCAAGAGGGTCTTAATTTGGCCCAGGACTCCATTCCCCCCAAAACCATCACTTTAAAGGCTGTTTGTTTTGAAACCGCCTAGAAAGGGACTTCAGACTGATGTCTCTCAGCACCCGCCACCTGATCAGCGTCGGAAGACGTCACGACTGAAGCCTGTTTGAGAGCAGTTTCTGTGCAAACTGATTACAATGAAGTTCAAAAGTGAGGTGTCTCAGCGCCCATGGGTTTGTTAGTATTTTCACTCTCTCCCATTGCTGGATCATGTGATCCTTATTTACATTCCACACTTCTGGAAGTGTGAGAACGGAAATGCAGACTCAGAACTTCCGTTCTTTGTGCTTTCGTTTTTCGCCTTTTTGTTCTGTCTCCGGGACAGACAAAATGTCTGTGTGAGATGCTCCTTGCACTGTGGTTATTTCTCTTTATTATGATCTGTTTTGATTTGATTTGATGTACAGCAGGGGTGGCTAACTCCCAAGAGACTCCCAAGAGTTAAAAACTGGCGGTGATCTACCCTCTTCTGGGTGCTTGGTTCTCCAGCTGCACAGCCAGGGAGAAGAAGATACTTCAGAAGGTCATAACCACAGCCCAAAAGATTATTGGTCATCCTCTCCCATCTCTGGAAGAACTATACAGTTCCCATTGCCTTAAAAAGGTAAACAATATTTTAAAGGATCCATCTCATCCAGGATATAGTCTCTTTGCACCACTGCCTTCGGGTAGAAGATATAGAACAATTAGATCAAGAACAAATAGATTGAAGAACAGTTTCTACCCAAGAGCTATAACCATCTTAAATGCTGTAACCAGATAATATGACCTTGGAGAGATGTGATGGGTGTATGTGTGCGTATGTGTGGCTTTTTTTGGTGTGTGTGTGTTTTGTGCTGTTTTTTGTTTTGTTTTTTCTTTCTTTCTGTTTTTTGCGGGATGGCATGCAATTTCGTTGCACTTGTATAGTGTTGTGCTTGTACTTGTGCAATGACAATAAATTATCTTATCTTATCTTATCAGGTCAAAGTTGTAGAGCTTTTTTAGGGGGGAGGAAAGCCCCGTTTCTTTGGGGTGCAGGGCAAAAATGTTGAGCTTTTTGTAGGGGAGCCAAAGTTGTTGAACTTCTTTGAGGGGAGCCAGTGATCTACCAGTGAACTACCACAGACGTCCAGTGATCTACCGGTAGATCACGGTCTACCTGTTGGACGTGCCTGATCTACAGCAATAAATAGTGATGCTACATACTTCCAACAGCTCAGCTTTCGTTGTCTCTGCTGTTCGTGTGCTCATATGGGCAGATATGAGTCGCTGAGATACAGGACTGCTGCCGAACGCTGAATGTGTGTCCTGTTCCTGGAGGGGGAGGCCTCCATAGGGTTGATCGGCACGGACAGGCATTGCTTTTGAAGTTCATTTCCAAGCAGTTTGTGTAGAAACCACCCAGAAACAGACTTCAAAGGGAAGATCCTTTTAAGCAGTTACCTGGCATCCTAATGGCATCAGAAGATCGACAGATGTGTAGCCGTGCCCACTTGTCAAAGTCGGCTTGCAGGGTTGGGAGAAAGAAGACTCCTCTCCCACTCAGATGGGTGCGGTTCTCCAAATCTGCTCTAGTCTTTTCTCAGGGGGAGATCTTAGAAGGTGGTTCTGGGGCACTACTGCCTCTGGGGCACTACTGCCTCTGCTACCCCGTAGCCTCTGGTGTGTGAAGTGCCAAAGAGGGTCCATCTTGTCCCCCAAGCTATTCAACATCTACAGAAAAACATTGGGAGACGTTGGAGAAGAGGGCTATCATAGAATCATAGAATCATAGAGTTGGAAGAGACCACAAGGGCCATCCAGTCCAACCCCCTGCCAAGCAGGAACACCATCAAAGCATTCTTGACAGATGGCTGTCAAGCCTCTGCTTAAAGACCTCCAAAGAAGGAGACTCCACCACACTCCTTGGCAGCAAATTCCACTGTCGAACAGCTCTTACTGTCAGGAAGTTCTTCCTAATGTTTAGGTGGAATCTTCTTTCTTGTAGTTTGAATCCATTGCTCCGTGTCCACTTCTCTAGCTATGATGGGTATACTCTACCTCCTCATTTGGAGGCAGCAATGCTTCCAAAGACCATTTTCTGGAAGAAGTGTGCATGTACACAAAAGCTCATACCAAGAACAAACTTAGTTGGTCTCTAAGGTGCTACTGGAAGGAATTTTTTTATTTTGTTTTATTTACTGGAAGTCATATGTGTTCATGTCCTGCTTGCAGGTTCACCATCTGGTTGGCCACTGTGAGAACAGGATGCTGGACTAGATGGGCCTCATCCAGCAGGTTCTTCTTCTGTGCTCATCAATCTGGAGATCTGAGCTGGTGTGCCATACATGCATAGACTTGTAACAGCCTTCTCCAACCTGGTGCCCCCCAGATGTTTTAGACTACAAATTCCATCACCCCTGCCCAGCACAGCCAATGAGTGTCAAAATCTTCACTCCCACAAGCCACAACAATAATATAGATTGCAGCCTGCACATCCAGATTAAACTTCATAGCTCTTTTGCTCAACGCTTTGCGGAAATGCAGGTAATATAGATGATTTCTCCACATATCAACTTTTCTTTAATGCCTGCTATAATAATTCTCCATAAATCTGCTTTTTTCTGCAAAAATGATTCAATCTGCATACATGCTGAGAAATACGATTATATCACTTCCACTGATTTATAAGTCCAACAATTACCGACTCCCCATTTCCTTGTATCTGGGAATTATGTTTTAATTAACCAATTTATCTATTAACTTTGCTAAACTTGCTTTGCAGACGAACCCGGCTGCAGTGGAAAATGGTACTTCTAGGCAATTAGCGTCCTTGCATTAGCTGAGGGCTGGCAGAGTGGACACCTCTGGTGATAAACGTGTATTGATTATGTGAATATTTGACTAATTGGGCATTTAAAAGAAACTATACTCTGGCGGGGAAAGAAGGGGACAGAATATATAACTTTCTGTCAGTGATGGAAGTAATATTTGAAGTGCAAAATCCCAGGGTGTGAAGGGAGTTTGAGAAAACTCTGGAATGCACCGAGGGAGGAAGATGAATGTCTTCTCCAATCATCTCTCGTGTGTGTGTGTGTGTGTGTGTGTGTGTGTGTGTGTGTGTGTGTAGAGATGGCTGAGGGCTCAAGTCAGAAAGAGGGAGCTGGTGGCCTGGTTTGTGCAGTGCCAGCTCAAGAATGCTTAGAGAAAGGTCCTGGAGCTCACCAGCCTAGCCAGGTGATCTGTTTAAGGCAGGCATGGCCAAACCTGGCCCATCCGGCTGTTTTGGGACTACAACTCCCATCATCCCTAGCTAACAGGACCAATGGTCAGAGGTGATGGGAATTGTAGCCCCAAAACAGCCGAAGGGCCAACTTTGGCCATGCCTGGTTTAGGGCAATAGGGGCTTGCAACGCAATGTTATGCTGGGCGGGGGGACATGCTCCCCAAGATCCCTGGGCATTGTACCAACACTTCAAGTACCAGCCTATCTATCAACTCTTTCTATTGCTAGTCATTGTTTCGCTTTTATTAAAGTACGGTTTAATGTATTCCCCTCAAACATCCTTTTTCATAGATTTTCTAGGGGCCAAGTTTCGGTCTTATGTGCCTGTGTTAACCGTTCGATTGAATCTCTTCATCACATAGTGTTTATCTGCCCCTTGTATTCTGCCGCCCGAAAGACTCTATTACTTTCATTAACTCAAAAATTACCGGGGTATTTGGAAGAGTCTTACCTTGCTCTTCTGTTGCAAGATTCAGACTCGATTATAACCCTACATATGGCAGAATTTCTGACATCAGTTCTGACACTTAAGAAACGCAATGGATTGTTATATGCAGCTTGAAATTTTAATTTAATTTTTATCATATTTTATTCAATTGAGTATCCCTTTTAATCTATTTTACTGCTAGCAATTGTAAACCAGACTGTGCTGTTTCTGTTTTTGGTTGTTATGTCGATGGGCTTAAAGCCGAAATAAAATGAGTTGAGTTGAGCAATAGGGGCCTCCTAGTCTTATAGTTTTGTTGGCTCAGGTTTGGTTTCTCAGCCTGAGCAATGAGTCAGGCTGGAATGAAGACAGCAGTGGAGACAGTCAGGGCCAAGGGCAACCAGGATGTGTGGGCAACCAGAAGGCCAAGTTGAAGAACAAGCCCAAGGAGCAACCAAACTCCGATGGGCAAGCCAGGGGGAAGAACTGGAGAACAAGTCAAGAATTAGGGACAAAATGACATACATCATACAGCTCAAATAGCCTTTGTTGCTTGAGCAAGACTCAGCTGGAAAAGGATGTTCTTTCCTGCCCAGGAGGAGCCAATAGTCTGCCCCAGTGTGTCAAGTCTAGAAGGGTCTTCTCTGAGAAGTTGCAGTTACATGGTCCACCACATGGGGCAGTAGTCAGCCTTGTGTCTGGCTTTCATTGCCTTCTTTTCTTTGGCCTCTTTGTTTGCTGCAATTGTTTGCGCCCAATTGCCTTCTCAATCCGGCCTGTGGACGGTTTGGGAATCAGCATGTTTTTACATGAGTAGAATGTGTGCTTTTATTTAAAATGCATCTCTGGGTTATTTGTGGGGCATAGGAATTCATTCACCCCCCCCCCAAATATATATACCGGTATATATATAGTCCAGCCCACCACATGGTCTGAGAGACGGTGGACCGGCCCATGGCTGAAAAAGGTTGCTGACCCCTGTTTCTAGCCCTTGTGTGATCTGAAGAGCAGAGATACAGTCTTTATCTCCACCTTCACCATCATTTACTTCTCATCTGTGCCTGCCACCCTCCATGTAATCATGGGCAAAGGTCTGAAGCAGGACCCCCATGCGACATTAGCTCTTGTGTGACCACGGATGCAAATCACGCAGGGAGACTTTTTTCAGGGAATCTACCATTAAAGACCTTTGCCCTCCAGAACATGGAAGGGTGGTGGGTGGAAGAGAAGCAACAGTGAGGACTGGAATGCTAAACAGGTTTCATGGCCTGTTTGTTTACAACATGGTACCCGCATGACAACGGGACCAGCGCTGAGATTTTGTTGACGTGCACATTTATTATCTGATGATTAAACAGTAGATTGAACTGATTAAAAGGAAAATTATGAATTAACTAAACATCCTTCACTTGAGCAGCCCAAATAATAATTCAGCTTAAACACAGAATAGAAAATGTGTTGCTTCTAACTGCTACATGGTAATTGTGGGCCATTGAAAAAAAAGTTAACCTCCTATCACAGTTTTTATCAATGCAGAGAAACTGGCTATACCAATTGAAGCCACTATCACTTGAAAATAAGGATGTAAGAAAAGCTTGCTAAATCAGGGCAATGGCCCATCTGGTGCAGCATCCCTGTTGTCACAGCGTTCAACCAGACGCCTGTGAGATACTTGCAAGCAGGACATGTTCACAAGAGTGCTCTACCTTCCTTCCTTGTTGGTGGCATCCATCTTGTCAGTTTGCATTTCTTGGTGCAGAAAGTATAGATCTGATGTGCAGAGATCTTTCCTTTTCTAATTAATTCAAGAGGGTTTTGGAAGCTTCTCTGTGTGAAAGAAACAAGCAGGGGGTTCCTGATGTTTGGGTTATTCCTTCTGAGAAGCTGAGTACAGCTGGCTTAAACTGGTTCTCTTATCTCTTTCTGTCAAGGTCATGCTGACTATAATAGTGAGGCCAGAAGGAGCCTGGGTTTCACTCTCCCTTTCTATCTCTTTTCCAACTGGTGTGGTGTTCTGTACAGTATACAGTGTTACGGTTTAGACTTATTATAAGTTATTGTAAATTTAAGTTAAGTTTGCTGCAACTGGATTTTTTATGGACAGTGCCAATCCTGAATGTATTGGATTTCTGACCATTATGCTCATTTGCCTTCAGCAGCAGTAAAGCTCTGCTGGATGAAATACAATCACCTCTGGTCTATTTTTGGGGAATCCTGCAACATACAAGTTTTTACTCTGTTAACTATACATTGGAATCTGCTCTGGATCAATATCGAGTAGAATTTCCATGACACATCTGCCTCAAGAGCCAATGGAGTGCACCTCTGGGGGTGATACTGAACCACTGCGTTCAACCTTCCCGAGATACAAGTCTGAGCAGGGTGTATGGTGGTCCTGGACTGCCCAGATGACAATACCCATCTCTTGGTCTCACTGATGTGGTCCAAAGGAATGCAGAGCAAGACACTTGGCACCACCTTGGCTGCAGGAAGCATGCAAGGCATCATTCAACTGTCTTGGGACTCTGCTCCAGATTTGTGTAGGGTTTGTTCCTTGGACTTTTCTTCTCCTGAAGATATCCCGCAAGGCAGTGGATCAAGGGAAGTAATAGTACCACTGTATTCCGCTCTGGTCAGACCTCACCTGGAATACTGTGTCCAGTTCTGGGCACCACAGTTCAAGAAAGATACTGACAAGCTGGAACGTGTCCAGAGGAGGGCAACCAAAATGGTCAAAGGCCTGGAAATGATGCCTTATGAGGAATGGCTTAGGGAGCTGGGTATGTTTAGCCTGGAGAAGAGAAGGTTAAGGGGTGATATGATAGCCATGTTCAAATATATAAAAGGATGTCGTATAGAGGAGGGAGAAAGATTGTTTTCTGCTGCTCCAGAGAAGCGGACATGGAGCAATGGATTCAAACTACAAGAAAGAAGATTCCACCTAAACATTAGAAAGAACTTCCTGACAGTAAGAGCTGTTCAACAGTGGAATTTGCTGCCAAGGAGTGTGGTGGAGTCTCCTTCTTTGGAGGTCTTTAAGCAGAGGCTTGACAGCCACCTGTCAGGAATGCTTTGATGGTGTTTCCTGCTTGGCAGGGGGTTGGACTGGATGGCCCTTGTGGTCTCTTCCAACTCTATGATTCTATTCTATGATTCTAGGTTTAGGATCAGAGTTCTTCTAGATGGCCTACCTTCCCGGGTTGATGGGCCCCCTCTGAGCCTCACTTCCCTCTGCTGCACGTTCAGAAACCACTTTCTTGACCTTTGGACCCACTCTTGGTCTCATCCACTCAATCCAGCAGAGCCTGTCCTCACATCCTGGGTAGGGCAGCTGGTATTCAGAAGCCATGATGTGTCCTGGTGGACATCAGAGTAGGGATGAACCTGCAGGAAACCTCACAGACACCACAATCTTCGTGGAGGGATTATTTTCATATGGCTCAGTATTTCATCATGAATGCCCTTCCCCACCTTCAGTAACTGCAATTTGAAATGGTACAGTCCAGAAACAGGCTTAATGCCTCCGCGAGAACTGGGCCCTTTCCCCAACAGTTTGTCATTGAAATGGATGGACTTCGTATTTTTAGCTTCTGACATTTCATAACTACTTTTGTAGTTAATGGGATTAATGCTGAACAGCTAACTATCATCATTATTAATAATAGCAATAATAAAATGAGAACACTCTATAAGGCACAAAACAATAGAGCAAATAAATTAGTCTGCCAGCAAACACAAGCCAAGATGCAGCAATGAAGATTAATTAGGTAGCGGACTGATCTTGGTCCAAGGAACAAACAATTATAAATCACACTGCAGGCAAAACACATGTACAGTGGTACCTCGGGTTAAGAACTTAATTCGTTCTGGAGGTCCGTTCTTAACCTGAAACTGTTCTTAACCTGAAGCACCATTTTAGCTAATGGGGCCTTCCGCTGCCGCCGTGCTGCCGCCACGTGATTTCTGTTCTCATCCTGAAGCAAAGTTCTTAACCAGAGGTACTATTTCTGGGTTAGCGGAGTCTGTAACCTGAAGCATCTGTAACCTGAAGCGTCTGTAACCCGAGGTACCACTGTATGTTATTTTGATGCGGGCAGAGGGAATAGATTTCGGGTGCGGGTTTTCCCCCCTATGACTCTGTGGAAAGGCTTGTCCCATGCTTAGAGGCAAAGGTCTATTTTGAAGAAAAATCATTCCCAGGATCCCCAACCGGTGCTGCATTCCAAATCCATATTGGGATGCCATGCCAGCATCCGCCCACCCCCAAATACCCCCCCAAATGCAATTTGCCTTCAAAAGTGTGAACCGCCCTGAGATCTACAGATCAAGGGCAGCATACAAATTTAATAAAAATAATAAAGGTGCTATTTCCTGCTAACAACACCTTTGGCATACAAATATGAGCCAGTGGAAGTAATGAAGGACTGCCGAGAGGTGTTTATAAAGTGTAATGTACCAGGCCCACAGCCAGCAGGAAACCAGGGATCTGAGGTTTCATTTTATAAAAGAGTAGATCTTTAGCTGTCCTAAAAAGAAAGTTACGAAGCAAAATGTGCAGGTACCCTTCTAAACTATTTTTTTCAGATGAGCCAGCCTGGATGCTCACAACTTTCAGTATTCTTAGCCAGTGAGTGAAGTCAGAGCTGTATTAGATGAGCGAGTTGTTTAGATATCAGGCAATATAAATCCCATGATTCCTAAAGGCCTTTTGTTTTCCCCTCCCCTTTAGTGCATTTTTCCTGCTTCTGTCTCATTTTCTAGGCCTTACTGTCCATAGTTTGCCCTTCTCTTTTTCTAGCAACCAGGATGTGACTTTCCGATAGTGGATTCGTATGAGATCAAGTACTCTCAAGAAGCTATTTTGTGCAAATACAAGTGGAAGAGACATAACGGTAAAGGTAAAGGGACCCCTGACCATTAGGTCCAGTCATGACCGACTCTGGGGTTGCGGCACTCATCTCGCTTTATTGGCCGAGGGAGCCGGCGTACAGCTTCCAGGTCATGTGGCCAGCATGACTAAGCCGCTTCTGGCGAACCAGAGCAGCGCACGGAAACACCGTTTACCTTCCTCCCAGAGCAGTACCTATTTATCTACTTGCACTTTGATGTGCTTTCAAACTGCTAGGTGGGCAGGAGCAGGGACCGAGCAACGGGAGCTCACCCCGTCGCGGGGATTCAAACCGCCGACCTTCTGATCGGCAAGCCCTAGGCTCTGTGGTTTAACCCACAGCGCCACCCAGGTCCCCGGAAGAGACATACACCCCTCCGAAAAACAAAATAGAAATGCAAAAAGGAGAAACTTTGCATAGAGACCTAAGTGTGTTTTCTGTGCTTCAGGAGCTAAACTCCAGACATTGGTTAAGAATTCACTGTATGGATAACATAGTGCAATGGTATGCATGTCTACTCAGATGTATGCCTCTTTGTGTTTAATGGGGCTTATTCCTAGGTAAGTTGGGTACATGACTGAAGTCTAGATTTTTTCTTAGGGCTGGCATTGGAGGAAAGGAGCACTCTTGTGCCTTCCACAACTGTGTGGCAGACAAAAATTCAACATGTCGAACACTTTTTTTGTATGGACATAGCTCTGTGGGGAAAGCTTCGCTTGTTCACATTCTGCCTGCCGGGATTTTATTCCGTGCCTGGCCACTGATTTATTTTCAGACCCTCCATGCCTCCTGCAAAAGCAGAGACAAATCTGCATATATCTCAAGCTGTATGCAAATCTTGGTCCTCTTTTGTGGGTGGGCCAGAGGGCCCGATCCACACACAGGGTGCTGGGCCTGGAAAATCTTGTTGGCATGGGTGGAAAGAAGCAAGGAAGGCTGAAGGTTGATAAACCTGTGTAGACAGAGACAGCCAAAGCCTGAAGGGTTTTAATGGGAAATACTGCTCGGCAGAAGATAGCGTGTCCTTTCCACTATCCATCACATCCAAGTCCCCTCTGTCAACTGGGATCCAGCTGTCGCAGGTACATATCTCAGCTTCCACCCTGGAGATGTGCGTGAAACATTTTAAGACTGATGAAGCAAAGTCTGCGCGTACACATGGCAAGAGCCAGAGGAATCAGCCACAATAACACCTGTCAGCTCTGGAATTATGGTGCATGGAGTGCCTCTGCTTGCAATCTACGTGGTGCAGGTGTCCCTGCAATGCTATTTTAGTCCTCAGCCGTTGCAACAGCCCAGCAGATAAATGCCTTTGCGGAAACATGACAGCACCCACAGGCAAGCAGGGGCTCTCTTTTGCCCCCCCCCATCCTCCAGTTTATTTTCCATGCAGAATCCATGCCTTGTGGAGAACTGATTCACATTCCTAATTGTTCCCATTATAAACCAGAAAGCTACAAATCATAATGTGATATAAATAGCAATATTTGCCTGTCTGTTGGAAGCCTCAAATGATGAAATCCCAAGCTGGGAGAGGAGATGAGTCACTGACTCAGCTACTGAGCAAGTCTGCAGAAGCCTCACAAGGCATGGAATGCCCTCCCACAAGATGTCAAGGAAATAAACAACTAACTGGTTTTTAGAAGGCAACCCTGTTTAGGGAAGTTTTTAATGTTTGATGTTTTATCATGTTTTTAATTTTCTGTTGGGAGCCGTCCAGATGGGCAGGGTATTATTATTATTATTATTATTATTATTATTATTAGTATATCCCATGATCTGCACACAGTGATCCCAGGCCAGAAATCAAAGTCTAGTATAATGCTTTTCTGTATGCTATTTTTACAAACATATGCATTTTTTTGTGTGGACACTTTACTGCAATATATATATATATATATATATATATATATATATATATATATATATATATATATTGCAGTAAAGTGTCCACACAAAAAAATGCATATTATGAATTATGCAATGAGATAAACTGTATATATATATATACAGTTTATCTCATTGCATAATTCATAGCATTGCAAAATTCAGAGAAGTATGAATTCCAAAGGATGGCTGCGTCTTGTTTTGGCAAGTGCCAATTAGGGATGCTCACCTTTAAATGTTGTTTACCCAGATGTTCACCGTGATGGGTGGGTTATAAATAATAAATTATTATTATTATTATTATTATTATTATTATTATTGGAGATGGAAGCATGAGGGGGGAAATGAGTGGTTGGAGGAGTTTTGTTTTGGGGGTTTTAATTCAATCTTCACAAAAGCTTGATGGACTCTGAGATGAGCCAAGGAAAGCTCACTCATTGCTGCTTGGCATTTACGTGGTGCTGATTCCATGGGCTCAATTATATAATAATAATAATAATAATAATAATAATAATAATAATAATTTATTATTTGTACCCCGCCCATCTGTCTGGGTCTCCCCAGCCACTCTGGGCGGCTTCCAACAAATATCAAAATACATTAAAATGTAGTAAGCAATGAATAAATGTAATAATGGGTATATTTGTACTCAAGCTCTTCATTTTTCAGCAATGTAACAGAGATGGGCAATGCGCACAGTGCTAAAGTGAAGCACTGTAGTTTGTTTAAACCAGATATAATGAACTTGCCTTCATGGCTCTAAGGGCATCACCTGGGCCGTCTGTATATTGTTGTTGTTGGTCAGTCGGTCAGTCGTGTCCGACTCTTCGTGACCCCATGGACCAGAGCACGCCAGGCACGCCTATCCTCCACTGCCTCTCGCAGTTTGGCCAACCTCATGTTGGTAGCTTCGAGAACACTGTCCAACCATCTCATCCTCTGCCGTCCCCTTCTCCTTGTGCCCTCCATCTTTCCCAACATCAGGGTCTTTTCTAGGGAGTCTTCTCTTCTCATGAGGTGGCCAAAGTACTGGAGTCTCAACTTCAGGATCTGTCCTTCTAGTGAGCATTCAGGGCTGATTTCTTTAAGAATGGATAGGTTTGATCTTCTTGCAGCCCATGGGACTCTCAAGAGTCTCCTCCAGCACCATAATTCAAAAGCATCAATTCTTCGGCGATCAGCCGCATACCGCATACCATACGCCTAACATGAGGAGCTGGCTGGATAATAGCTCTTCTTCAGAAGAAGCTGAAGGCTGTAGTTTATATGAAATGGGATCTAATCAGGAGAGGTATTAGGATGGAATTGAAATGCGTTGGAGATGGGAACACAGACTGAAAATGTTCTCCCTGCAACAGCCTGGCTGTAGTAGACAGGAATCAGGATGTGATTTTGCTACGATGTGCTGTTGGGTCCTGTTTGCCGCTTTCAGTGCCCAAGATGTTCTTGTATCCAAACTAGCTGCCGATTTCCTGGTGCCCATGGTGCATAGCTGTCAACTTTCAGATTTGAAAATAAGGGATTCTTTCCAAATTTTCGGATTTGAAAATAAGGGATGCCATGAGGGTGGTGCAATGGCACCAAGTAGCCTCGTCACCTTGCGCTCCAGAGGCTGCGCGTGAACGGGTGAGCGAAAGAGCGAGTACATAGGCGGCAGGCAGGCTGGCTGTCTGTCTGGTTGGGCGTGAGGGTCTGGCTGCACAAGGCATGCAAGCTCCGCCCCCAGTCGGTCTCAGACTCCTTATTGGCAGCCGAGCAACGCAGCTGAGGAGCTGCTTCCTTTGTATATAATCTGTATATATCTAACTCAATATGGGCAGAAGAAATGCAGCAGTTTTTCCAGACCCTGTCTGGGCACAAGCCATCAAGTCTCTCTTGTCTTTGATGATAGGGATAGCAATTAGCAAAAGCAATTGAAACGGAGTGTTTCCGGAGTATTTAAAAGCCACATCCCACGCTTTGGGAAAGGGTGTGTGTGGAATGCATTAGCCACACATTCATATTCACTGCACTCGTCCCTCCCTCTCTCCCCAGACACAGCCGCAAGGACATAAACTACTCCTTTCACCGCCAAGCCAGGGATGTGTTAAGAACCTGCCATCAGCGGCTCCTAATTAGGATTAAAAACAAAGCCCGTTGGAAGATCTCTATGGATAATCTTAATGCAATTGCTTCTAAATGGGAGGAAGAGGAAGTTCTGTTGATCGCAAATGAAACTGAACAGTGTCTACTCCTCCTCGCTCCTCACCGAGTGGCAGATTGAAACAAATGCAGGTCTGGCCAGCTAAGTAACAATAGCATTTGTCATACTTTCGGGGGCCTGCTGAGACTGTCGGGAGGAAAATAGCAAGGCAACAACAACAAAAAGCCTCCAAAAACATTGCCGTGCTCTTAGTCACAGCGAGCCGCTCTTAAGAAAATAAGAAGTGCCAGCCAGCATCAGGTCGGTAGTCCATCTCGTTCAGTATTTTCCCTCTAATAGGGCAGCTGAGAAGTCCATGGAGGAAATGTACAAAAAGCAGGTCAGAGACTGTATCAAAGGAATCTAAAGCGGGCGCTAAGGGAACCCAAATTTCTGCATCAGGAAATTACGAGCATGGCATTCAAAGCAAATCTTGCTGTTCCTGGTGGTGGGGTGTTTGTGGATGCCTCCAGACTGTCAATATTTTGTGGGAGGGAAACAAGCACAACCTCCCACATTTCTCCAATGAAAATAGGGACGTCCCCAGGTGGCGCTGTGGGCTAAACCACAGAGCCTAGGGCTTGCTGATCAGAAGGTCGGCGGTTCAAATCCCTGTGACAGGGTGAGCTCCCGTTGCTCGGTCCCTGCTCCTGCCAACCTAGCAGTTCGGAAGCACGTCAAAGTGCAAGTAGATAAATAGGTACCGCTCCAGTGGGAAAGTAAACAGCATTTCCTTGCGCTGCTCTGGTTCACCAGAAGCGACTTTGTTATGCTCGCCACATGACCAGGAAGCTGTACGCCGGCTCCCTCGGCCAGTAACGCGAGATGAGCGCCGCAACCCCAGAGTCAGACACGACTGGACCTAATTGTCAGGGGTCCCTTTACCTTTATTCAACAACAACAATTTTTCTGTTTATACTCCCCATCTGACTAGGTTGCCGCAGCCTCTCTGGGCGGTTTCCAACATATAGAAATACATAATAAAACATCAAACATTAAAAAAGAAACATTCCCTTTACAGGACTGCCTTCAGGTGTCTTCTAAAGGTTGTAGAGTTGTTTTTCTCCTGGCCTCAGCTGTCGCATAACTCCATTCCCTCCAACATTTGTCTGATGAAAATAAGAATATCCTAAAGGAAAGTGGGACATTCAGGGATCAAATCAGAAACCAGGATGGCTTCTGTAAATCTGGGACTGTCCCTGGATAACAGGGACACTTGGAGGGGTCTGGCACACACCCAAACTTTAGGTTTCCACATTTAAAGCAGATTAGAGCACAGATTAGTTGCCTTGGCACAACAGTCACTCTATATATATAGCAGCAAAATTCAGAAGAAAAGGTGTGATGAAGAAATGACTAATGGGAAGGTGTATTACCACCATGCAGGCAAAATGGGATGAATTCAAGATGAATGTTGCATCACACACACACACACACACACACGAATAATTGCTCAATAAAGACTGGATATTGCCTGACCTCCATGAAAGCTTTGAGCAAACAAATCAGGATGAATGTTCAAGCAAAAACCACCTGATTGAGCTGTGTGTTTGTGTGATATAGAAGCTGTTTTGTTAGGAATTGTAGGCAATGACATTAAGAGACAGGATAAAAAGTTGTTTTTATATGCAACAATGGCAGCAAGGATGTTGATGGCACAAAGATGGAAACAAGAAGAATTACCGACAAAAGAAGAATGGCAAATGAAATTAATGGATTATGCAGAACTGGATAAGATGACAAAACAAAACAAAACAAAATAAAAAAATTTTCCTTCCAGTAGCACCTTAGAGACCAACTAAGTTTGTTCTTGGTATGAGCTTTCGTGTGCATGCACACTTCTTCAGATACACTGAAACAGAAGTCACCAGTTTCAGTGTATCTGAAGAAGTGTGCATGCACACGAAAGCTCATACCAAGAACAAACTTAGTTGGTCTCTAAGGTGCTACTGGAAGGGAAAAAAAATTATTTTGTTTTGTTTTGTTTTGACTATGACAGACCAACACGGCTATCTACCTTTAACTGGATAAGATGACAGGAAGAATTCGAAACCAACGGGACCAGGAATTTCTAAAAGATTGGACTAAATTTGAGATATATTTGAAAGATAACTATAAACAACAAATCACGCTAATAGGCTTGCAGGAAGTTTTGTGAGGTTAACTTTAAGAAATATTACTGAAATAATTTAAGATGAAAAATTAGAGATTGATTATTCAAAGTAATAGTGGAATATGAAATACAAGAAGAAGTTATAAAAGTGAAAATCTCGAGAAGGGTTGGGGGAAGTCAAAGAGGGGAAAATCTATATGAATGAATGTTAAATGTTATTTGAATGTATGCAAAAAACTGTTAATAAAAATTATTATATAAAAAAAGAATGTTCACGCAAAAACCACCTGATTGAGCTGTGTGTTTGTATGATATAGAGGTATTTGAATATAAGAACAGAAGAAGAGGCTGCTGGATCAGGCCAAAGGCTCATCTAGCCCATCATCCTGTTCTCACAATGGCCAACTAGCTGCCCATTATGGGAAACCAATAAGCAGGATCTGAGCACAAGAACCCCCCCCCTCCTGCGGTTTCTAGCAACTGGTATTCAGAAGCATTTCTGCCTCCACACCTGGCTATAACCCTTTCCAAAACCGATTAACTATAGCATTTCCAATAGCCATTCTTTCCCCCAAGCCTGCAGCACCGAAGAGCAGGGCAGTGTCTCAGCATCCGCGGAGAGACTCAGAGCACACCAAGCACCCATGCTAAGTGATGCTGAGACCCTAAATCAGGCATAGGCAAACTCAGCCCTCCAGATGTTTTGGGACGACTCCCATCATCCCTAGCTAACAGGACCAGTGGTCAGGGATGATGGAAATTGTAGTCTCAAAACATCTGGAGGGCCAAGTTTGCCTATGCCTGCCCTAAATGCTCATCTCTCAAGCTAGTGCTTGGGACTACAATTCCCATCAGCCCAAGCCAGCTTGGGCAGTGGTCATGGATGATGGGCATTGTTGTCCAAAATATCTGGTGGACACCAAGATGGGTGTCCACCAGATATCTTAGGCTTCTTCTTCTTTGTCTTCTTTGGTAATCACTCGTAGCCGAGTAAGATTGTCTTCCATAAACACAGTTTTAACAATGAGTCCGTAAGTGACTGTGGAGGCCAATTCTGGATCCACACATCCTTCCACAGTGGGGGCATTGGTTCCCAGGTGGGAGTTGATCAAGGTGTGGATTTGCCAAGCGTGCCTTCCTCTTAGCACATTTCGCCCTCGTGTCCTGAGTTCGAGTGTCTTCAAAGTCCATGGCACCTTTGGTCAAGGCTGTTCTCCAACTGGAGCGCTCGCAGGCCAGTGTTTCCCAGTTGTCGGTGTTTATGCTACAAGATACCCCGCAGCTAATTATTTTACAATTCATCTGACTCAGAGGTAGAAAGCAATGGTTAACAAGTGGCTGATTGATATGTGAGTTTACTATCTTCAAACAAGGGTTGCTGAGAACTATGCACATGACCACATTTTTCCTTTCTAAGGGAAAGCAGAGCCGTGGAAGTGTGTGGCAACAATCCTTCTCGCATCTTGTTAATTGAGTCCAGGTGCTTGAAGTGTGGGGAAGCATACATGAAATAGGGAGATTGGGGAGCACGGTGGGGGGGGGGGACAGAATCCGAGAACCCTGAAATGCTAGCACATTATCTGAGCAATTGCTCCAGTGATATCCTGCCGTTTGCAGATGCAGGAAAGCAACCATCACATGGTACAGTTTATAGGGAAATCTTATCTTTATGCAAAATACTGAATCCCCTTGATGTGTTATTATATGAGAAGTTCTCTCAGCATCATCCATTACCTCCTGGACATATATATCGTTACATCCAGACAATTGTCTCCATTGTGCAGTAAAAGAAACACATTTTCCTGCTGCAACCTGGACAAGGATATCTCCCTCCCATTAAAAAAAAGGGGTCATTGATCATCATTTGCATAATAGTACGTTCTGCAATGCTGTAGTTTCTTTTTTTATCATATGATTTTTATTGATTTCATATTACATTAACACTCAAATTTTCATCATATTATATTACATACAATAATCTTAAAGCTCCGCCGAGCTATGACTTCCCTCCCTCCTTTCAACAGTTTTTAGATATTATTTAGCCTCTAACCCTTTTGTTTTTTATCTATCTCTGACCTTTTTTTATCTTCCTCCTCTGATTTCAGTCAGAGATTATTTGTAGTTTCCATTTATGTTGTGGTTTTTTAACTGCAAGGTTTTATTTTCCATTTAAAACTTAAAATTATGTACATATTTATTGAAAACTTTTAGCTGCACCACCATTCATTATTTTTTTTAAAAAAACTGAAGATTTTGGGGTTGTTGTTTTTTAAAAGAGAGAGAGAGAGATTTTAAAAAATACATTAAAATCCAGAATTAAGATATAGGTTTGTAGAAACAATGCACAGCAGAAAATGAATCAATAAATGAAGAATTTGGCATGCATTCCAGATGGTAGATACTAGGTGAAAAGTCAGGTGTCGAATTTGGTCAGAGGCTTAGTGGTAGCAGCAGGTCAGGCATTGCCAACCTTGTTGTTGTTGTTGTTCAGTCGTTCAGTCGTGTCCGACTCTTCGTGACCCCATGGACCAAGGCACGCCAGGCACACCTATCCTCCACTGCCTCTCGCAGTTTGGCCAAACTCATGTTGGTAGCTTCGAGAACACTGTCCAACCATCTCGTCCTCTGTCGTCCCCTTCTCCTTGTGCCCTCCATCTTTCCCAACATCAGGGTCTTTTCTAGGGAGTCTTCTCTTCTCATGAGGTGGCCAAAGTACTGGAGTCTCAACTTCAGGATCTGTCCTTCTAGTGAGCACTCAGGGCTGATTTCTTTAAGAATGGATAGGTTTGATCTTCTTGCAGTCCATGGGACTCTCAAGAGTCTCCTCCAGCACCATAATTCAAAAGCATCAATTCTTCGGCGATCAGCCTTCTTTATGGTCCAGCTCTCACTTCCGTACATTACTACTGGGAAAACCATAGCTTTAACTATACGGACCTTTGTTGGCAAGGTGATGTCTTTGCTTTTTAAGATGCTGTCTAGGTTTGTCATTGCTTTTCTCCCAAGAAGCAGGCGTCTTCTAATTTCGTGACTGCTGTCACCATCTACAGTGATCATGGAACCCAAGAAAGTGAAATCTCTCACTGCCTCCATTGCCAACCTATTCTGTCTATATCTCGTGAAGCAATTCAGCCACTGAAAACTGCTGCTGGGGTGGGGGGTTATTGCTGCAAGCAGGCCATTCCTCCTCCCCAGCAATGTTCAGCAGAAGTATTCAGTGATTCAGCATATGCTCCAGCTCCACCTCTTCCTTCTCAGCCCCTACCACGGGCTGGTCAAAGGTCCTCCTCCCCACTCCCCAGTGAGGCTCTGCACTGTTCAGGATGGGCAATGGAGAGAGCCAGTTGGAAAAATGCTCTGGGGAGATGGCAAATAATAATAATAAATAATAATAATAATAATAATAATAATAATTTATTTGTACCCCGCTCATCTGGCTGGGTCCCCCCAGCCACTCTGGGCGGCCTCCAACAGATATTAAAATACATTAAAATATCACAGGTTAAAAACTTCCCTAAACAGAGCTGTCTTGAGGTATTTTCTGAATGTCAGATAGTTGTTGATCCTTTTAACCTTTGAAGGGAGGGCGTTCCACAGGGCGGGCGCCACTACCGAAAAGGCCCTCTACCTGTTTCCCTGTAGCTTTGCTTCTCACAGTGAGGGAACCACTAGAAGGCCCTCGGCGCTGGATTTCAGTGTCCGGGCTGAACGATAGGGGTGGAGACGCTCCTTCAGGTATACAGGACCGAGCCCGTTTAGGGCTTTAAAGGTCAGCACCAACACTTTGAATTGTGCTCGAAAACGTACTGGGAGCCAATGTAGTTCTCTCAGGACCGGTGTTATGTGGTCCCAGCAGCCACTCCCAGTCACCAGTCTAGCTGCCGCATTCTGGATTAATTGCAGTTTCCGGGTCACCTTCAAAGGTAGCCCCACATAGAGCGCATTGCAGTAGTCCAAGCGGGAAATAACTAGAGCATGCACCACTCTGGCGAGACAGTCTGCGGGCAGGTAGGTTCTTAGCCTGCGCAGCAGATGGAGCTGGTAAACAGCTGCCCTGGATACAGAATTGACCTGCGCCTCCATGGACAGCTGTGAGTCCAAAATGACTCCCAGGCTGCGCACCCGATCCTTCAGGGGCACAGTTACCCCATTCAGGACCAGGGAGTCCCCCACACCCGCTCGCTCCCCAAGACTTTGGAGCGTCCTCCCGGTGGCTGTCTCTGGCATGTCCCTTCAGTCCAGAGTGCCAGTAATCTGCGACCCTTTTCTTATGAAAAGAGCACACAGGTCTTCTAGCATCACGCAGCAAGAAGAAAGACTCATCTGTAGCTCTAAACTACTTTATTTACAGTCTATATACAGAGACTCCATAATCACGTCTGTGTTCTCCGAACAAGAGTACAAACTGCAACACGGCAGAAGTGAAACTAAATCATACAATAACAACACTTAGGCAGAAGAGATAAGACAGACTTCCGTTCCCACACTCTCTCAGACACTCATGTGATTTACACTAATCACAACAGCCCTGCTGAAGCAGCAGAGGATATATAAAAATCCTAACATGCTTCACCTTCTGCAACATCTGGAGGGGAGCACCTCCATCCCCAAGGACCAGACTTCAAGCCCCACACCACTCGGCTTCTACTGCTTCCTCCTCCTCCACCTCCTGGGTCTGCCAAACCATGCCAGATCCCAATAGAACAGAGGATCCTGTGACACACTGTGCTGGTCCCGTGGGTTACCCGAAAGGTGAGGTCCAAGTCCGGTCCGTGGTCAGAGGCAGTCCGTAGTCACTGAAGCTGGGTGCAGGGCAGGGAGTCAGGCGAAGTCGGGAACAGGTAGGCAAGCAGGGAACCAGGGTGGGTCAGGAGCTCAGGCAGGAAAACAGGACAGGTTTCAAGCAGGAACTGGTCACCAACAATGTTGCTCCTGCAACTTGGGGCTGGGGCTGGCCAGCTTTTATCTGCCCCGAGGCATAGGGCAGCCCCTCTAGTGACTCGCCTCTCCTGGCTTGGAGGCGAGCACTCCTCCTGCGGGAACTCAGTTCCCTTCGCCTCTCTGCCCTGAGCCTCTGCAGCTCAGGAGAGGCTGGAGGGTTACCGGACCCAGAGGCAACCTCCGCTTCCCCTGACGGGGCTGGGAGTGGAGCACCTGCAGGCAATGGGTCCTCCATCCAATCAGGAGCCAGAGCAGATTCAGCAGATGCCTGCACCTGAGGATCCAGCACAGGTGAGGACCCTTCCGACTCAGGCCCTAGCCCCGGCTCTGCTGGTTCTGGAGGCAGGGAATCCTGTGCAGGCTGGGATCCCTCAGGTTCAGCATCTGAGTCTGAATCCCAGGCCATCACACACACAAAGTGAAAATGGCCATGGGATATCCACAGTAGTCAATTAGTTGTGCATTTCATAATGATTTATCATAAGAGGCAAGGCAAACACCCAGTTCCATCGTTATTCCGTATGCATTTTGAAAACGAGGGATTCAAAGACTAGATGGAACTAACAAATCTGGGGTGTAGGGTCACCTCTCCAAGGAGAAAAACGCTGCACGTATCATCGGTCATTCCATATTTCCTTGCTGTTTTGGGGGTGGTCAATATGCCCCTATCCTTTATAGAGCACCCATATCTGCTTCCAAAAGATTTGTCATGCATCCCACATTTACAATGCAAAGTATATCAATTAAATGCCCCCTCCAAGGGAGAGAGAGGGGGGGAATTGAAATTATTAAGCACACAGTAAAAACGTAAAGTGCGCAATTGATTTTAGATTTTCCGTTATGCACGCCGCACATAATTACCACCCATAAATCTCTGCCAAAAAGGCATAACCCGGTGAGGCGCTTTGACACTGTTGTTCAAGGAGCGCCATAATAAATTCAGGAGGAATATATTGCAAGCACGGAAAGAGACGTTAGTGCAGAAGGAAACGTTTAAGCTAAAACCACAGCATTCGTGGAGAGAGTGCAAAAAAGCAGCCCCCTTTGGCTTGATCAGTAAGTACCTCTTGTTGGAAAAAGTTAATATCTATGCATCATTTATGCCTGCTGCAGCAGAGTACAAAAGGGAAAAAAATGGGAATAGAATAAGTATTTGTTAACACACATGACACAGTGCAGAATAAAAATGTTAACAGGGCCTATAGATTTCCATTTCCTTATCTCAAACCAATAGTACAAGTGGCAATCTTCCTTTAAAAAAACACACACAAACAAACTTCTGGTGGATGAATATGTTGGGTGTTTTGTATTGCAAAAGATAAGTGCTGCCTGGTGATTGAATACATACTTATTTCCCTGCCACAGCACTACAAGTTCTCAAGGACTACTAAAAAGCAAGCTGATCGGCTCCAGGCCTGGCCAGTGCTGCCAAATGAAGAGGTTGATTTCCTAAACCAACAGCGAAACATGCACTAGTGAAAAGACAGCGAGAATAGTCAAAATCCTACTGATTTGATACCTGATTTCTGGTTAAAAGACGCCTGCTTCTTGGGAGAAAAGCAATGACAAACCTAGACAGCATCTTACAAAGCAGAGACATCACCTTGCTGACAAAGGTCCGTATAGTTAAAGCTATGGTTTTCCCAGTAGTGATGTATGGAAGTGAGAGCTGGACCATAAAGAACGCCGAAGAAATGATGCTTTTGAATTCTGGTGCTGTAGGAGACTCTTGAGAGTCCCATGGACTGCAAGAAGATCAAACTGATCCATTCTGAAGGAAATCAGCCCTGAGTGCTCACTGGAAGGACAGATCCTGAATCTAAGGCTCTAAGACTTTGGCCACCTCATGAGAAGAGAAGACTCCCTGGAAAAGACCCTGATGTTGGGAAAGATGGGGACGGCCCTCCTGTCTTCCCCTGCCTCCCACAGTTTGGTCAGACTCATGGGCATACCCAGGAGGGGCAGAGGGGGCAGCTGCCCCCCCCTAGAAGGCAGCCCTAGAAGCAAAAATGATCAGCGTCCATTCAAAGCAAACCTGAACGACCATGGCTTGCCCCCCCCCTAGTTTTGATCCTGGGTACGCCCCTGGTCAGACTCATGTTGGTAGCTTCGAGAACACTGTCCAACCATCTCGTCCTCTGCTGTCCCCTTCTCCTCCCTGCTTCCTCACGTATGTGCAATCTTATTTATTCTTATATTATATTTCTGCTGCGTTATTCAAACTCCTATAATAAACTCGCTCTTTTCTTTTTATTCCTCATTCCTCTTGCGATATACTACTTATATTATTCACTAACCTACTTTTCCCAGGTTTTCCATATATATATATTGACATATTCCCATTCTTTGTTGACCTTTTGAATGGAACCTCCTCTCACCGACGCCGTTAATTTTGGCATACTCCTAAATTCACAAATTTTTAATCTCTAAAAAAGATTTAAAATAATTTTTTATTTATACCCCACCCATCTGGCTGAGTTTCCCCAGCCACTCTGGGCAGCTCCCAACAGAATTAAAAGCACAATAAAACATCAAACATTAAGAACTTCCCTAAACAGGGCTGCCTTCAGATGCCTTCTAAAAGTCAGATAGTTGTTTATTTCCTTGACATCTGACGGGAGGGCATTCCACAGGGCAGGTGCCACTGCCAAGAAGGCCCTCTGCCTGGTTCCCTGTAACCTCACTGGGAGGGAACCGCCAGAAGGCCCTCGGAGCTGGACCTCAGCTGAATGATGAGGGTGGAGATGCTCCTTCAGGTCTACTGGGCCGAGGCCATTTAGGACTTTAAAGGTCAGCAGCAACACTTTGAATTGTGCTCAGAAACGTACTGGGAGCCAATGTAGGTCTTTCAGGACCAGTGTTATGTGGTCTCGGTGGCCACTATCAGTCACTAGTCTAGCTGCCGCAGTAGTGCCAGCCCCAGCTGCATTGCCAGCAATTTTGGTGGCTCCTTGGTTGGCGTTCTTATTTTTCAAATTTTATATTCTTTATTGAAAAATAAAAAGTGCAAAATTACAAGTGCACAGAGTAAGATAAGACACAAAGAAGAAGATGAAATAGTGCCCATAGATTTGTAGAATGGCATTATGAGGTTCTAATCAGAATGAGTCTGACCCACTGTGGACTTTTACTATTTGTGATAAATCAGCACAGCAAAGATGGGAAAGATAATCTAAAAACCCCTGCAGGTGGACATTTATTTTGTATCGTGAGCTAGCCGCTCCCTGTTTCTGTTGAGTCCACAGTGGCACATTTGCAAATGACTCCATCTCAGTAACTTCTCACTTGTATTGTTTCCTCTTTTTTTGCTGAGGGATGGAGACTGTAAGGTCATCAGCAGAATGTCCCGGAAAACGGCCTATTCCTTGGAAGGCTGAATGCTTAAAGCTGCAGCCTCTGGTCTTGCGTTCCAATCAGGATTACAACAGAGAACTGCCATAACTGTAAGGCAACACCTCCTATTAATCATCTTTGGCTCTTGCGAGTGATGCCACTGAGATGGATCAGGGATTCTCTCAGGGACCAATTTGCACATTTGCGGGCTATGTTGCTGCCAGTCTCTCAACCCCCATACCCTTCTCTTGAAAGAGACCTGAAAACACACTGGGAAAACTCCTCATTGGGGTGTAGCTTCAGCCTCACAGGTTTCTGAGATGTAAGCAGTATAAAATAGACTATTATGTGCTAACTCTTTGAGTCCAGGCAATCTGGCCTCTGTGTTCATTGGGGGCGGAGGGACAGGAGAATAGCAACTCAATGTCGAGAAGTGAGTGTTACCCCCTGAAATGCCATGCTATGTCAGATATGGGATGTAGGAGACCCTGGTCTAGTTGCTATGGTTATGGCTGCGATGCTGGCAGACCTTCTCTGGGAGTCAGATAATTGTCTGCTTGCCTTTTCTAAAGCAGCATTGCTTCTTTATTTTTTTTGTTTTTAAATTACTGCAGGGCTCCTGTCTATCAGCGCAAGACTGGGATTAATTCTCCCGTCCTGCATGCATGCACACAAACAACAACATGCAAACAAAGCAAGCCGTTGAGTCACTGCCCCCATAAAAATATACACAGATTGGGTTGGATCTCAAAATTCAGGACATACCAAATGCTGAACTCCTCCTCTCCGAACTTAAAAGAGGGCTGAGTGGGGGTTGCATTTTTGCCATGATTTCTTCCTCCTCTCAAAAGGAAGATCCCTTTAGCTGTAAATTAAGGGGAGGCAAATTTGTTCCCGTGCTTATCACTGAGCCTAGGAGTCCAATTTTTGCATTGTTGCAATGCCTGTGTTTTGCTATTTTTAGAGTCAATTGAGGAGGCTGCCAGTTTTCTTTCCCTCTCTCTCTCCAATCAATATTAGCAAGCTATTCAAGACCATCAACAAAGCAATCCATTATGGGTCCAGCCTTCTGGCAGGAAGATACGTTACATTTATTATAACACCAACGCTGCTAAGGAGACACTATAATGCTGGTAATTAACTATTTAAACCTAGACTGACGGATTCCCATTTATGCAGCCTCTCTGCTTTGTAAGTACTAATGGCTGCACTCCTGATTTATTTATTTTTATTCCCCTCTTTCCTGGGAAGCAATTGCCCAGGACAGGAAGTGATGGCAGTTTTAATGGCAGACGGAGCTGACTGGGCCAAAGGCTAAATGTGGACAATTGTCAGCTGATAGTAAATAACATGAAGTTCTTTTGTGAGATTCGAAGCTAATCCTCCACTCAGAGGACTGATCTGCTTCCCCCTGCAAAAAGAACACCAAAAACAGCCGTTTGCAGTGGCGGGGGAGACCCTGAAGGCACATAGATGTCAATTCCATATTTACACAGATCCTCTTGAAAGAGTGGACAGCATTTGAGATTGCTAACATCTTTTGGAACTTAGTCCTCTGAAACTGAGGATCCCCTTGAGGGAATGTCTAGAGGGAGATCCAGCAAAAGACCTTGGGATATGTCAGTCCCCAAGAACACTGACACCAAAAAGTCCAAGCCAAAGAGCGAGGAATTAACATGCGTCTCCAAGGCTCCAAGTGAATCTGGAACCTCCTTGTGAGTTTGTCATACCTGAAACTCCTTCACCAACAGCTGTAGTTAGGGTGTGGTCTGGGAGGCCAAACTATGTAAGGCCTTCCTCTTGAGACTTCTAGCATCTGGAAACAGCTCATATATTCATCTCCTTGTTCTCATCTCTCTTCCTGGCTGAGCTGTGTCTTCTGAGCTGAGCCAGTGTGGTGTAGTGGTTAAGAGCGGTAGACTCGTAATCTGGTGAACCGGGTTCGCGTCTCCGCTGCTCCACATGCAGCTGCTGGGTGACCTTGGGCTAGTCACACTTCTTTGAAGTCTCTCAGCCCCACTCACCTCACAGAGTGTTTGTTGTGGGGGAGGAAGGGAAAGGAGAATGTTAGCCACTTTGAGACTCCTTTGGGTAGTGATGAAGTGGGATATCAAATCCAAACTCTTCTTATTCTTATTCTTCTTCTTCTTCTGGTGTTGATCTTGGGCTGCTGCTTCACCTTGCCCCTGGATCACGTTTTTGACCTGAACGGGTTCTCCGTGCTTGACCCTAGTTTGTTTGGACTGCAGCACCTTCGTCCCTGATATCCTTGGTGGGATGTTACCAACTGGGACCTCATTCCCTGAGGCCACACACTGGAGCACAACAGAGTTAAAGTTGTGAGAAGTTGACGAAGCCAACCTGAAAGTTTGAAGGCTCTATCTCCTCAGACTACAAACCCCAGAGACTGATGCTGTGACTGGACAGGAACTGAGAGTGTTCCAGATGTTTCCTCCCCAGCCCATGAACTTGTCATAGCCTGAACGTCCTCCTTCACAGAAGATTTTATTCCCTGCCTTTGGGTTCCTTGATTTGCTCTTCATCATCTTTTGGGGTCAGTGTGCCGCTTCTGTGTTCCCACTCCATGATGCATTGCTTTTATCTATGTGTGGGTGTCAGAAGGCCCCAAGCACAATACATTTGGGGGGAAATGGTGTGTGTGTATCTTTTCTTAGTTATCACAATGATGATTGTTATTAATGGTGGTTCTCCCAAGGAAGACAAGGTAATCTGACACCGACTACTTCAGAGGGAATTGCAGGCTGCCGGGGGAACAAGATAAGCTATGTAAGGCCTAACTTACGGTGACCTTTCTTTCTTCCCTGAAAACCACTTGCTTTAGAAAAATCTCCACGCTCATAAATCACCATCACTCACCACCGCTTGGAACAAGCGGGATGCTTTTGCTACATTTATCATGGTTTAAGGAATGTTGACATGTTGTTCTCTTCTGAATTTAAAAGTTCTCTCTCTTCCCCTCCCCCTTCCCTCTTCTTCTGCTTCTTCTTCTTCTTCCTCCTCCTCCTCCTCCCTTCCTTGTCTGAAAGCTCTCCAGATAAGCGACACCCGTCTATGGAGACTCATTTGGATAGACGAGATTGGATGTGCGATTAAGGCGATTAAGTGGGGACTGGGAAGCTTAACCTTGCACAGAAGGACCCCTCCGAAGGAAGACAAAGGGGTGGGGAGGACACAAGAGCAGGAGCTCACGAAGTTAGACTGCAGCTCATAATCACGGCTGATGGCTCCCTCGTTTGTCACAGCAGACAGCCGAGGCAAAGGTTCTTTGCTTGGAAGGAAGCTGTGGGAATGCGTGGGAGGAAAGGGACCCCTTCATTCGATTGGCTGCCCACCCACCCACCGTCGAGGTGCCTGGGAGGTCATTTACTGGCAGGGGAGGAGAAGCTAAAGTCACGTCAAGCCCATGTTTGCATGTATATATTTATTTCCTTAAGGAGAACTGTCATCCTTACGGGTCTACTTCTCAAGAGTTTTAGTCTTGTTTCATTTTCTTTTTTGAAATTTCTATTGAAGCAAAGCAAACAAATAAAAAATAATACAAGTACAAATTACACTACAGGGTTTTTGGACCCTTGGGGTGTCTTCCAACACTGCAATTCTACAATCCTTTGATTTTATGGACTACACACACACACACACACACACACACAAAGACTTAACACCAGGCAAGCAGAGTACTTAGGAGCATTAGGAAATCTGAATTTCACATTGGGCCGTGGAGAGAACGTCCTGTGCGTCTGTATTTGTTGTATATATGATAAAACACCACCAAACAGCACTGAATTTTTGCAGGGTCCTCCAAGCCTTTGGCAACGTGCAATTTATGAGTTGTTGCTTTTCCCAGCTAATGCTAAACTCCGCAGATTTTTATGCCAAAGTGAGAGTCACACATCCTATGAGGTTTTCCATTTGCGGACTGCTGAGGTTCCGGCAGCCACCAGCTCCCCTGCCAAGAGTTCCTGAGAGCTAAACCTTTCTGCTGATAATCCCGTTAAAAGCTGCAGTGAAGTTGGAAGGGATGTTTGAGCGTTGCGATCATTGCTTGGAAAACGGTTGTCCAGAATTTGAATATTTGTCGGCGGTCCCACCGTAAGACTAGGGGGTATTATCGGGGTTCAAGGATGCACCCCAGCCCTGCCAAACCCCTCAGGAGTCATGAAAGAGGCCCAGTAAGGGATGAGGAATGGCTTAGGGAGCTGGGTATGTTTAGCCTGGAGAAGAGAAGGTTAAGGGGTGATATGATAGCCATGTTCAAATATATAAAAGGATGTCATATAGAGGAGGGAGAAAGGTTGTTTTCTGCTGCTCCAGAGAAGAGGACACGGAGCAATGGACTCAAACTACAAGAAAGAAGATTCCACCTCAACATTAGGAAGAACTTCCTGACAGTAAGAGCTGTTCGACAGTGGAATTTGCTGCCAAGGAGTGTGGTGGAGTCTCCTTCTTTGGAGGTCTTTAAGCAGAGGCTTGACAGCCATCTGTCAAGAATGCTTTGATGGTGTTTCCTGCTTGGCAGGGGGTTGGACTGGATGGCCCTTGTGGTCTCTTCCAACTCTATGATTCTATGATTCTATGATTCTAGTCTGGGGAGAGGGGGCGTGGCTTGAGGAGAGTCCCAGGAGCCAGATAGAAAGACTTGGAGGGCCAGATTCATTCCCCACGTCCCTACCAGAAGTGCAAGCACTTTAAGCATTGGGAGGAGAAAGTGTCTAAATATTGTCATTACTCTACACTAGTCAATTGCTAGAGGGAGAATGAATTCTGCATAATCAATGGCAAGGCATCGATTTGAACAATCAACCCAGGATGCAGAATCCAACCCTTCTAGGTGTAGAACCCGGGTTAGGTTGCTACTTTGCTCCTGCCTCGGAAAAACTGATTGCTCATTTGGGACTGTGGTGGAATACTTATCTACTACACAACAGCAGGGACCGAAAAGCTCTAATAAGAGTTGGGCATTTCTGCTCCAGGACCACCCAGAAGCTCCCCTGGAACCTAAAATGAGCTAGTAATCATCCTCATCCCCAGAGCACCACCCTTTGTTTTTCACCTGCTCCTTGGACAAATTACATTGTCATGGTAAATCAGGAAGATCCTGCTATGTTAATTTCAATCGATTTTTTAAAAAGGAAATTCTTTAACTGTCACTTTCTTAGAAACAATTCTCCTCCCGGACGCACTTTCTCTGCCACATGCTCTGTGCAACAGAACCATCTCTGTCACATGGTCCCTGCTGGGCATTGCCTTGCATCCCAAATGGAGAGCAACCTCTTTGCTTTGAAAGATTGGACAGATTCATGGAGCGGAGGGCTATCGGTGGCTATCAGTCATGATGGCTTGGCTTGGCCTGCACACGTGGAGGCAGAAATGCTTCTGAATACCAGTTGATGGAAACCACAGGAGGGAAAAGTGCCCTTGTGGTCAGATCTTGCTTGTGGGCTTTTTCCATCTGTGTGGGATGGTGAGATGGTCATCAGACCATCCTAGGCAGGGAGGGCTATAAAGGTGTATGCGTATCTGGAGGCGGTTGGAGGATGGATGGCGGCTAACAGATTGAGGTTGAATCCTGACAAGACAGAAATACTGTTTTTGGGGGACAGGAGGCGGGCAGGTGTGGAGGACTCCCTGGTCCTGAATGGGGTAACTGTGCCCCTGAAGAACCAGGTGCGCAGCCTTGGAGTCATTCTGGACTCACAGCTGTGCATGGAGGCACAGGTTAATTCTGTATCCAGGGCAACAGTCTACCAGCTCCATCTGGTACGCAGGCTGAGACCCTACCTGCCCGCGGACTGTCTCGCCAGAGTGGTACATGCTCTAGTTATCTCTCGCTTGGATTACTGCAATGCGCTCTACGTGGGGCTACCTTTGAAGGTGACCTGGAAACTACAACTAATCCAGAATGCGGCAGCTAGACTGGTGACTGGGAGCGGCCGCTGAGACCACATAACACTGGTCTTGAAAGACCTACACTGGCTCCCAGTATGTTTCCGAGCACAATTCAAAGTGTTGGTGCTGACCTTTAAAGCCCTAAATGGCTTCGGTCCAGTATACCTGAAGGAGCGTCTCCACCCCATCATTCTGCCCGAACACTGAGGTCCAGTGCTGAGGGCCTTCTGGCGGTTCCCTCACTACGAGAAGCCAAGTTACAGGGAACCAGGCAGAGGGCCTTCTCGGTAGTGGCGCCTGCCCTGTGGAACACCCTCCCTTCAGATATCAAAGAGAACAACAACTACCAGACCTTTAGAAGACATCTGAAGGCAGCCCTGTTTAGGGAGGCTTTTAATGTTTAATAGATTATTGTATTTAATGTTCTGTTGAAAGCCGCCCAGAGTGGCTGGGGAAACCCAGCCAGATGGGCGGGGTATAAATAATAAATTGTTGTTGTTGATGATGATGATGTTGTTGTTATCCTGTTTGGAATGGGACCCTCCCTGAGCAACAGGGCTACCCTGCCTCCAGTGTGTTTCTGTAGAATCATAGAATCTTAGAGTTGGAAGGGACCCAAGAGTCATCTAGTCCAACCCCCTTGCAATGCAGGAATCTCAGCTAAAGCATCCATATATGCTCTTCATTTCTACTTCCTGGCCTTGTTCCCCAGCTCTGCCTCTTGGACTGGTTCTCTAGCTCTGATTAGGGATTGGCTGCTGACTCACCCCTGAGAAGTGCCATGGTTCAGTAGTGGAGCATTCATTTCACATGTGGAAGGTCCCATCTGGCATCTCCAGATGGGTCTGGAAGACAATTAGAACATAAGAAGAACCTGCTGGATCAGGCCAATTGTCTATGTAAGTCCAGCATCCTATTCTCACAGTGACCAGCCAGCTGTCTATGGAAAGCCCCAAAATAGTACCTGAGTGCAACCACAATCTTCCCAGTTGTAATTCCCAGCAACTGGCATTCAGGGGCGTATTGTCTCATAACAGTGGTGGTAGCCACTACCAGTCAATGTAGACAATACTGAGATAAGCGGAACATATTGCAGATATTGATACGGCACAGCATGAAGCAACTTGATACATAAAAACTTGCTCCTTTTGGAATAAAACATTGTCCAGGCTCAAAAGTTTGATTCAAAGCTTTACTTGCAGAACTTTCTGCAAAACAGAACAAAAAAACCAGTAAATGATACATTCAAACAATTCCATAAGATCGTGTGCACATCCAGCACAGGCTCAGCATCTTAAAAATAACTTTGAATCGGACTGAGATGAAAACTCTGGGCTCCTGGAGTGAGTAATTCACATCTTATTCCTACTCTGGCTGGGAACAAAATACCAAAGACCAACTCCCCAATATGACAATTTGCAAGTCAATACCTTTCATGTGATCTAAAGTTAAACACTCATGTGTTAGCTAGCAGAGAACAAGAATAGTTAATTACCAACCCATCTGGGTGTTTAGAGAACTCTTTTTGCTCTCTTTTTTAGCTTCAGTGGAATCTTCCAGTTAAACCCTTAAAGCAATACACACAGACATTCTCCATTTCACTGTGAAATAAAAAATCATACTAAACAGATCAGGGGCCTGATTCTGTGTACGGCAACTCCCTCTGTTCCTATATGGTTCATTCCTGACATGTGCCATTGAACCATTGTTCCTCCAATAGCAGAAGCCATATTTAGTTGGTCTCTGCATCTCACTCACCCTGAAAGGTTCCAGCTTCATTCTAGCCCTTTGCTCTACTAATCATGTTGCTTGACCTCAATAGCTTGCTTTGCTGCAATATTTGAACTAGAATGGGGAGCACTGCCCCCCAGGGATGTGAGATCCAACTGGCACGGAGTTGGGCAATTCGTTATTATCCGGCCCTACACATCACACGGAACGTTAAAGGGCATTTAACAGCTGAAAGGACTCCATTTCTAACTAAAGTGCATCTCAGGGTTGCCAGCAAACCCCAGGCATAAAGGGATATTTTTTTTATTGTAATTTATTTCTCAAGGCAACCTCATTCCAGCATACATTTTAAGGACAAAGCAAAGCACTTTAAGAGCATTGTCAAGCCTGCAGCAGTGATACCTGCTTCTGTCTACTGTTTAATGGCTCTTCTTCGGACTGGGAGGGGGAGCAGATATTGTAGTGTTAATGCTTGTAGGAAAACATAGAGTTTATGGGGAAGAGAGCCGTAATACCCCTTCAGCCATCTGGACAACAAAAATACAACGGGGAGTTTTCAAAACGCATTCAGCTTCTTTGAAATGGAACTGGGCCGTAAAAACAAACAAACAAGGTTGTTTCTGTCGGGTCGGGAAACAGGCACAAAGCTGAAGATGCGCTTGTAATATCTCTGCGGCACAATCACAGGTGACCGGGTTGTTTTGAAAGTCAAACAGTGCCTTCTGCTCCCAGTTAAAGCAGACAAATGGTTATGGCAAGCAAAAGGCCAGGAGAAATGGCTGCCGATGCTGGTGGAAGAGAGAATCATTCGGCTTTCATATGGAGATATGGACAGCATCAGCGGAGGGTCTACGGAATGGCTGTGGTTCCTAAGAACGTAAGAAAACCTTCCTGGATCAGGCCAATGGCCCATCGAGTCCAGCGTCCTGTTTTCACAGTGGCCAACCAGATGCCTGTGGGAAACTGGCAAGCAGGATTTGAGCACAAAATAACACTCTCTGCTCCTGTGGTTTCCAGCAACTATTACGCAGAAGCAGGCCCAGACAGAGGGGGGGCATATGGGCCACTTGGCCCGGGCCTCCGATTCCAAAGGGGGCCTCGGTCAGCATATTCACAATCGCTCACCTGAGGTGAAAGTAAAAAATCAGAAGAAGAAAAAACAGAAAACACGAAGGGCAGGAGGGTGGTGCGTTTCAACCTGCTAATGGCGGCCTCTGGTTGTGTTGGAGAGGTGAGGGATTGTGAATACACCCTCGGTAAGCAAGTACGGTCTTAGTCAAGTCAAGTGTTTGTGATGGTGGACCATGTTTTTCATGCTGTTAAAAGTTGGTGAGTTTTTGTTTGAAATCTTGTTTGCCAAAAATTTAAACCACGCCACATTATCTACCTGGGCAACATTATCTACCTGGCCCGAGCCTCTGCTGTTGGGCCTCTGCTGTTGGGCCTCTGCTAAAAGGGCCACATTATCTACCTGGCCTGGGCCTCTGCCTGGCTCTGCAAGGGCCTGTGTAGAAGCATTGCTGCCTTCAGTTGTGTAGGCAGAGCATTCTATCACTTGCGAGGATACCATACCAATCATGGAACTGTAAAGTTGGAAGCGACCATGAGAGGCATCTAGTCCAATCCCTCGCAACGCAGGAATCTTTTGCAAAGGCTCGAACCCACAACCCTGAGATCAAGAGTCTTATGCTCTACCAACTGAGCTATCCAGAAGCTAATAGACTAATAGAATCTTAGAGCTGGAAGGGACCTTGAGGGTCATCTAGTGTCCCGTCCCCCTGCAATGAAGGAATCTCGGCTAAAGCATCCATAATAATGAGGGGGGGGGGTGAGAGAACATGGGTCCCCAGAAAAGTCTATAGTGGAGAAGATAGCTTTCCCCCATCAAGGAACCTGCTGTCCTGAGATCCTGATGTTTACGTGGGTAGGACAAATGCAGCTTCCTTCCTCCTAGCTGGGCAGGGCAAACACAGCTTCCTTCCTCTCCAGTGGGCAAAGCAAACATGTTCCTTTTTTAAAAGAAAATATGTTTTTATTCATTTCATAAAGTATAATACACACAAAACAAAAACAGAAACAGAAACAAGCACAAAACAGTCTTACTTTCACTTCACAATTTCCTTTAACATCTTAGTGTGACTTCCCCCACCTCTCCTCTCTGGGTTTCATTACCTTTCTTAGTTTAGCAGTTTCTTAGTTCTCGTATGTTCACATTCACATTTCAATACCTATTATTTTAACATCCATTATCTTTTCCTTTAAACCTTTGTTCAAATCATTCTATCCCACTTTACTACCCGGAACCTCAGATTACTTCCCTAGGATTACAGAAAAAAATGTAAACATTACAATATTTTTTCATACAAATTTTAAATTTTTTCCAATCTTCCTGCGCTGTTTCCTCCCTCTGGTCACGCAGTCTCGCTGTCAGTTCGGCAAGTTCCATATAGTCAATCATTTTCATTTGCCATTCTTCCACCGTTGGTATTTCCTGGCTCTTCCAGTTCTTTGCAATTAATAGTCTTGCTGCTGTTGTGGCATACAATACGAAAATATTGTCCTTTTTGGGAATTTCATCTCCTATAATACCCAAAAGAAAGGCTTCTGGTTTCTTTTGAAAGGTATCTTTAAGTACCTTTTTCATTTCATTATAAATCTTTTCCCAGAAATCCTTTATTTTGGGGCACGCCCACCACATATGAAAGAAGGTTCCTTCCTTCTCTTTACATTTCCAGCACTTGTTATCAGATACATGATACATTTTAGCAAGTTTAACCGGTGTTAAATACCATCTGTACATCATTTTCATCATATTTTCTTTTAACACAGTGCGTGCAGTAAATTTTTGTCCTTTCTTCCACAACCTTTCCCAAACCTTCAACATTATATTGTGCCCCAAGTCTTTAGCCCAATCAATCATTACTGATTTTACTTGTTCATCCTTTGTATGCCACTCCAGCAATAAATTATACATCCTGGAAAGATTCTTACTTTTAGTATCTAATAGTTCCAACTCAAGTCCAAAGCAAACACGTTCCCGCTCAAATGTGGAAGAGTGACACTGGAGTTAAACAGTGTCCATGCTGTGCTGCGACTATCTTTCAAATTCCAATGGTGCACTTCATCTTTTCTGTCAATTGCTCACCTGCAAAAGGTCCCGTAAGGGGAGGATGTGTGTGAAGACTGATGAGAGTCTTTCTGCGCATCCGTCTCCCCACTATTAACATCAAAGCAAAGAACTGGAAACAAGACCATCACTAATTAAACTGTAATCCCAGCGAAGTACCGATTGCTGCCTACCCAAGGATTAGATCTGTCACTGAAGAAAAATGTTGCCTTTTTCTTCCAAGACCTTTTCAGACCTTTCATCCAGAAAGGGAAAAATAACCCCAGTGTGTTATCAAGGCTACAAAATAAACCAGCAGATGGGTTTGCAAAAGGTGGTGACATTACATCTATTGCAAAGGTCAAAGGAGAGGGGGGGAGTATGCTTGAGTGATGGTTATAATCCACCAGCAAGGATATAGAGAAAGGTGTCTTACACCTCTCTGCCTGGCGATTTTATCCATCCACATTCGCCGCAACTTCCAGACCACAGCTCACAATGTTATTTCATCAGCCACCAATTCCTCATTTAAGTTAAAGCCTGGTTGACACAAACAGCAGGTTAGGTGGTAAAACTTTTCCAGGACTTCAGATTGCATGTGGAAGGTTGCAAACTCCTAGTCCCTTTTCATTTAAAAACAAAAAGAAAAGAAAAAAACTTTGTCCAGTGTATCTTCAGATATACTGAAGAAGTGTGCATGCACACAAAAGTTTATACCCAGAACAAACTTAGTTGGTCTCTAAGGTGCTATTGGATAATTATTTTTTTCTTTTATTTCAACTATGTCAGACCAACACGGCTACCTACCTGAATTTTAAAAAACCTTTGCTTTTTTTATATATACAGTGGGACCTCGACTTACGACGATAATGCGTTCCAACGCAATTTTCGTAAGTCGAAAACATTCGTAAGTCGAATCCCCATAGGAATGCATTGAGCAAAAAAAATTCGTAAGTCGAAAATTCGTAAGTCGAAATTTGTAAGTCGAAAAAATCCTATTAAAAGCGGCCGCGACTTCCATTCGTAAGTCAAAAAATTCGGTTGTGGCGGCCATTTTGTTTCTCCCGGAAGTCCTTCGTAAGTCGAAAAGCACGTAAGTCGAATCGCTCGTAAGTCGAGGTCCCACTGTATAAGAAAATCCAAAACGTTCTGACCCAAGAAAAGCCACATTGTACAACTGGAAGTGAATAATGCACTTAGGGGGATTTCTCTCTGTGTGTGCTTTTGTGTGAACCAAGACTTTTAGCAAAGCGGCATCAGTAATTTGGAAGGCTGTTCTTGTAGGAATCAGACAGGCAAGTACATTTCTGACATTTTGTCACCAGCTGAAATAGGTTTCGTTTCGCCAAGTGTTTTTAAAGAATTAATTTGATCTAGGGTTGATGATTTATTCTGCAGTTTATTATTTTACAATGCTACGTTTTAATACAGTGGTACCTCAGGTTACATATGCTTCAGCGGCAGCGGGAGGCCCATTAGCTAAAGTGGTGCTTCAGGTTAAGAACAGTTTCAGGTTAAGAACAGACCTCCCAAACGAATTAAGTACAGTGGTACCTCGCCTAACGAGTAACTCACCCAACGTCGTTTTCGCCTAACGAAGGACTTCCGGTAAAACAAAATGGCCACCGGAAACGAATTTCTCCGCCTAGCGAAAAGACGTCACGGGCGCTTTAAATAGGATTTTTTCGACTTACAAATTTTTGACGCGATTTTTTCGACTTACGAATTTTTTTTCAATGCGTTCCTATGGGGCTTCGCGGAACGCATTTTTTCACCTAACGACGATCGCGTCGGAACGCATTATCGTCGTTAGGCGAGGTACCACTGTACTTAACCAGAGGTACCACTATAATTTCATCTTAAACCACCTTAATATCTTTAATGAGTTGCTGGTGTATAAAAGGTAACGGACCCCTGACAGTTAAGTCCAGTTACTTAAATTCCACACAGTGATAAGAACTGCAAAGGTTTGGGTCCCTTCAAACTCAACAATTCTATGATTTGTTGATCCCCATCATGGTAAAGATAAAGGGACCCCTGACCATTAGGTCCAGTCGCAGACGACTCTGGGGTTGCGGCGCACATCTCGCATTAATGGCCGAGGGAGCCGGCGTACAGCTTCCAGGTCATGTGGCCAGCATGACTAAGCCGCTTCTGGCGAACCAGAGCAGCACACGGAAATGGCGTTTACCTTCCCGCCGGAGCGGTACCTATTGATCTACTTGCACTTGACGTGCTTTCGAACTGCTACCCTGTTTCCCCTTTTTTAATACGTAGTCATAAAGTAAGCCATGGCAGGTTTTTTTTACCTTTGTGAGAAGTAAGACGTATCCCAAAAGTAAGCCATGGTGCCGCCATTGTTCCCGTCGCCTCCTCAGCCCCTCCTGCGTGCGCAGGGAGCCAGCGAACCAGTGAGAGGCATGGGGGGGGAACGCGCCTCTTGCGGAGTTCTGCCCCGCCTGCTTAGCACGCAGGGAGAGGCGCGGGGGGGGGGAAAGACGCCTCTTCCTGCCCCGCCTGTTCCCCGTGCGCAGGGAACCAGCGAGAGGCGCAGGGGGAAACGCGCCTCTTGCGGAGTTCTGCCCCGCCTGCTCAGCGTGCAGGGGGAGGCTGTACCGTACCATACTGACGTAATAAAAATAAGACATCCCCCCAAAATAAGCCACCCTGTGTTTTCTTGAGGGAAAAAAATTATAAGACGGTGTCTTTAAAAGGGGGAAAGATGGTAGGTTGGCGGCTATCAAGTTAGATGCCTTTAAAAGAGGTTTAGACAAATTTATGGAGAAGGCTGTGAGCTGAGACCTCTGGGTATAGGGCGGAATATAAATTCAATAAATAATAAATAACAAGGCTATCAATAGCTACCAACCATGATGGTCAGAGGAAGTAATGCTTCTGAATATCCATTGCTGGAAACCACAGGAGGAGAGAATGCTCTTGTGCTCAGGGCCTGTAGACTTTTTTAATGTTCTTCCGGTGGCCCCACTGAAGTTTTTGCTCCTGGCCCTCCTGTCCACCACTGGCAACCGCAGGAGGGAATTGTGACCTTCAAGCTGAAAAGGTTCCTCATCCGTTCTAAGCTAATGGCCATTACTTCATCTTGCGGATGCAAACTCCATCAATTAATTGTGCAGATCTTTCTCAAGAACTGATGGCATTCCACTGGTTTTGACTGACATTGCCATTATTATTATTTATTGCTTTCCTACCACATTGGCACTCAAGGCCTGGGCCCCGCCATTGCAATACTCCCTATCCTTCCCCACTTCCCTCTGCAGAAGCTCGGAATGTAATAAGATCTCCCTAATTTACATTGAGTGAATTACGTCGGACGCAAATGCCTCTCTCCAGCCTGCCAGGATTGAATTGCTTTTCAAAATCACAATGCAAACAAAATCAAGGGCAGTACAGGAAGACGATAATCACCTCATTGAACAGTCAGCTGGATGGAAAGTTATCTCTAAAATATACATCAGCATCAGATAGCTTTAACCAGAATCTTGTAAATGGAAACTAATAGAATTGGGAATCTGTCCTGGGTTCCAGCCAGGATTGGTAGCTGTACAGATTAAACGATGTAAGTGATGCACACACTATTAGAGTCATTTTTAATGGCATGCATAAATGAATGCTGGTCTCTGATGTGTAATGCTTTAATGATGAGAACTTTATTTTCCCATTGTTAGTGGTTTCTGCCAGATTACATTTTCGGCAGACAAAGAAAACAGAAGGCTTTGCCTGTTAATTGAAGTGAACAGAGCAGAAGTTTTCCTCAGAATGACCACAGTGGAGAGTGACTGATAACATCCGGGCTAAGTTAAGAATGATTGTGGGTGTGTATTACTTTATCACTTGCACTATTTTCGTTAAAGTGACACGGAGTGCATGTGTGTGAACCTGTGTCCCTTCAGATGTTGGTAGACCAGTGGCGTAGCATGGGTTGCCAGAACCCAGGGCTGCATGGAGGGGGTGGGTGGGTGGGAAAGAGGGAAACGGATGGCATACGCATGCACATTGAACTGCCTTATGGCATCCACATCACCCAGGAGATTGCAGCCGCAGAGATAAGAAAATAAGAGTTGTTCCATTGTCTGGAGAGGTCACTTCCTGGTTCACATGGAGAAGTTGCTTTCAATGGAGTCCAACGACGGAAGCACACAGTTATATTGAGGGTGTTGAAATTTTGCACCCCCTAACAATTTTGCACCCGAGGCAACTGCCCCTGTGCCCCTCCCCACGCTACACAACTATGGTAGAGTCCATCTCCCATCAATCCCAGCTGGCATGATCAGGGAAGATGAGAGGGTAATCCAACAACATTTGGAAGGCCACAAGCTAGCTCGATGGTAGTGCTGTAGTACCGCTCTGATGATATTCCACTTGGTGGGATATAATTGACAGTTATCTCCTCCCCTGCCTTGCCTACTGCCTCCACAAGCATCTGAACATGTTGGTATATAGCTTTCACCTGCCACTCTTTTTTTTTGTGCAGGAAAAAAAAGAACAATAATAGCATATAACCAAGGTGGTGTTCATGGTTCTTCCTGTCCTTGTTTAATCCACACAACAACCCTGCAAGGTAGGTTGGGCTGAGAGACAGTGCCTGGCTCCTAGGTCAGCCACTGAGCTTCGTGGCTAAGCAGGGACACACTAACTTACACCACGCTGGCGTAGTTGTCACCCAAATTGAACAGAGACACCTTGTAATTTAATGTTATTTTAGACGTCGTCAATGTAGTGCATAATGCGTGGTGTAGTGGTTAAGAGTGGTAGACTCGTAATCTGATGAACCGGGTTCGCGTCTCCGCTCCTCCACATGCAGCTGCTGGTTGACCTTGGGCTAGTCGCACTTCTCTGAAGTCTCTCAGCCTCACTCACCTCACAGAGTGTTTGTTGTGGGGGAGGAAGGGAAAGGAGAATGTTAGCCACTTTGAGACTCCTTCGGGTAGTGATAAAGCGGGATAACAAATCCAAACTCTTCTTCTTCTTTACACTTCTGTCCAGGCTACTGTTGGGGCAAGTGCTCCTTCTGGCCCACCCATCCTGCTCTCCCCCCCCCTCACACACACAAAGCTATTATTTAGCTAGATCAAACCCCCATGCTCAGAAGCAGTATACCTCTGAATTCCAGTTGCTGGGAAGTGATGATGTGTGAGGTCTATTGCCTCCAAGTTTTCTCTACAGGTTGCAATAGTGGAAGGGCCATAGCTCTGTGGCTCCAGGTTCAATCTCCATCATCTCCAGGTAGGACAGGGAGATATTTCCTGCCTGAAACCCTGAGGAGGCTCTGCCAGTCAGTGTAGACGCTACTGAGCTAGATGGAGCAAGCAAGAAGAAGCTTCCTATGATCTGTGGCCACCTGATCCAGCCAGGCAGTTTTCTTCTTGTGCTCTTGCTTGCAGAGCTCTCTTTCTCTCAAAGCCACTTAACTGAGGGTGGCATTAAGCAGCAAGGTGGGAAAGGAAGGCAAAGGAAGCTATTTGTGGAAGAGAAAAGGGTAACTCCCCTGGAATGCTTTGACAAGCTGTCAGGCTGAATGATCGGATAAAAATGTCCAACTGCACTACCGTGCTTTGGAAGATCTGACATGCAGATGCCTTGAACACCGGCAAGCTCAAGCCATCTCTGTGCTCCCTCTGCGCTTTTTAAAAAGAAAGTTAGCCTGCTTCAATTTGGAAGCTGACCTGCCTTTGAGCAAATAAATAGAACTCTTAAAGGGAGTTAAAAAGAAAAAAGGGTGCAGAGTTTGGAAGAATTGCCTAGCGGTGGAACAGTGGAATACCCTATATACTCGAGTATAAGCCTAGTTTTTCAGCACATTTTTTGTGCTGAAAAAGCCGCCCTCGGCTTATACTCGAGTGAGGCAGGCAGTGGCTCCTATGAAGCTTTCCCAGGTTTTTTGTGGTAAAATTGGGTGCCTCGGCTTATATTCGGGTCGGCTTATACTCGAGTATATACAGTATGTCTTTCTGAAAGGTCATGCGATGTCATTCAGACAATCTGGATTTCTGATTTATTTATTTCACAAAATTAATGCACTGCTGATTGTAAAAAAACAAAACAAAAAACAAAAAAACAAAAACCTTCAAAGTGGTGAAGCCTCCATGTGGTCATCAGATGAAGGATGGTCTAGACATTTAATAAATAATAACAACAATCCTAAATGATAATGTTCTTATTGCTCTGTATCTGTGTTGGATGTGATTTTTACATATCAGGGCTGGAGAACCAGTGACTCTCCAGATGTTTCTGGACTCCCAACTTCCCACCAGATGTTTCTGACAACAGTGCAGAGAACAGGATGGGAATAAAGGTCTTATGAGGGTATTTATATACCAGCAATAGGGATGCAGGTAGCGCTGTGGTCTAAACCACTGAGCCTCTTGGGCTTGCCAATCAGAAGGTCGGCGGCTCAAATCCCCGCGACAAGGTGAGCTCCTGTTGCTCAGTCCCAGCTCCTGCCAACCTAGCAGTTCGAAAGCACCTCAAAGTGCAAGTAGGTAAATGGGTCCCGCTCCGGCCGGAAGGTAAACGGCGTTTCCATGCGCTGCTCTGGTTTCGGTGTTCCGTTGCATCAGAAGCGGCTTAGTCATGCTGGCCACATGACCTGGAAAAACTGTCTGCGGACAAATGTCGGCTCCCTCAGCCAGTAAAGTGAGATGAGCGCCGCAACCCCAGAGTTGTCTGCGACTGGACCTAATGGTCAGGGGTCCATTTACATTTACCATGATGGGGATCAACAAATTGTGGGAATGTTTGGAACGTGGATGATGATTTATAATTTAATATATCTCATCCTAACTTGCGCTTGCAAGTTCAACTAGCAGAGTAACATTCCCTTTTAAAATACACACAGTGGAAGTTGCTTTGATTCGCTAGAATCAGCTTAATCTAGTTTCCTGGTTTGTCACTATATATTTCCCCTTTATCCCTCTTCAAATAAGACACAGCACACGTCTTCTATAAAAAGATATAAAGCGTTTACTCACGGACATTCAATTGAAGATACCAAGATCCCAAATGAAGGCAGGCTTATTCTTAGTAAAGATATATACAATTGGATTCTCTCCATGTGTGAGAGAAGTCCATTAGGCCCCAGTTGGCTGGAAGCCAACTGTGCATTCTTCCTGATAATCCAGGCGAGAGGCAAGAGAATGAGAATGGCTGCTGACCTGTGGCTTTTGTTCTAACCTTCCCAGGTGAAGCCACTCCCACTTCTAGCTTGCAAAAGGAAGTTATCTCAATCCAGGTGACCAGGAAGTTGTGGCTGGAGGACTGAGATACCTTCTAGCATTGTTGTACTTGACTGCTCTAGTGTTTACATCCCACACAAATCATAGAATTGTTGAGTTTGAAGGGACCCAAACCTTTGCAATTCTTATCACTATGTGGAATTTAGGTAACTTATGCCACTTAAATTCATTCAGATGTTAAGGAAATGTTGAAACAATGTAAAGAAAACTCATGAATCACTTATTGTTTATGGACTTAAAAAGAGAGAGAGAGGACAGTGATGTGTTCAAATACAAATTGCATTCTCTTGACTGACTTCCATTCCTAACCACAGATGGACATGCAAAGGGTAGCAATTTCCATTTCTTTTTTGGTGAAATTCTTCAACATCTCTACTTCATGAAGCAGGAAAGGTCTGGCAATGGCTTTTATTTTATTTTTTTACTACATCTATATCTCACCTTTCCTCCAAGGAGCTCAAGGTGCCATCCCTGGTTCTCTTCCTCCCCATTTTGTTCTCGCAACAACTCTGTTAAGTTGAGAGATTACGTGTGGTCCACAGTTACCCAGTGAGCAGGGATTTGAACCCTAGTATCTCAGGTCTTAGACCACCGTTCTAACCACTATTCCATGCAGCAGCTATATACCTGGTTGCTGCGAAAAACAGAACATTGAACTAGGTAAGACCTGCGGTGTGATGCTCTTCGTTGCACAATCCAACCAACAACGGTAGCTTTCAGCACCCAGAAACAAGGTAGAGAAGACACCTGTTAGTCAAGTACAGGCTTAGATGTTGAGCTCTTCCTTGCTGAATGTCAACTTGCTATTGTGCGGCTATTATTTCATGAGTTGCTGCCAAATCCATATGACGGCAATCATAAACCATCTTATAAAATTCCTTTGATTCACTCTCTCGGCACAGCATCACAAGGGATGAGCGGGGAGCCTGACTGCTTATCATGCAGGAGAAACCTGTATAACTCACCACCTTTTCCTTCCTGTCATGTTTGTGTATGTCAAACATCTGCTGCTGCCTCTTGTCATCTACCAAATGTGCAAGATCTCTGGGAGGAAAAGGAGCAGCTTTTCACTCTTGTTTTCCTTGCTTTGCTAGATGCTGACAAGCCGTGCCTGATAAGGCGTCCGGGCCCAGCCTGTCTCTGCAGAAAATAATTCCATATATAGGGTGAGAGGAGGAATCCACAGAACTCAGGATTCAAAGCACCCCACCTGATTTGATCCAGGTAGATTACCTGTATGACCTGAGTGGGGATGGTGGAGGAATTCAGTTCAGTTCACATTTCAAGGTGAACATTCCTAATTCGCACTTGCCAAAACAAGACACAGCCATCCTTTGAAATTTATACTTCTCCGAATTTTGCAATGCAATGAATTTTGCAATGAGATAAACTGTATGTATTGCAGTAAAGTGTCCACAAGAAAAATGCATATGTTTGTAAAAATAGCATACAGAAATGCATTATATTAGACTTTGGTTTCTGGCCTGTGATCACTGTGTGCAGATCATGGGATATATATATATATATTATTTATATTATTTATTTATCTATTTATTTATACATTTATACATACATACATACATACATACATACATACATACCCTGCCCATCTGGCTGGCTTTTCCCAGCAACTCTGGGCAGTTCCCAACAGAATATTAAAAAAACACGATAAAACATCAAACATTAAAAACTTCTGTAAACAGGGCTGCCTTCAGATGTCTTCTAAAAGTCAGATAGTTGTTTATTTCCTTGACATCTTATGGGAGGGCGTTCCACAGGGTGGACGCCACCACCGAGAAGGCCCTCTGCCTGGTTCCCTGTAACCTCACTTCTCGCAGTGAGGGAGCCGCCAGAAGGCCGTCGGCGCTGGACCTCAGTGTCCGGGCTGAACGATGGGAGTGGAGACACTCCTTCACGTATACTGGGTTGGGGCTGTTTAGGGCTTTAAATGTAAGCACCAACACTGTGAATTGTGCTTGGAAACATACAGGATCACTGTGAGTAGAATTAATTCATATTAGAATACTGCCATACCCTCTATTTCCACTCCTGGTGTGACTGACAGGTGACATTTGCTCTGAAAAGGGGGACTGATGCTCTCAAGTACACCACTGCAGTGAAGGCAGACCTGACCTTGAGTGGCCCAGCCACCAGTGATCAATATCTGCTAGCAAGAGTGCAATATATCTCTGCAGAGCACATAGATTCACAATGCACCCGGCTAGGGTCCTTTGCAATAGACAAACTCTCCCTCCAACCACATCCCAGCCATCGTCAAAATGGCCATCTGCTAGTCAGTCATACTAGGCACCAGTTAATTACTGATGAAGTCTAGGCCAAACTGGAAAAAAGCACTCAAGAGTTGTAATTCCTGTTGCTTCTCTTAGTTTTGCATGTAACTGTCAGAGGTGAGCTGCCACATAGTTAATTTTACAAAGTGCAGTCATCTTTGAAAGGGCTCAATATGAGGCAACTTATTTTGTGCACACACCTGCAGAAACCTGCATGCCAGCGGGATCTTGCCGCACATCGTTAGTCTCAGTGGGGTCTTTAAATTGTCACTTTCTAATGGGGATTTTGCATTCATAAAGATGTACAGTAGTACCTTGGTAGTCAAACGCCTTGGGACTCAAACAACTTGGAACCCAAACAATGTAAACCTGGAAGTGTTCCAGTTTGCGAACTTTTTTCAGAAGCCGAACATGCTCTGTTTTGAGTGCCACACTTCCGTTTTGAGTGTTACACTGAGGTCTGTCTGTTTTTGCTATTTATTTTGCGTTTTTGTTTTTGCAGCTCTTTTTTTCTCTTGTTTTTGTGACTGTGTGGAACCCAGTTCAGCTACTGATTGATTGATTGATTGATTGTGAGACTGCAGTACATTGTTTACTGCTTTCATTCTATGGATCAATGCTCCCGCTAGATAGTAAAATTCATGTTACATTATGGATGATAATAATAATAATAATAATAATTTATTATTTATACCCCGCCCATCTGGCTGATTTTCCCCAGCCACTCTGGATTAATCCATGTTGCATTACTTTCTATAGGAAAGTCCACCTTGGTTTTGAAACGCTTTGGTTTTGGAACGGTCTTCTGGAACGGATTAAGTTTGAGAACCAAGGTACAACTGTACGAGCTTTTGCCAGGGCTGGTTGAGCCCGGACACTGAGATCCAGCGCCGAGGGCCTTCTGCGAGAAGCAAAGCTACAGGGAAGCAGGAAGGCAGAGGGCCTTCTTGGTAGTGGCACCCGCCCTGTGGAATGCCCTCCCAGCAGAGGTTAAAGTGATAAACAACTATCCTACATTCAGAAAATACCTGAAGGCAGCCCTCTTTAGGGAAGTTTTTAACCTGTGATATTTAGATGTATTTTAATATCTGTTGGAGGCCGCCCAGAGTGGCTGGGGAGACCCAGCCAGATGGGCGGGGTACAAATAAAAAATTATTATTATTATTATTATTATTATTATTATTATTATTATTATTATTAGATACATTTATTGTTTCCTGATCTCTGCAGAGGACAGTGCCAAAAGCTATTAGAGAGCTAGACCTCCCTGTTCATCTGCCATGAGCAACCTGCCTAATTCACACTATTCAGATTATGTGTGACTTTACGATATAACCAAAGAACTAGGGCAACCAATGCAGCAGGTAGCTCACGGAAGCAATGAACTCCTCTGGAACTCAGGAAACTTACGGTATTTTGAGATTTATTTATTTTCTTCATTAAAAAAAATATTAGAGTTTGTAAAGAAAAATACAAAGATTGTTGTCAAATAACTTTCCTTCCTTTTTGGTCCAAACCAAAACATTAATCCAGAGGCAGAGAAGAGGAAAAAGAAAGAGGAAGCGATAAAGAAAAAGGAATCGAAAAGGAATTAAAAGAGAGAAAGAGAAGAGAGAAGCGAGAGAGGGAGCTTATTCGTTTATTTTTAAAACTGACTTCCACTGAAATTTTCTCAAACGAGAATTGCGTGAAGGTAAAGGTACCCCTGACCATTAGGTCCAGTCGCGAACAACTCTGGGGTTGCGGCGCTCATCTCGCTTTATTGGCCAAGGGAGTCGGCGTACAGCTTCTGGGTCATGCGGCCAGCATGACTAAGCCACTTTCTGGCGAACCAGAGCAGCGCACGGAAATGCCATTTACCTTTGGTACCTGTTTATCTACCGGTATTTGCACTTTGACGTGCTTTCGAACTGCTAGGTTGGCAGGAGCAGGGACCGAGCAATGGCAGCTCACCCCGTCACGGGGATTCAAACCGCCGACCTTCTGATCAGCAAGCCCTAGGCTCAGTGGTTTAGACCACAGCGTAGTAGCAAACAAATCAGTAACAAATCTTGACTGTGAACTTGCTTGGTTCTGGTCCTATTTGATGATGCTCAGAAGCAGGAAAAACTGGAGCAACCAGAGGACACAAAGCAGGCAAGATGTAAAGGCAGAGATCTGGAAGACCAAAGGAAGAAATTTATACTTTTTTAAGCTAAAGTGTTTAAGTATAATAAAGGTAAAGGGACCCCTGACCATTTGGTCCAGTCATGTCCGACTCTGGGGTTGTGGCGCTCATCTCGCTTTATTGGCCGAGAGCCGGCATACAGCTTCCAGGTCATGTGGCCAGCATGACAAAGCCGCTTCTGGCGAACCAGAACAGCGCATGGAAACGGCGTTTACCTTCCCACCGGAGCGGTACCTATTTATCTACTTGCACTTCAATGTGCTTTCGAACTGCTAGGTGGGCAGGAGCTGGGACCGAGCAACGGGAGCTCACCCCGTCGCAGGGATTCGAACTGCCAACCTTCTGATCAGCAAGCCCTAGGCTCTGTGGTTTAACCCACAGCGCCACCTGGGTCCCTTTAAGTATAATACCAGTCCATAATAGATGATAAAGCTGTAGGGAGAGGACCTCTCCCTATTGTCACAAAACAAATTCAACAAACAGAAACCAACTAACTGAGAAAGATGTTCTAGATTTAAACCTTCTAAGTTGTCCGTTAGGTTCTTATTTATAATCTTATTTACAACAAACAATGGAAAGGGGGGGGGAATCAATAGGGCTTCTTGAAATACCGTAGCTGATGGACTGCTGCTATGGAGTTCTAAGTTAAGAACTTGTTTCATTCTTTCTCCCTCCCCCCCCCCAAAAAAAAATCTTCTGTGTGTCTCTTGTCTGATCACGGGTCAGTGCATAGGGACTGTCTGTATCACAATTACTTTTGAACTCTGCTCAGATGGTTACCGTTTATTACTGCTTTCATTGGACATGCTGTATCTAAATTTAAGGACTTTGAAGTTGCATCGATTTCAATCGGAAGAGGTTTAACCGCAGGCTTTGCTCTCCCACTAAAATCAATGGGCTTTCAAAAGCGCTTGGCTTTCGCCGGATCATGTCCTTCATTATTAAGTGGTCAATGCCGTGACACAGTCATGGAATCATAGAACTTCAGAGTTGGAAGGGACCCCAGCGGTCATCTAGTCCAACCCTCTGCAATGCCGACAGTCGGCCCTCAGTGGGCTCAAATTAATGGTATACCTGTAAAAATGGTTATTTTTAGAGTTTGCAGGAATGGTTTTATTCTTATTGTGTGGGGAGGGTTGCATTTCATCTGATTTTTACCTTTCTGATACTTTCTTCTTTCTTTTCCTTTTTTTAGTTTAATATACCCTTTTATTGTATTTTTTTTTCCATTTTTACTTATCATTTTCAGTTTTTGAGCTTGAAACCATTAAAAAAAAAAAAAAAAACAACCACTATTGATATTGACTCCCCTTTCACCCTTTCCATGGTTCATTTTGTCACTTTCTGTTCCACTACATACTTTAATTTCCCCCATATCTTATTCTTCTCAAGTTTATATCTCAGTATTCCTTACTGCTGAATTTATTCTTTCACTGTTACCTTTTTAATATGTTCACAATACGTTTCCAAATAATCTACAAAACATTTCCAATCTCCCTCAAATACTTTTTTCATCCTGATCTTATTCTATTTGCCACTCTTGCCAGTTCTATAGATCATATTAATACCTTGCGATACCTACGGGCTGCAGAGCAGTTTACAAATATGTAAATAGTAAAAAATAAGACAAAACAATATTTCACAACAGTGATTGGGGAAACCTTTTTCAGACCAAGGTCCACATTCCCTTCCGCACAACTTTCCAGGAGCCGCATGCTAGAGGTAAAGGTAAAGGTACCCCTGACCATTAGGTCCAGTCGCAGACGACTCTGGGGTTGCGCACACATCTCGCTCTATAGGCCGAGGGAGCCGGCGTACAGCTTCCGGGTCATGTGGCCAGCATGACTAAGCTGCTTCTGGTGAACCAGAGCAGCGCATGGAAACGCCGTTTACCTTCCCGTTGGAGCAGTAGCTATTTATCTACTTGCACTTTGACGTGCTTTCGAACTGCTAGGTGGGCAGGAGCTGGGACCAAGCAACGGGAGCTCACCCCGTCGTGGAGATTCGAACCACCGACCTTCCGATCGGCAAGCCCTAGGCTCAGTGGTTTAACCCACGGCGCCACCCGCGTCCCTTTCAGCTGTTTAGAAAGGCCCAAAACCTAAATCCAAAAATATAATTTCTTTCCTTTTTGGGTACCACTTTTTAAAAGAAAAAGAAAAGCATCAATCAACAAGAAGCATCAATCCTTTCAAGAAGGATACTGACAAGCTGGAACGTGTCCAGAGGAGGACAACCAAAATGGTCAAAGGCCTGGAAACGATGCCTTATGAGGAACGGCTTAGGGAGCTGGGTATGTTTAGCCTGGAGAAGAGAAGGTTAAGGGGTGATATGATAGCCATGTTCTAATATATAAAAGGATGTCATATAGAGGAAGGAGAAAAGTTGTTTTCTGCTGCTCCTGAGGAGAGGACACGGAGCAATGGATTCAAACTATAAGAAAGAAGATTCCACCTAAACATTAGGAAGAACTTCCTGACAGTAAGAGCTGTTCGACAGTGGAATTTGCTGCCAAGGAGTGTGGTGGAGTCTCCTTCTTTGGAGGTCTTTAAGCAGAGGCTTGACAGCCACCTGTCAGGAATGCTTTGATGGTGTTTCCTGCTTGGCAGGGGGCTGGACTGGATAGCCCTTGTGGTCTCTTCCAATTCTATGATTCTATGATTCTAACAGCATCTCTTCTTTCAGTTAAGTATGGAGTGTGATGATAAATAAGCTGAAGCTTAGGGGTTTTGCTTTCCCTTTGTGGGGAATGTTTTATGAAGCAGCTTGAGGTGATGGTTGGGGAGTGTGATGATCACAAATCAACAGACATCAAGGATGGGTGGGAAAAGCTGGCTGGCCATGTAGAGAGCGACAGGGATTGCCAGCAAACATTTGATCAATACCTACTGACAGGCCACGAGTCACTTAAACCACATTTGACTGCCTCTCCTTAATATTACATCTGATCTATTGTATTGCAGAGTAAAAGGGGTGTGTGTGAATCATTTGATCTTCCAGATTTGACGAACGCTTTCCCAGTCCTTTTTTTCTTAAAAATAATGTTTAGGGGTACTCTCATTTTTCTACTCATATTGAAGTACTGCCCCTCAATGAGGCCAAACTTAGATTCACAAAATGTTTAAGGGCATGCGTCCCTCTGGGTCCCCCCAGAAAAAGCACTGCCCCTACCCGAGACTTATATTGCTTCCTTCCCTCCTCCCCGCAGCCACCCCTCCAAACCTGCAGCCCAACCGACCGTTATTGTGCAAAATGAGCAAACAGAGAGGTCCCCTGACAGGTACAGCAGAGAAGAAGATATTTACAAGACAAAACGACTGAGAGCTGAATTTGTCTCCAGCCAATACCGGCTTCTGTTTTATTTGATGGGATATTCCTCAGCCCAAATGAAATTAGAACGTGGCCCTGCCAGTTTATCCCTCTCCGCGGTGGAGGTTGCTGTCATCAATTAGGAAGCTCCTTTTCTTGCATGCTCGTGTTGATTATTAGTTACAAGGGATGCCATGGTTGGCCTTCCTGCTGTTCTGCTTCAGGTAGAGGTGTATAAAGGGAGCCCTGGGCAATCAGACTCCTTTCACAGCAGGAAGATGGATGAGGAGGAGTCAGGTGGGTGGGTGAAGATAAATAATAATAATAATAATAATAATAATAATAATAATAATAATAATAATTTATTATTTATACCCCGCCCATCTGGCTGGGTTTCCTCAGCCACTCTGGGCGGCTTCCAACAGAACATTAAAATACAATAATCTATTAAACATTAAAAGCCTCCCTAAACAGAGCTGCCTTCAGATGGCTTCTAAAGGTATGGTAGTTGTTGTTCTCTTTGACATCTGAAGTGAGGGCGTTCCACAGGGCGGGTGCCACTACCGAGAAGGCCCTCTGCCTGGTTCCCTGTAACTTGGCTTCTCGTAGTGAGGGAACCGCCAGAAGACCCTCGGAGCTGGACCTCAGTGTCCAGGCTGAATAATGGGAGTGGAGACGCTCCTTCAGGTATACTGGACCGAGGCCGTTTAGGGCTTTAAAGGTCAGCACCAACTCTTTGAATTGTGCTCAGAAACGTACTGGGAGCCAATGTAGATCTCTCAGGACCGGTGTTATGTGGTCCCAGTGGCCACTCCCAGTCACCAGTCTAGCTGCCGCATTCTGGATTAGTTGTAGTTTCCGGGTCACCTTCAAAGGTAGCCCCATGTAGAGCTCATTGCAGTAGTCCAAGCAGGAGATAACCAGAGCATGCACCACTCTTGCCAGACAGTCTGTGGGCAGGGAGGGTCTCAGCCTGCGTACCAGATGGAGCTGGTAGACTGCTGCCCTGGATACAGAATTAACCTGCACCTCCATGGACAGCTGTGAGTCCAGAATGCCTCCCAGGCTGCACACCTGGTCCTTCAGGGGCACAGTTACCCCATTCAGGACCAGGGAGTCCTCCACACCTGCCCGTCTCCTGTCCCCCAAAAACAGTACTTCTGTCTTGTCAGGATTCAACGTCAATTTGTTAGCCGCCATCCATCCTACAACTGCCTCCAGACACTCACACAGGACCTTCACCGCCTTTACTGGTTCTTATTTGACGAAGAGGTAGATGCTTCTAGTATACCCTCTGTCAGGGGCTGGACTGAGGAGGAATGGTGGGGACCGCCCCACCTCCTCCTGAACCTTCCCGGGAACAGGAGGACAATATAGATTTAGAACAGTGGTTTGCAGAAGGCCATAGTTCAGAGGCTGCAGAGGGGAGAAGCTGGGAAATATTGGGAGGGGAGCAGCTGGAAGAAGAAGCACCAGGGGAGAGACAGCTGACAGACTCAGTATTTTTGGAAAGCATTCCTGACACACACACCCCTCGCAGGACCAGACGAGCATTGAGAGTGGAAGAACAGAAAGCTCAGAGGCAGAAAGCCCAAATCAGCCGGTGCAGGGATGACGTATGATAGGAGAGACGGAGGGGGTGGAGTGGACAGATGATGATGAAGAAGAAGAGTTTGGATTTGATATCCCGCTTTATCACTCCCCGAAGGAGTCTCAAAGCGGCTAACATTCTGTCGTGTCTAGTTGGGTCGCGACACATTCTCCTTTCCCTTCTTCCCCCACAACAAACACTCTGTGAGGTGAGTGGGGCTGAGAGACTTCAGAGAAGTGTGACTAGCCCAAGGTCACCCAGCAGCTGCATGTGGAGGAGCGGAGATGCGAACCCGGTTCACCAGATTACGAGTCTACCGCTCTTAACCACTACGCCACACTGGAGTACTCTGCAAAGCTTACCACAGAGGAAGCGTGTGGGCACGAAATTTATTAGCACACTTCGTTTGCAATAAATCTCTCACATACACTTTCGGGTTTGCCACGTTTGTAACTCGAAATTACGTTACCCAAAGGTAACATAACCCGAGGCAGCACTGTATTTTGAGGGAAGTTTTGTTGGGAGTTTTTGCTGTTGTTACTGATATTAACTGATATTGCTGATATTCAACTTTTGTATCTTTATTTTTATGTGGAAATTGTTCAGTTTGGTTGAAATGTTCAACACTGTTCCTGCCAACACACATAGAGCAAATGCTCTAGTCCCCTGGAGGAATGGTAAACAAAGGCTCCAACTGGTGAAACCGGTCTCAGAGGGTTCCATATGTGGAACACAGACGACAGGGTCGTACATAGCATATGATAACTGTTTGTTTGTTTCTCCTAATGATGCTTTAGCTTTTGCCACTCTCTCTTTGTCAAAATTCGGGGGAGGATGTTGTGATTTTTGTCCAACCCGAGTGGTAACAGCTGTGAGGAATGGTTTCACTTTTGCCTGTCTTACTGAACCGTGAGAACATCGCCTTATCTCTTCCTGCATGGAATGTTTTTGTACTGTACTGTACTGTTGTAATCTGAGCCTTTGGGCTATACACTCTTCTGGCTGTTTTCAAGCTGGAAGGATGGCAATTATGGCAGCTCCGTCTTAATGGGCTGGCAGCAGAGAATCTCTCTGCACTATTAAGACAATAAATAGCTTTAGCCTTATTTATGGCTTGTGTGTGTTGTTACTCAATCTGGGAACAATCACATATTACTGCGCCACCGGACTCTCAGTAGCCGGGGATGTGCGCACACGGCTTTGCTCTTGCTTTGGGGCAGTCTCACAACCTGCCCCAGGCGGGGTAAATGCTAACAGTTTTTAATGTGTTTTGTTTATTTTTATGACTACTTTGCTATGTTTATAATTATGTAAATCTTTTCATATTGTAAGCCGCCTTGAGCATTGTTTTAACTGTGGAAAGGCAGCATATAAATAAAAAAATGATGATGATGATAATGATGATGATACAGTCAAGAAGACTGACTACTTTTTGAAGGATTTTCTTATTGTTGGAAGAACTTCTAGCTACTTATCTCCTTTTCCCCCTATAAATTTTATTAAAAGTTTGAAAGAAATTTTACAAGGTTAATATCAAATATATTTTTATTTTTTAAAAAACACTAGTGGAAATAAAAAGTAAAAATATAAAAATGAATGTAAATAAAAACACAAACCAAAAGAAAAGAAAAGAAATCCTTGCTGGTTTCTTCACCCCACACAACAACTCCTCTCCCCAGTGCACCAAAGTCTCCAAGACCAAACCTTTCTGTGCAATTTGGTTTGTGAAAATTGGTTGCAGCTGGTGCTATTGTCAGGCGAGGAGATAATTGAAAGCCAGCAGAAACTATCAGCCATTTAATTGCTTACATTAAAGAAACAAATTGACAGCAATCAAGGCGACGCATAAAAGGTACTAGAACAACAAGGAAAGATGAGAACGTGAGGAGCCAGATTAATTTTCACCAAGGATAAGTTAGGGAGGGTATTTTTAAAAAAAAAAGCCAACCTCAAGTGGTATAATTATTATGTGGTATGCATTGTTCATAAACTTTAATCAATTTAAAACTCATTTTCAACATATTAAACTTTACTAACTCTTTAATGGTTGGAGATTATTCCAGTCATCAGCTGTGTGTAGCAGACTAGGAGAAGTCATGCGCCAATAAAAAATGGAAACCGTAGCTCTAAAATGACTGTTTTATTACCAAGTTAATTCACCTTGCCTGCTGCTTCAGCCATGCTGAGATCCTTATACTTCAATTCTATATGTGCCTGCTCAAAAGGAAGCCCTACTGAGTTCAACAGGACTTAATTCCAGGTATGTGTGCATGGGTAGCATAGCTGTCAACCCTCCCTTTTTTTGTGGGAAACTCCCTTATTCCAATGCCGTTTCCCGCTGCTATCCCGGATTGTTGATATCCCTTAAATTTCCCGGATTTCAAAGGAAGCAGCTCCTCTCCCTCCCTGCCGGCCAAGGAGGCTCCTCAGCTGTGTTGCTCGGCTGCCAATAAGGAGTCTGAGACCGACTGGGGGCGGAGCTTGCATGCCTTGTGCAGCCAGACCCTCACGCCCAACCAGACAGACAGCCTGCCTGCCGTCTATGCGCTCGCTCTTTCGCTCACCCGTTCGTGCGCAGCCTCTGGAGCGCAGGGTGGCGAGGCTACTTGGTGCTATTGCACCGCCCTCATGGCATCCCTTATTTTCAAATCCGAAAGTTTGAAAAAAAAACCCTTATTATGACGACTGCTAATGACTGCAATTGGTCTTACAGGAAAAAGCAAGGGGTGAGATGGCTAAAAATAGCTTTATCATGTATAATGAGATAAGAATCTAATCTAATTCAGACCAGGTCTCTCCATGGTTTTAAGTTTCGTAATACCTACCTGTAACAGGAACAAAGCTGACAACTAGTAACTTGTTTTTGTAGTTTATTATATACGGCAGTAAACTCACAAGCTATATACTATATATACTATATACTATACGATATACTATATACTATATACTATATACTATATACTATATAATTTCCCACAAAAAAAGGGAGGGTTGACAGCTATGATCTGAAGAATCATGTTAAACAGGTTAAAACACTAGCAGGGCTAGTATTGAAGATATAGGGGAAAGGGAGAAAGGTGAATATATGGGGAAATTAGAATATGGAGTCTTAATGAATAAACAAATGGAACCATGGAAGGGGGGAGGGAAGTCAATGATGGAATGTATGGTTATATTCAATGAAATGTGAAAATTGTAATGAAAATTATAAATATATTTTAATAACAATAATGATAAAGTTATCCATCCCTGAACTGAAGAATATGGTTGGGGGTGATGGGAGCTGTAGTTCAAAACATCTGGAGGGGGAGAATCAGGGGCGGAGGAAAGGGAGGGCATTGGGGGCCGTCCGCCCCGGGTGTCACCCCTGAGGGGAGTGACAAAATGCCAGGCGGCAGTCACCGTGGGGCTTGCAGTGTGCCCGAGCCACATGTCTCTCCTGGGAGTGACGCGGTGGCTTGGGCACCCGCAGGCTCTGTGCTGCCCCAAACTGTCTGCCCGCCGCCTCCCCCTCAGCTGTAGGGCGGCTGAGTGGGAGGAGGCAGGCAGACTCCTTGGAGGCCCCACAGAGCATCCTGCCCTGGCTCGCCCCGCCCTCCGGGCAGCTGGCCCCACCCCTGGGCACAGGGCACACCCACCACCCCAGGCGCCCAATCAGCATGCTCTGCCACTGAGGAAAAGGTTGCAGAAAGTTGGCCTGGTCCATTATTTGATTGTTCTTTTTAAGTGACAATGGAAGGTGATAACAGGAAATGCGGCTGTTTGTTTTTTTTCTTCCCCAGCACAAAGGAAAAGATGGATGTGTTGTTTTTATTTATTATTTTTTCCCTTGAGTTGAGTCCATTTTTCATTTTTTGATAACAATCTAATTTCTCAACAAGAGTGACATAAAAACAAAACAAACGCCAGCCGAAGCCTGGAGCTCAGCCAGCCTGGCTGCTCTCCAATCTCCCTCTCCTTTCAACTGGAGCAACAGCCAGTTTCATTGAGTCTTTCTCCCTCCACTTAATGATTATTCTAATGTTCCTGACCTTCAACCACACTGGCTCGAGTAGCGAACGTCTGGCTGGCTTTCTGCTCAAAATCAATAGGTTCAGAGGCTTTTTCCCTAACCGGTCTCTCTTTTTAAACATTGCTTTCCCTTCTGGCTCCACGCAGCAGGACCCGAGTATTACTTGCTTGCTCAGCAGACATGAGAAGTTTCCAAGTCACACACAGCTGGAGGAGAACCTTTGCCTGATCACTCTGCATTGCTCAAAGGCCAAGAACCTACCCTCTGGGTCTCTCAGGTGTTCACCATTGAAAAAACAGAAGTCCTGCTTACCCTCCATCCAAATGTATTTCCATACTTTTTGACCAGTCTTTTAGGCACCTCAATGATGGGGATCGGGTCGCGGGTGGCGCTGTGGGTTAAACCATAGAGCCTAGGGCTTGCCGATCAGAAGGTCGGCGGTTCAAATCCCTGATACGGGTTGAGCTCCCGTTGTTCGGTCCCTGCTCCTGCCCACCTAGCAGTTCGAAAGCACGTCAAAGTGCAAGTAGATAAGTAGGCACCACTCTCGCAGGAAGGTAAACGGCATTTCCGTGCGCTGCTCTGGTTCGCCAGAAGCGGCTTAGTCATGCTGGCCACATGACCGGGAAGCTGTATGCCGGCTCTCAGCCAATAAAGCGAGATGAGCGCCCCAACCCCAGAGTCGGACACGACTGGACCTAATGGTCAGGGGTCCCTTTACCTTTACCTTTACTTCCATCGGAGAGATATTGGAGGGTACGCAGCACACAAATTAAATCTATTTTGGGGGAAGGGTGCAATCTTCTTATTCTACACATCCATTGAAGTCAAGGCCACGATTAGATCAGCATCTCTCCTGCTGCTCCTCTCAAGCAAGCCTTTCCCTAACAACTGCAACCACCGCAGAGGCTGTCCCTTGCATATCTTTACATCTGCTATTACACAAAGCCTCGAGGCACTGTGGACTTTATGCCTCTCCAAGGATGTATGAAAGACAGCTATATATATTTCCCCCCCCCCTCAGAGGTGATTGCGAGGACAGACCTGTAGCAAAGGTTTGTGCACCACACAGGGACCAGGAGAGAATTATTGCTATGATTTTATTAGAGTGCATAAAGATATGACGTTTTTGATGCCACAAGCAACCACAGCACAATCATTACACCGAAGACAATATTTCTCTACCTCTTCCCCTTTGGCTTGCCGTGCTGTTAGGAACAGCATATTTCCTCCATGCTGCTACAGAGATGTAGATTTCTTTTTGCCAGTTTTGGACTTGATATGCCCTTGCTAACTTGGGAGTCAAGAATAGCTGTGGAAAACAGGCTAGGAATATTGATGGATTCTGGCTGAGATGGTTAAATAAACGACTGCGAGTTACAGAGTGCAGCAGGGATGAAGGATTAGGCCCTGATTCGCCCCAATTTAGCTTGCAAGGCTGCTTCTTGTAAACCTTGCCTGGCTTCTCAACACTCACAACATCAGGTGTGCGTCAGGTAGGCTATGGCTACAAAGGAACAATTGGGAGATTAAATGGATCTCCCAATTTTTATTTTTTTTAATTTTTATTTTTAGTGAAAAAGTTAAAAAAAATGGAGCTGCATCCATGTAGAATCAAAAAAGATGCTCAGAATATCTATAGGGGGAAAACCCGAGACATTCTTGCTGAGCATAGTTGAAAAGGAGGTACCACAAGACAGGAGAAAGCTATTTCTATATGCAATCGCAGCAGCCAGAATACTCCTTGCAAAGAACTGGAAAGGAAATCGCCTACCTACAAAAGAGGATTGGTTAATTAAATTAACAGAGTTTATAGAATTGGCAAGATTAACTGCGGGAATAAGATTGATATCAAACACACCAGAAATTAAGGGCACAATGGTTATGGTTCGAAGAATATATGAACAAACACAGCTCTAAAGACAACATGCTGATATGTTTAGACTAAGCTTGTAAGGTGGCTTGATGTTATACCATAATAGTACTATAAAAGAAGTAATTACAGCGATAAATGATATGCAATGTAAATAATAATAATAATAATAATAATAATAATAATAATAATAATAATTTATTTATACCCCACCCATCTGGCTGGGTTTCCCCAGCCACTCTGGGCAGCTTCCAACAGAACATTAAAATACAATAATCTATTAAACATTAAAAGCCTCCCTAAACTGGGCTGCCTTCAGATGTCTTCTGATAGTTGATGTTCTCTTTGACATCTGAAGGGAGGGCATTCCACAGGGCAGGTGCCACTACCGAGAAGGCCCTCTGCCTGGTTCCCTGTAACTTGGCTTCTCGCAATGAGGGAACCGCCAGAAGGCCCTTGACGCTAGATCTCAGAGTCCGGGCTGAACGATGGGAGTGGAGACGCTCCTTCAGGTATATAGGACCGAGGCCGTTTAGGGCTTTAAAGGTCAGCACCAACACTTTGAAACGTACTGGGAGCCAATGTAGATCTCTCAGGACCGGTGTTATGTGGTCCCAGCGGCCACTCCCAGTCACCAGTCTAGCTGCCGCATTCTGGATTAGTTGTAGTTTCCGGGTCACCTTCAAAGGTAGCCCCATGTAGAGCTCATTGCAGTAGTCCAAGCGCGAGATAACCAGAGCATGCACCACTCTGGCCAGACAGTGTGTGGGCAGGGAGGGTCTCAGCCTGCGTACCAGATGGAGCTGGTAGGCTGCTGCCCTGGATACAGAATTAACCTGTGCCTCCATGGACAGCTGTGAGTCCAGAATGACTCCCAGGCTGCGCACCTGGTCCTTCAGGGGCACAGTTACCCCATTCAGGACCAGGGAAATAAGAACTTAAATGACTCAAGGATGACGAGTGCTGGTGGAGGGGAGTCAAATGGGTGTGGTACTTCATCCTTTTTTCTTTCTTACCCTTTCCCTTGACTCTCTGGTTTTTGGAGCTAAGTGTGTGTACCTGTTTGTTTGTAAATATGCTTAAATAAAACATTTAAAAATGGATCTCCCAATTTTGATTATTATTGCACGTTTGTAGTTTGCATCATGGTTCTATTTTTATTGCTATTGCCATATTTTTATTATCAGCCACCCTGGGCTTCCATGGGAGGGTATAAGAATTGTTATTTATTTTTTTAATAAATAGCTCTTGAATTAAATTGTATATAGTGTACATCCTTTCTGGCTCCCTCTTACTTGCTTTCCAAAGGTGGGTGCCTCTCAAGGATAGCCTGGGCTATCAGAATTCAGAAGAAGAAGAACTTATCACATTTTTGCTTCATCACTCATGTCGCTGGGAGATAATTATAGAATAAATAAGCAAGAAAAAAGAGCTTGAAGCTGACAAGTGATTATAGAAATGCCATAAGAGCGCCTTCCATCTTGGTCTTTTCCAGATCCCTGCTGGCATGCAAGTCACTCGCTAATGTCTAGTCTTTTTGCTGCTTCTCAAACTATACTGAGAGCCAGTGTGGTGTAGTGGTTAAGAGCGGTAGACTCGTAATCTGGTGAACCGGGTTCGCGTCTCCTCTCCTCCACATGCATCTGCTGGGTGACCTTGGGCTAGTCCCACTTCTCTGAAGTCTCTCAGCCCCACTCACCTCGCAGAGTGTTTGTTGTGGGGGAGGAAGGGAAAGGAGAATGTGAGCCGCTTTGAGACTCCTTCGGGGAGTGATAAAGCGGGATATCAAATCCAAATCCAAACTCTTCTATACTAGTTCCACTGGGCAGATGTCTTAAAGCTGGCAGGCCAGGGGTGGACATCCTATTCACCCCTAATTTGAGCTTAAAGTTCTGACTTGAGAACTTTTGTCTCAGTACTAGTAACTAGAACTGTGAGTGTCACACGGCCTCTTGAAACCACTTGGGGAACAGGAATTGGGGCCTTTCTTCTTTGAGAAGCTTTTGAAATTTTGGAAATTTTAAAAATAGGCTTTCTTCACAGTTCCCTTGTCAGCCTCAGAATTGCAGCGGCGGGGAAGTGTGTCAGGAACATGAAAAGTACAAGAAGAAAAGACAATTTTGTTTTAGTTCTCTCTTTGTCAAATGACAGCCCCAAAATAGTTTCTCCTATTCACTCTGATTCTATTCCAGCTCTTTATTTCTTGATTGAAAAGACAATGCTCGCTGTTAATCTTGGCTTTCTTGCTCAAGCACACCGTGACCCCGAAAGTTTGATGACTCTGTTCAGAAAGACGAGTTAGTGTGTCTGTTCCTAATTTAAGAGCATAAGATGAGCCCTGAAGCTGGATCAGGCCACAATGACCTATCTGGTCCAGCATCCTGTTCTCACAGTAGCCAACCTCCCTGGTCCTGAACGGGGTAATTGTGCCCCTGAAGGACCAGGTGTGCAGCCTGGGAGTCATTTTGGACTCACAGCTGTCCATGGAGGCGCAGGTTAATTCTGTGTCCAGGGCGGCTGTCTACCAGCTCCATCTGGTACGCAGGCTGAGACCCTACCTGCCCGCAGACTGTCTCGCCAGAGTGGTGCATGCTCTGGTTATCTCCCGCTTGGACTACTGCAATGCGCTCTACGTGGGGCTACCTTTGAAGGTGACCCGGAAACTGCAATTAATCCAGAATGCGGCAGCTAGACTGGTGACTGGGAGTGGCCGCCAAGACCATATAACACCGGTCCTGAAAGACCTACATTGGCTCCCAGTATGTTTCCGAGCACAATTCAAAGTGTTGGCACTGACCTTTAAAGCCCTAAACGGCCTCGGTCCTATATACCTGAAGGAGCATCTCCACTCCCATCGTTCAGCCCGGGCTCTGAGATATAGCGTCAAGGGCCTTCTGGCGGTTCCCTCACTGCGAGAAGCAAAGCTACAGGGAACCAGGCAGAGGGCCTTATCGGTAGTGGCGCCTGCCCTGTGGAACGCCCTCCCATCAGAGGTCAAAGAGATAAACAACTACATGACATTTAGAAAATACCTGAAGGCAGCCCTGTTTAGGGAAGTTTTTAATCTGTGACATTTTGATGTATTTTAATGTTTATTGGAAGCCGCCCAGAGTGAATTCTGGAAGAGGATTATCATAAAACGATGTGGGAGGAAAGGATTAATAATAGGATCCACAAAGGGGAGGATGGAAGCCCTGGAGATTCCTTGGAATCTTGTTATAATAATAATAATAATAATAATAATAATAATAATAATAAATAAATAATACTTTATTATTTAAACCCCGCCCATCTGGCTGGGCTTCCCCAGCCACTCTGGTTTTTGTTTACTATATCTCTGTAAAAACTTTAATTTGAAAAACCAAATAAATAAATTTAATCAAAGAAAAAGAAAATCGTGATGTAGATCTTTATTCTGCCCCCCCCTTGTTTCTGATGCAACCCCCTTCTTCACTGGTGGGGAAGTGAGTGGCATTTCGTGGTTTGCCTCAAGTTGCTGACAGAAAGGGAGAGTGCCATGCTATCAGGAGGGCCTGAAGAAATTCTCCCATTTGCTTCAGATGTCTTTTAATCGCATTTACTGAGCCATAAGCCTGGATCCTGTTTATTTTTGCATAAATTCCCCCACGTTCCTGCTTTTCTTTGTTTTTACATCAACAAAGGATTTTTGATACTCACGGATGAATAGAATTAAATGCACAATTGCAAATGATACAGTTAAAACACTTTAAAAACAGATATGTGTATGGATGTGCATTTTTAAGACGCAGACAATATTGAAGTTGGGGGGAGGGGAAGTTGCAACCTTCTCTAATAGGGTTTTTAAACTTTACTGGTTTTGTGTTGTGTTTTTTATTATGTTGTTTACTGGGACCCAGGTGGCGCTGTGGTTAAACCACAGAGCCTAGGGCTTGCTGATCAGAAGGTCAGTGGTTCGAATCCCTACGACGGGGTGAGCTCCCGTTGCTCGGTCCCAGCTCCTGCCAACCTAGCAGTTCGAAAGCACCTCGAAGTGCAAGTACCGGTAGATAAATAGGTACCGCTCCAGCGGGAAGGTAAACAGTGTTTCCGTGTGCTGCTCTGGTTCGCCAGAAGCGGCTTTGTCATGCTGGCCACATGACCCGGAAGCTGTCTGCGGACAAACGCCGGCTCCTCGGCCTATAGAGCGAGATGAGCGCCGCAACCCCAGAGTCGGACATGACTGGACCTAATGGTCAGGGGTCCCTTTACCTTTACCTTTACTGGTTTCGTTTTGTTCACCGCTTAGAGATTCTTTAAAATACTAAGTGGTTTGCAAATGCTTTAAATACTAAACGAATAAATAAATTGCACTGTTACAGAGATGGCAAAAGCAGCTAAATGAATACCCACCATTTCCTAGGCCAGCCACACACTTAGTATTGCATCTAATTTGACCCTCTTCATCTGACTGCGTGGATTTTTCAAAGTTTCCTGAACGTAGCTCTTTGCCAACTTGATTTCCATAATTTTTTTTCTTTTTGGTTCCCTTTTTCCCTCTTCAAAAGGAGCAGAGAGGTTCCCTCACCTGTTTCCCTCATCACAGAAGAGCATCAGCTATGAGCTCCGCAGAAAGTAATGGAACTTCTTCAACCACCTCGTCCTCCTATCGAAAGGACCATTGTCAGAGATGGAGAGAGGAAGACCAGACAGGGACATCTATCAGGTGAGACATCCCCATTGTCCATACATCAGTCTGTCGGATGTTCCATTGGGATGATGGATTCCATCACAGGTTGGGAGCAGCCTTGATCAACGACATGTTTCATTACAGTTTAGAACATGACGCTGAGTAGTTGCTGTCAGGAGCGATGCAGGAAGCCATAGTTTGGCGCGCTGATAGATTGGAACTGCCAACTTTCACCCAATGAAGAATCCAATACAGAAAACTTTTTTCCCCTCTTTTTTTGCCAATACGTTGTAACTTTGTTTACTTGGGGGCTCAGCACATCCATCTTTCAACATATATCGATTTCTTATCCCCCCCCCCAAAAAAAAGAAAAGAAAACACATGTCCAGGGAATGAGGATAAAGAAATCCTATCGCATAATGTAATTTATTCTGGCAGGATGAAAAAAAAAAGGTTAAACTATGAGTATTAGGGCTCTAATCCTGGATCTTTTCCGCAACTATTAGGGTCAGGATGGTAGATAGTTCTTTTCAGACATACACTTCCCCCTGCTCCTGTTTTTTCAGTTCACGTAGGAGTTTGGACCATGAAAAGTTCATAAGGAATAAATTCCTTCCAGCTGTTCTAAAAGATCTAAGATGCTAGACTAGTTGGGCTGGTCTGGTGCAGCAAGACTTCCTATGTGCATCCTCAGAAGTATTTTGGGGGGGGTGGCTCAGCAGGGGGAAGAACAGAATATCCTGTTTGGAAGAAATAGCTGACTTGATAGTATCTAACACCGAATTAATGCTTTTGAATTATGGTGCTGGAGGAGACTCTTGAGAGTCCCATGGACTGCAAGAAGATCAAACCAATCCATTCTGAAGGAAATCAGCCCTGAGTGCTCACTGGAAGGACAGATCATGAAGCTGAGGCTCCAATACATTGGCCACCTCATGAGAAGAGAAGACTCCCTGGAAAAGACCCTGATGCTGGGAAAGATGGAGGGCACAAGGAGAAGGGGACGACAGAGGACGAGATGGTACCAGCTCCATCTGGTACGTAGGCTGAGACCCTATGCCCGCTGACTGTCTCGCCAGAGTGGTGCATGCTCTAGTTATCTCTCGCTTGGATTACTGCAATGCGCTCTATGTGGGGCTACCTTTGAAGGTGACCCGGAAACTACAACTAATCCAGAATGTGGCAGCTAGACTGGTAACTGGGAGCGGCCGCCGAGACCACATAACACTGGTCTTGAAAGACCTACATTAGCTCCCAGTACGTTTCCGAGCACAATTCAAGGTGTTGCTGCTGACCTTTAAAGCCCTAAATGGCTTCGGTCCAGTATACCTAAAGGAGCGTTTCCACCTCCATCATTCTGCCTGGACACTGAGGTCCAGTGCCAAGGGCCTTCTGGCAGTTCCCTCACTATGAGAACCCAAGTTACAGGGAACCAGGCAGAGGGCCTTCTCGGTAGTGGCACCCGCCCTGTGGAACGCCCCCCCCACCAGATGTCAAAGAGAAAAACAACTACCAGACCTTTAGAAGACACCTGAAGGCAGCCCTGTTTAGGGAGGCTTTTAATGTTTAATAGATTATTGTATTTTAATGTTCTGTTGGAAGCCGCCCAGAGTGGCTGGGGAAACCCAGCCAGATGAGCGGGGTATAAATAATAAATTATTGTTGTTGTTGTTGTTGTTGTTGTTGGAGGACAATGTTCTCGAAGCTCCCAACATGAATTTGACCAAACTGCGGGAGGCAGTGGAAGACAGGAATGCCTGGCGTGCTCTTGTCCATGGGGTCACGAAGAGTTGGACACGACTAAACAACAACAACACCAAGTAAATTGGCAAAAATGTATAAATCTAAATCGAATAAGTGTTGGAACTGTAAAGAAAAAGAAGGTTCTTTTTATCATAAGTGGTGGTCTTGTAGTAAGGTTAAAGCTTACAGGGAGATGATATATATGATATATAATGAAATGAAAAGGATGTTTAAAATAACGTTTGTGGGGAGAAACCAGAAACTTTCCTTTTGGGAATTTTAGGTACAGAACTACCCAAACTGTACAGAAATTTAGTCATGTATGCTACTACAGCGGCAAGAATGTTACTCACCCCAAAATGGAAAGAAGTCCCAGCAAAGGAAGAATGGATACAAAAACTTATGGAATATGCAGAAATGGCGAAATTTACCGGAAGAATAAGAAATCAAGATAACAAACTTTTTATTAAAAAAATTGGAAATGGTTTATTGAATGTTTGCAGATAAATTGTAAACAGATAAGAATATTGGCAGGATTATTATAATAACCTGCAGTTTCATAAGAGTATATATTTAAAGAAGATGAATAAATGAGCAAATTAAGTTAATTTGGACATGCAGAAGATATTAAAAATAAATTTAAGGAACCGCAGAAAGAGGGGGAAGGAAGTCAAGTTTTGAAATGTCAAAATGATTGTAAAATCAGTGAAATGTATAAACCTGAAAAGTATAAATAATTTTTAAAAAAGAAATAGAAATAGTTGCCTTGAACCCTGAACAGGAGCAGTGCATTTAACAGGGAGTACAGTATAACTCTTGGTCCCATTTGGTTTTATTGCCTTTATATCTGACCATTTCTCCATGGAGAAGGCAGCATGTGCAGGGCAGCATGTGCAGAATCACAGAACTGTAGAGTTGGCATAGCATGAGACTCAGGGTTGTGGCTTCGAGCCCCGCGTTGGGGGCTGTCAGGTTCTCTTATCGGTTGTTCAATAGAAATGCCAAGCCATTTGTCTTTAAGTCTTTTTTTTTTTAAAGTAATTTTTATTAGTTTTACATTTTTTAAGCACAATGCATTACATTTCGGTCAGGTTTCATTGCCCCCCACCTCTCACCATGGAGGGCATTAATCTTACCCCCCCTCTCACAGAGGAATACCCAATCTTGTTTCCCCTGACCTCAATACAATATCTTGCAGTAGATCTAACCCTACTCCCGGGTAGACCATTCTTTAATTTTATATCATATTTCCAGTGGCTTCCTCCGTACCTCCCCATTGGCTTCATTTTCCTAAGCATATTTCCTTTTCAGGCTCATAATTCACAATTTCAAATCATTTTCACATATCCATTAAATCATATTTAAATCAAACCTCAGCGTATAAATTCTAAATCATCTATAAATTTCCCCTCTAACTCCCCTTAATCTCCAGGCTTCCAGCTTCTCAAAATTCTCAACTAAATCATAACATAAGCCATGTCCGAAATTATTGTCAAAAGTCCGTATACATGATCAATCCCCATAGTACCAGTCTGCACCCCTCACCCCTCACCCCGTCTCTCCAAAGTCCATGTCCAAGTGCTTGCCTGCACTTGGGCTTTTTCTTCCTTTTGTCTTCTCAGCAACTCCTCCTTTCTTGCAGATTTCTTCTTTATTGGAGCCTTCTTCTTTGTTGGTTCCTTCTTCTTCATTCTTTTCTCCAGTGCGGGACTCTTGCGTCGACTTTTCTTTCTATTCTCCATTGTAGGTCGCTTGCGCCGAGAAGTGTTTTTCCTACGACGAGGCTTGACTTTAACCTTGAGGGGGATTTCTCCCCCTTCCATCTTTTGTGCAGCTGGCATGACATCAGTCTTGTTTAGCTTTGCTCCTATCCTCTCTATCTCGGCTCGGAGTTCCATCCTCAGTTCCCATATTTTTTCAAGGACTTTCCTCCAGCCACCAGTGCTCAAATCATCCGCCATGTTCAAAGACTTAGCTTTTCAATATTAAACACAGAACCGCATCCAAGTTCAGAGTCCAAGTTCAAAATCCAAGTCCAACAGTTCCGATTTAAGCCCTCTTTATATCCAATTAGTCAGCTGGTTGCCCCCAAGACCAAGGGTATCAGAAGGGTTAAATCTCTGTTACAAAGTCAAATTTCCAGTCACCTCTCAGCCGCATCGGTAACAAAGTTCCTGATTTAGTGCTACAATAGCAAGGGACGGACCTCCGTAATTTACATCCCAATGCCGCTCCAATTAAGTCCAAATTCCTTTGTTCTTTTGTTACTCACTTTTTGTAGATCTAATCGTGGTCTTTTGGAAGAATCAGCGTGCTCAGGGGGGGGAAGGGCTCGCAGCTTCCACCCGACGGGCAATGGCGATCCGATGAGCTCCGTCGCCCCGCGTCACACTCGGCGGCTCCTACTGGAGTCTACCGGGGAGTTGGGGCAACGTTCCGAGCTTCTGCCGGATCTTAGGTCCCGGGACCAACCTCCCGGGAGTTTTGGGGGCCGCGTCGCTGTCGCAGGCTCCCCTTTAAGCCAGTCGGGTCGGGGAATGTCAAGAGCGACATGTCCCCCGACCTTCCCCTCCGGCGCGCCGACCGGAAGCCCTGTCTTTAAGTCTTTTTATTCAGTGCCAAGCTATTTACAGTGCAGAGCTCAGTTTTATCATGTCTGCTCAGTCACTAGCAGAATCCGGAAGTGCCTCCCTCCTGTTTTGGCGCCAACACCAAACCTTGGCATCCTAAATTGCCGTCTTCTCCTCCTATGTGAGATATGCGCTGGAACTGACGCCTCCCCCTCCGAGCGAGTCTGCTGGGTGGTGCTAGGTCTCCCACTAACTCCCTAGACACCTGGCACTCCCTGGCTCCCAGCCACTAACTGCTCCTCCCCCGAAACGGGACTGCCAGATTCACTCGAAGATGAATCTGTTGTTAACACAGGTTGCAGCTCTCTGTAAACACTCAGAGCTGGACTGGCAAGGGCGGGCAGACCCCTGACAGGTGAGCATGAAGATTCCTGCATTGCAGAGAGTTGGACTCGATGACCTTCCAACTCTACAATTCTGTGATTATGTGGGTCATCGAGTCCAGATCCTTGTAATGCATGAATCACAGCTAAATAATTCCTGGCAGAAGGCTATCCAACCTCGGTTTCGAAACCTTCAGTGACAACCCTGTAAGGTAGGTGAGGCTGAGAGGCAGTAACTAACTTGGGGCCGCTCAGTAACTTTTAAGGCTGAGTGGAGATTTGAACTCGGGTCTCCCCAGTACTAGTCCAGCAATCTCACCACTACACCATACTGTCTTCTTTGGTGATCACTCGTAGCCGAGTAAGATTGTCTTCCATAAACACGGTTTTAAGTGACTGTGGAGGCCAATTCTGAATCCACACATCCTTCCACAGTGGGGATATTGGTTCCCAGGCGGGAGTTGATCACGGTGTGGATTTACCAAGGGTGCCTTCCTCTTAGCATGTTTTTCCCTTGCGTCCTGAGTTCGAGTGTCTTCAAAGCCCATGACACCTTTCGTAAAGGCTGTTCTCCAATTGGAGCGCTCGCGGGCAAGTGTTTCCTAATTGTTAGTGTTTATACTACATTTTTTAAGATTTGCCTTGAGACATTCTTTAAACCTCTTTTGTTGACCACCAACATTTTCCATTTTTAAGTTCGGAATAGAGTAGTTGCTTTGGAAGACGATCACCAGGCATCCGCACAACATGACCAGTCCAACGAAGTTGATGTTGAAGAATCATTGCTTCAACACTGGTGATCTTTGCTTCTTCCAGCACACTGATTTTAGTTCGCCTGTCTTCCCAAGTGATGTGTTAAACTTTTCGGAGAGTGTATGCGGGGGTGGGCAAAGACTTACCGGCTTATCTGGAAACAAAAAGGTTTCGAATTCTGCAGAAGGTGTTATAAATCTCCGCTGACAGGGACACAAATATAGATCACATCATTGCAGAGGCGCCTCTCCTTTTCCTTTCTCTCCCTGAACTTAGTCCTAATTAAGTTTTGCTGTTTGGACCAAAGTTAGATTGAATTGTGTTGTCTGCAGGAGAAAAAACCCAAGTGTGGCATTTGATGGTTGTTATTTTTCTTGTGTGAGACTCTGGACATTCACAGTATTGAACGCAGCTAGTTCTCTTTCCATGACCAGCTGAAAGAGCTGTTCTCCCTGCGAACATAGGAAATTACCTTGTACCGAGTCAGACCATTGATTCATATAGCCCAATATTGTCTGCACTGGCCGGCAGCAGCTCTCTAGGATTTCAGGCAGGGGCCATTCCTGGTCCCACCCAGGTATGCCAAGGATTTGATTTGATTCAACGTGCGTTTTTTCCAATTAAAATGCTGAACTCAAATCATAGAATCATAGAGTTGGAAGAGACCACAAGGGCCATCCAGTCCAACCCCCTGCCAAGCAGGAAACACCATCAAAGCATTCCTGACAGGTGGCTGTCAAGCCTCTGCTTAAAGACCTCCAAAGAAGGAGACTCCACCACACTCCTTGGCAGCAAATTCCACTGTCGAACAGCTCTTACTGTCAGGAAGTTCTTCCTAATGTTTAGGTGGAATCTTCTTTCCTGTAGTTTGAATCCATTGCTCCATGTCCTCTTCTCTGGAGCAGCAGAAAACAACCTTTCTCCCTCCTCTATATGACATCCTTTTATATATTTGAACATGGCTATTGTATCACCCCTTAACCTTCTCTTCTCCAGGCTAAACATACCCAGCTCCCTAAGCCGTTCCTCATAAGGCATCGTTTCCAGGCCTTTGACCATTTTGGTTGCCCTCCTGTGGACACGTTCCAGCTTGTCAGTATCCTTCTTGAACTGTGGTGCCCAGAACTGGACACAGCTGAAATCATCTCTCACAATAACAAAGTATTAAAAACCAGCAAAGAATTGTCATTGGCAACAGCTTGGCTGCAGGAGTTGCTGGAAGGAGGTATGCAAGGCACCATCCAACTGTCTTAGTCAACCACCCATCTCCTACTAGCCTTCTGAGAAAAACCCCTCCCCACCCTCCCACTATATATAAGGGTCTGGTGACTTCTGTTTCAGTGTATCTGAAGACGTGTGCATGCACACGAAAGCTTATACCCAGAACAAACTTAGCTGGTCTCAAAGGTGCTACTGGACAATTTTTTTATTTTTTATTTTTTTATTTCGACCCCATACACCATTATCACCATGTCAGTAAACACAATAGCATATAAGTAAAGCATCGATGAACAGTTCAGTAAAGAATGAACGCAGGTCAATGCAAACTAATGTTGATTCAAAAATTATTGGCACTGTTGCAGATGCCACGTAATACCCATTTTGCATTGGTAACAACTTAGATCTTTTAATGTGGCAGCACCTTTGGAACTCACTGCCTATTGATATCAGGCAGGCACCTTCACTATACCCTATTTGGGGCCTGCTAAGAACATAAAAACCTCTTGAGAGTCCCATGGATTGCAAAAAGATCAAACCTATCCATTCTTAAAGAAATCAGCCCTGACTGCTCACTAGAAGGACAGATCCTGAAGTTGAGGCTCCAGTACTTTGGCCACCTCATGAGAAGAGAAGACTCCCTAGAAAAGACCCTGATGTTGGGAAAAATGGAGGGCACAAGGAGAAGGGGACGGCAGATGGTTGGACAGTGTTCTCGAAGCTACTAACATGAGTTTGGCCAAACTGCGAGAGGCCGTGAAGGATAGGTGTGCCTGGCATGCTCTGGTCCATGGGGTCACGAAGAGTCGGACACAACTGAACGACTGAACAACAAAAAGAACATTTTTGTTTAAACAAGCTTACCCAGATGTTTAGAAAGTTGATGCGAGCGTTAATCTGTTTTCAGTCCATGGTAATTTTAACTTTTAGAAAGCCGCATAGAAGCCACACATAGAAGCCAATCCGGCTTCTATGAGGAAAGGGGAGATTGTCAGTTGGAAACAAATCTGGGTGGAGGCCATGGGGACAGAAGTGGTTCTGAGGAGCAGGTTGTGGAGAGATGCTGTGCTAGATATTGAGTGAGGAACCCCTTAACATATTGATTTGAAGTATTGATTGGGGGGTGGTGTGTTTTCAGGGTTCTAGGAAGCTGATATTGCTCCTGTGACAAAATGACTCACGGGGGGGGGGGGGAGACACTGTGCCAACTGGAAGCAGTCATTATGCATATTCATAGATGATTTTGGAGCTCTGCTGAAGTATTTAAAATGATTTATTAAACCAGAAGGATTTTTACACTTTTTAGTGCTCCATTTACTGTCTGTTTTAACAAGCTCCCAAACAAACATTCAGATCTGGAGACTGGTAAATAATTATCTAGTCCATCAGGACTGAAACACAATTGAGCATTCCCTTTCATTTATTCCGAGATGCTTAAAAGCCACGTTTGACTCTTCCCCTGTTCGTTTTATAGCAGGGATTTCTATTCGCAGAGGAAAAATTACATTCGGTGGGATTAAGGGAACCCTCGCTGAGAGCCCAGCACAAACCTGCGATAGGGAATACACAAAGCAAAATCAGTGTCATTATTTCTTTTTCCGCTTAAATTAAAAAAGTTACATAGCGACACAAGCCGAGCCGCATGAATTATATCACCTTATGTAAATAAAGCTAATAGGCGATAACATTAATTAGCAGCATAAAACTTTCTCTTTTTGCTCATCATTCAGGAGACAGCAGAGGTACTCATTTGCAAGGATTAATTTATATTTTAATTAGAAATTTACATTTTTTTTGGCAGCCTTGTAGGGGAACAATTACCAATCCCCAGTGGGTTTTAAGGCTTTTCAGTTTAAATGAATTATGTTGATTTTAGAGGGCCATTTGAGAACAGTTTGTCACCCACCGCAATCTGGGCCCGTGACATGCCATCTCTCTCTGAACCCACCTTTTGATTCTGTGAAAATCGTTCCAAGGCGTGCAGCGTGAAATGTAAAGGATGGTTTGGAGTCGATGCCTGGTTTGGATCTCATAAGGCATTTGTGTTAAACAGTATTGGCAGGATATAAAGTTCAAGTCATCCCCCCCCTTTTTAAAAAAAAAAAAACAAAACCCTGAAATAATGAACTCAAAAATACAATGCTTGCTCTTTGCGGGGCTACCCTTGGAGTTGATCTGGAGGCAACAGCTGGTACAGAAAGTAGTGTAGTGTTTGTGTTAAAGGCATTCCTGTTTCTTTGTTGTAAGCCACTTTAAGCACTGATTTTTGTGTGGAAAGGTGGCATACAAAAAAATGAATGAACGAATAAATGAATAGGATTGGATTGTTTATAGCTTGCCTGAAACCACTTAATCAGTCAATGCCTGGGTTGCATTACATATATAGACAATCCCATTTTATTGTTACCTCTAATGGCGTCGGTAGCAACTTTTACCATTTTAGAACATTCTACATCAGACTTGACTAAGAGCCAGGTTGGAAGAGATGTTAACGTGTAGGTGAAGGTCGGGCAGAAATCCAATGCTGTTCAGATTTAAATCCAAACCTACCCAATCCTCACTTCCCAAAACAATACATGAACGAAAATTCAATACATGAATGAAATACAGCGGACCCTCGACTTACAAATGTAATCCATTCCGACGGGAGCGTCGGAACTCGAAAAAATCGCAATTCGAGTCCCCATAGAAATGCGTTAGTGAACCCATTTGTAGGTCGAAAAAAGCTTCGTACCTCGAAAAAACCCTATCTAAAGCGGCCGCGGCTTCTGATCGGAAGTCGAAAAAAATCGGAAGCGGCAGCCGCTTTGATCCCTAGTAACTCGAAAAATACAGAAGTCGGGGCATTCGTAAGTCAAGGGATCACTGTATGCATGTGTTGGAGTAATGTGTACATGCATATATTACTGAAAAAACATTAAAATGCATCAGATCACTGAAAATTGCTCTGCCAAAATATGTATATTGGGCAAAATTGCATACAAATGTGTATATATTAGGAGAAAATCACTGGAGAGTTTTCATGAGAACATTTTAAATTTTTTAGGAAAAACAACAACACAAACTTACATAAAAGAATGGAGAGCTGGATTTAAGATCATCAAAATGTGGATCTGAGGGAACCCACATTCATCCATCCCTATCTGCAGCTGACTCTAAAAATGGCAGCTATAGGATGTTCCCTCCCACTTTATAACTCAGGACTGAGGACTCAGCGACCTTCCAGCTGGGCCAATGTTCAGGGATGATGGAAGGTGACGTTTAGCAGCATCTGTGGTCTAAACCACAGAGCCTAGTGCTTGCTGATCAGATGGTTGGCAGTTCGAATCCCTGCAACGGGGTGAGCTCCCGTAGCTCGGTCCCAGCTCCTGCCAACCTAGCAGTTTGAAAGCACGTCAAAGTGCAAGTAGATAAATAGGTACCGCTACGGCGGGAAGGTAAACGGTGTTTCCATGCACTGCTCTGGTTTGCCAGAAGCGGCTTAGTCATGCTGGCCACATGACCCGGAAGCTGTACGCCGGCTCCCTCGGCCAGTAATGCGAGATGAGCGCTGCAACCCCAGAGTCGGACACGACTGGACCTAATGGTCAGGGATCCCTTTACCTTTTACCTTTTTATTGGGACGCGGGTGGCACTGTGGGTTAAACCACAGAGCCTAGGGCTTGCCGATCAGAAGGTGAGCGGTTCGAATCCCCGCAACAGGGTGAGCTCCCATTGCTCGGTCCCTGCTCCTGCCAACCTAGCAGTTCAAAAGCACATCAAAGTGCAAGTAGATAAATAGGTACCGCTGTAGCGGGAAGGTAAACGGCATTTCCGTGCACTGCTCTGGTTCGCCAGAAGCAGTTTAGTCATGCTGGCCACATGACCCGGAAGCTGTACACCAGTTCCCTCGGCCAGTAAAGCGAGATGAGCGCTGCAACCCCAGAGTCATCCTCGACTGGACCTAACGGTCAGGGGTCCCTTTACCTTTACCTTTACAGGGCCACAGGTCCCTCACCCCTGCCCAAACAACAAATGAACTTACCCCTCCCTGGCCTTCATCATGTTCTGCTTCCTCCCAGTCTCAGTGGCTGAAACTGATTGAGCGGCGGCGGAGAATATTCAGGAAATGTTGGCATCAGGGTCACGGCGAGTTCCACAAGGTGTTATAGAGGGTTATGGTTTTGACAGCATCTGCACGTTCCCCGTCTATCTGTCAGCATTTACCCTGCCTGGGGCAAGTTGTGAGACTGCCCCAAAGCCAGAGCAAAGCCGTGCGCTCATCCCCGGCTACAGGAGTCCGGTGGCACAGTCATATGCGATTGTTCCCCAGCGTGAAGAACAACACACACAAGCCATGAATAAGGCTAAACTATTTATTGTAGGAAAAGTGCAGAGAGAATATCTGCTGCCAGCTCAGTAAGTCAGAGCTGTGCATAAAGGCGTCCCGCATCTTGTCGAGCCAGAAGAGAAAGTCAGAAAGTATACAGTACAACAGTACAACGGACAAATATCCCAACACTATCGACTTTCCTACCTTAGTTTAGTAGATCCCCCTAGGAATTCTCCGTAGGATATTTTGAATTTTAAATCCAGTTGTATAAAAGCCTTGCTGGGGTGGGGGGGTGGAGATGGGGGAGCAGTCCTCAACATTTCAACCAATTTGTGACAGGAAGCGATGGTGTTGCCGGGCGGCGGGTGCTGCCTTCTTTGGTGAATATTTCATGCTGCGGGGATCTTGGGGAGTTTGAACAACAAATAGCACTTGACTTCTTATCGAGCTCCCTATCCTGGGTAATCCCTGGCTGTGGTTGTTAGAAAGAAAGGGAAGGCAACTGGGGCTACATACCAACTGCAGCATTTTACAAGAAGAGCTAGATCAGACAAAACCGCCATCCAGTCCACGGCTCTGTTTTGAACAGGAGCCAGCCAGATAACTCTGGGACACTCATTAAGACTGCATGACAGCAATGTGGTGGTGGCGCAAAGGGCCACAACAAATGTGATATTGTGTACCCCTGGAAATCCTTGAGTGTGCTTCTAATAGAGAAGTTATGGTAACCTGTTGCTTTATGAAACTGATGGTTTTGCAAGTTGCCCCCCCCAAAAAAAAATTGGGGCAGGAATACAACTAATATGTGAATCACAAAGATGCTGGCTCAAAGCTAGAAGAAAAGTAGTTACATGGTACAAATGGCTACACGTAACACAGGTTCCCAACATGCACACTAATACAATGTGAGAATCAACACTGAATCAGCAAAATTGCCAGTGCTTATTGCACATGTGTATTAAACATGAAATCAGGTAATGATGTATAATGATTGGTGAAAATTGAAATCCTTTGTTTGAAGCTTTATAAATACCACTGCCTGAACCATCGGGCGGGGTTGCAGTGTTGCGGAACAATCCGACTGTAACCTATTGCTTTGCAATAAACGTTGGACTCCTAACGTTTTATTATTGGCGTAAACTCAGGAGATAAGCCATTTTTGGCTTACAACAGCAGCATACCTCCTTTGTGGATTATTCCAGCTTTATCAGATATTTGGAGGTGCACTGCCCTGGTATGTGGTTGTTCCATTTAGCTATCCTTGCTAATTTGTTCTGAGAGACTTGCAATGCAATCTTAACCACGGCTGGATCTAGGCACATCAAAGAAGCGCTTCAGTTAAATGCACTTTGTATGAGAAACCGGGTTGGCAAAAACGAAACTCCACAGCGCCATCCAGTGTCGCAGTGTTAGAATGCATAAACAACACATATAAAGCGTTTCTTTTTTCTTTTTTCTTTGCCAATGTAGCTGAGTCCCACATCTGCTGAAAAATAAGTCCAAGTTAATTCAGTGGGTCTTACTCCCAGGTACGTTGAGTTAGGAATGAAGTCTTTCAGAAGTCACCTTCCCTGGCAGAGTCCTGTAACTTAATCATGTGTCATGTCGCGAGGGTTTGTGTGTGTCACTTATTCCAGGCATAGGCACACTCAGCCCTCCAGATGTTTTCGGACTACAATTCCCATCATCCCTGACCTCTCGTCCTGTTAGCTAGGGATGATGGGAGTTGTAGTCCCAAAACAGCTGGAGGGCAGAGTTTGAGGAAGCCTGACTTATTCTTTCATAATTCTCCTGCCAATCATCTCCCTTCAAACTGCAGATCTATAGCCAACTACAGTTCCCAGGATCCTTTGAGGGAACCCCTAGCTGTTTAAATACTGCTTTGTGGGACGCGGGTGGCGCTGTGGGTTAAACCACAGAGCCTAGGGCTTGCCGATCGGAAGGTCGGCGGTTCGAATCCCCACGACGGGGTGAGCTCCTGTTGCTCGGTCCCTGCTCCTGCCCACCTAGCAGTTCGAAAGCACGTCAAAGTGCAAGTAGATAAATATGTACCACTCTGGCGGGAAGGTAAACGGTGTTTCCGTGCGCTGCTCTGGTTCGCCAGAAGCGGCTTAGTCATGCTGGCCACATGACCCGGAAGCTGTACGTCGGCTCCCTCGGCCAGTAAAGCGAGATGAGCGCCGCAACCCCAGAGTCGTCCGCGACTGGACCTAATGGTCAGGGGTCCCTTTACTTTTTAATACTGCTTTAGAATGTATATTGCAGATGGGGCCCTAAAAGTATTCATTGAAACGGCTGCCCGCCTCTGAAAACCTCGCAGCATAGCAAATACCAGAAGCAAAGGGAGTGGATGGGGAGGGAAGCATCTTCAGAGACAGAATCTGCAAAGCGGAACAGAGTGGATTGAGAGGAGGGAAATGCCTTTGATGTCCTCCTATTATGGACCTTCCTCAACCTTCAAATGAAATTAAAACAGAAAGCTGGTTCTGTTGTTCATCCTTCCCTAATCCCATTTTTTAAAATAATATGAGAACAAAAAAGACAATTAAGCTGACAAAAACGTCTTTTTCCTCTTGGCTACAGATGCTGCGAAGTGCTCGGCAAGATGCATTGTCTACCTTTCACTCTTTAAATCAAGCAGAACATGGGATTGTGGGGAAATGTTCCCGTCAAAATGTTTCTCTTTGTTTTTCAGGGACAAAAGCTGCCCTCCCCCCTCCTTTTTACTCCCCCTTTGGTCGCCCCTCTACAGTCTTCGATTTCCATCTGCGTTGCAAGAAGGTAAGAGGAACCCTGCAGGATCAGGCCGAAAGGCCCATCGAATCAGGCATCCCATTTTCACAGAGGCTAGTCAAGATGCAGAGGACTTGAGTGCAACAGCAGCGCTCTCCCTGCAATTGCTGTTCAGAAGCACACTGCCTCCCAGTGACATAGCGTGGGTTGCCAGTGCCTGGGGCCGCTTAGAGGACGGCTGGGAAACAGATGGAGTATACATGCGCAATTCAACTGCCTAACAGCATCCAGGCCACCCAGGAGATCACAGCTGCAGAGATAAGAACAGAAGAGCCGTTCCGTTGTGTCTGGAGAGGTCACTTCCTGGTTCTCATAGCTTTCTCCTCCGTGAATTTCCTGGCTGGAATGTGTCCAGGAATGGTGATAGAATCGTAGAATCGTAGTATTGTAATAATAATAATAATAATAATAATAATAATAATAATAATAATTTTTTTATTTGTACCCCGCCCATCTGGCCGGGTCTCCCCAGCCACTCTGGGTGGCCTCCAACAGACATTAAAATACATTAAAATATCACAAGTTAAAAACTTCCCTAAATAGGGCTGCCTTATTGTAGAGTTGGAAGGTACCACCAGGATCTCAGCTAAAGCATCCATGACAGATGGCCAGCCAATTCTGCTTAAAAACCTCCAAGGAAGGAGAGTCCACAACATCCCAAGGGAGAGTGTTCCACTGTCGAACAGCTCTTACTGTCAGAAAGTTCTTCCATATGTTTAGTCGGAATCTTGTAACTTGAAGCCACCGGCTTGAGTCCTACCCTCCGGAGCAGGAGAAAACAAGCTTGTTCCCTCTTTCATGTCAAAACAACCTCTCCTAGACAATGACAGTTCTCTTTCTCAAGCTCTGGGAGGAAGACCTTTCATCGCCTACAGACAGCCACCCAGTCTTAAACAACTCCTCACTCACAATAATACTACAACCAGACTTAATACGGACACTGGCACCAGAGCCTGCAATAAACCCAGATGCCAACTTTGCTGCCACATACACCCCTTGCTTTTTCCTGTAAGACTAATTGCAGTCGTTAACAGTCGTCAACAGGTTTACCACAGCTATCAGCCTATCACCCATTCCCACCACCCTTCTGAGTAATACCCCTCCCACCCTCTCACTATATACAGTGGTACCTCGCCTAACGACGATAATTCGTTCCGACGCAATCGTCGCTAGGCGAAAAAATGCGTTCCGCGAAGCCCCATAGGAACGCATTGGAAAAAAATTCGTAAGTCAAAAAAATCGCGTCAAAAATTCGTAAGTCGAAAAAATCCTATTTAAAGCGGCCGCGACGTCTTTTCGCTGGGCGAAGAAATTCGTTTCCGGCGGCCATTTTGTTTTACCGGAAGTCCTTCGTTAGGCGAAAACGACGTTGGGCGAGTTATTCGTTAGGAGAGGTACCACTGTATAAGGGTCTGGTGACTTCTGTTTCAGTGTATCTGAAGAAGTGTGCATGTACACGAAAGCTCATACCAAGAACAAACTTAGTTGGTCTCTAAGGTGCTACTGGAAGGAATTTTTTTATTTTTTATTTTGTTTTGACTATGGCAGACCAACACGGCTACCTACCTGTAACCCTCTTCCATGTGACAGCCCTTGAGTTATTTGAAGAAGGCTATCATATTCCCTCTCAGTCTCCCCATTTCTAGGCTAAACATACCCAGCTCCTTCAACCGTTCCTCACAAGGCTTGGCTTCCAGACCCTTGATCATCTTGGAGATTTATTATTTGCCTGCCTAATGAGCATAAGAATGGGACCAGTTAAAAATGTAGGTTGGCATTCATGGGTTGTGTCAAAATTAGCCTACACACACACACACACACACACACACCAACTGTTCCCATAACACTCCAAAACAGTTTTGGAGGCTAAGAATATTTGAAGAGCCTGCTGGATCAGGCCAATGGCCTATCTAGCCAAGCATCCTATTCTCACAGTGGGGAACTAGATGCCAAGTGGTGGTGTGTTTTTTTTTAGTATTTTGATTAAAGAATAAAAGGAAAATTCCTTGGATGCCTAGATCCAGTTTTGGGGCAGGTACTCTTTGGTGAGAGAGCCCCAGCAGAGTTTTAGGATCACAAAACATTCAGCAAAGTGATGTATGGAAATATAAGCTGTTAGATCCTTAAAATATCCCCTTCTAAGTGGATTCCAAAGCTCCGCTTACTTCCCTTAGCATAGAAAGAGACCAGACATTTGTTAAGTTTAAAAAGGTTTACTTACGTACTCTTCATACGTCAAATTCATGTGCTTTTCCATTCAGCAGCAAGAAAAGACAGTCAGTACAACAAAATGGTAAAGAGTTTCTAAATTATTTGTATATAAACACAAAGATGGCTGCTAAAGTCACACGGTCTAAGCCTAGAGCATCTAGCTCAGACATCCTTACTGGAAGGGTTCTCATGGTGGAATAATAATGGTGGGAAGTCAGAGAGTAATGGGTTTGGTAACCCAGGTGGCGCTGTGGGTTAAACTACAGAGCCTAGGGCTTGCTGATCAGAAGGTCGGCAGTTCGAATCCCTGCGACGGAGTGAACTCCTGTTGCTCGGTCCCAGCTCCTGCCCACCTAGCAGTTTGAAAGCACGTCAAAGTGCAAGTAGATAAATAGGAACCGCTCCAGTGGGAAGGTAAACGGCGTTTCCGTGCGCTGCTCTGGTTCGCCAGAAGCGGCTTGGTCATGCTGGCCACATGACCTGGAAGCTGTACGCCGGCTCTCAGCCAATAAAGCGAGATGAGCGCCGCAACCCCAGAGTCGGACACGACTGGACCAAATGGTCAGGGGTCCCTTTACCTTTACCTAACCCTTCCTCCCAAGGTGAAGGGTGTGACCTAGCTAAGCCTGGCAGGACAGCTCACTCTATGGTCTTAACTCCTTCATGCATTCATTTGAGTTAAGCATGTTGGCTATATGATGCTGATTTTTCCCTTAGTTGATGACCATCACTGCCCATGTGCTTCGTGTTAAGAAGCAGGGGTTGAATGCAGGATTCTCGGGCATTCTTTACCCTACGCTACACTCACATTATGAGGTACCCAAACATCACAAGGGAAGGTAGAAGAGGAAACGACAGCAGAGCAGTCAACTGCTCTAACCGCTCACTCATTTATGCAAGAACTTCATAAATAAAACTGATGGCCTCACATATATAGAAATTTAGCTTAGCCGTGCAACAGTACTGGGGATTCGTGCGGTCGCAGAACTTTTTATTGGAATAATCTGTCGCATCCGTTCTGTTGCTGTAATGAAAGCAACAAATTAATGCAAGCATTATGCAAATTGTCCCATTAAGTATGTCATATGCATTCATCTTCCTGTGAAACTACCATCATCTGTTAACTCTTCAGTGCCCAGGACGTTGCTCACAAAGGAGGAGGCAGCACTGAGGACGCTTAACTTAATGGGTATTCGACTTCCAAAACGTTCGGAAACCAAGGCACGGCTTCCGATTGGCTGCAGGAAGTTCGGGGTCCAAAGAACGTTTGCAAACCGGAACACTCACTTCCGGGTTTTGTGGCATTCGGGAGCCAAAACATTCGACTCGCAAGGCGTTCGGGATCCAAGGCATGACTGCAGTTGTTATTTATTGATGTTGACATCCGCCTGTCTCGAGAGACAATGGAGTGCACCTCCAGGAGTGAAGTCAAACCATTGGGGAATCACAGCGCCTGCTGTGACTGCAGAGGAGGAGGAGGAGGAGGAGGAGGAGGAGGAGGAGGAAGAGGAGGAGTTATGTGGGTGGGTGAAGATGCTTCTAGTATACCCTCTGTCAGGGGCTGGACTGAGGAGGAATGTGGGGACCACCACCACCCCGCCTCCTCCTGAACCTTCCCGGGAACAGGAGGACAATATAGATTTAGAACAGTGGTTTGCAGAAGGCCATAGTTCAGAGGCTGCAGAGGGGAGAAGCTGGGAAATATTGGGAGGAGAGCAGCTGGAAGAAGAAGCACCAGGGGAGAGACAGCTGACAGACTCAGTATCTTTGGAAAGCATTCCTGACACACACACCCCTCCCAGGACCAGACGGGCATTGAGAGTAGAAGAACAGAAAGCTCAGAGGCAGAAAGCCCAGATCAGCCGACACAGGGATGACGTATGATAGGAGAGACGGAGGGGGTGGAGCGGAGAGATGATGATGAAGAAGGAGAGTTTGGATTTGATATCCCGCTTTATCACTACCCGAAGGAGTCTCAAAGCGGCTCACATTCTCCTTTCCCTTCCTCCCCCACAACAAACCCTCTGTGGGGCGAGTGGGGCTGAGAGACTTCAGAGAAGTGTGACTAGCCCAAGGTCACCCAGCAGCTACATGTGGAGGAGCAGAGATGCGAACCCAGTTCCAGATTACGAGTCTGCCGCTCTACACCACTACACCACACTGGCTCTCACAGAGACGAGAAACCCATAACTGCTGCCTCCTGCGTTGTTTCTGCTGCACTAGCAGCAACGAAGTGACCTCTTCAGGGCAGGTCCTGGGCTGCCCAGTCGACAAGACCCCCCTCTCAGCCTCACTGAGGTGATTCAATTCACTCTCAACAATTACAACAGAAATCATGACTAAATAATAATCAATACAAATAACAGCAACAAGGTCACATAAGGGATGACCAGGGCCGGCACACCCGTGTGGCAAGGTGAGGCAACCGCCTTAGGCGGCAGGATCCACAGGGGCAGCAAATCCCAAAGATGATCTTCCTTCCTCCCCCCCCCCCCCCCCGTTCCTGAGGTAGAACTTCACTCACCACTTATTCCCTGGTAGGGGGTGCCATTTTGTGGTACGCCTCAAGTGCCAGAATATATTGGGCTGGCTCCACCAATGAAATAGTTTGAAGAACTTTATTTTATTTTACTGTTCTGGCTCTGTGTAAGGCAGGCTTCCTCAAACTTGGCCCTCCAGATGTTTTGAGACTACAACTCCCATCATCCCTGACCACTGGTCCTGCTAGCTAGGGATCATGGGAGTTGTAGGCCAAAAACATCTGGAGGGCCGAGGTTGAGGAAGCCTGGTGTAAGGCTTCCCATTTTACTTAAATGGCGAAAAGTGAGTCATGGCGGAGGGAATTTCACAGCAGGGGAGTCACAGCCAAAAGGCCACAGGCAAGGAGCAGATCCATAGATACTGACCTGAGCGTATGGAGAGCTACTTATAGGAGATGTTCCTCACTCCTGTTTTCTTTCGGCTGTGTCCAGATGCAGCCATGTTTAGAAATGGGTGGGGATTCAATCCTAAACCCTATTACCTGGGAGCAAGACTGACTGAATTCAATTTTCCTGAGTAGACATGCTTAGGATTGTACGGTTCATGACTAGCTAAAATCACGTTTGATTTCTATGGTGACTAAGGATGCAATCCTAACCTCATTTACCTGGGAGTAAGCCTGATTGAATTCATATGATTTACTACTGAGTAGGCATGACTGGCATTGCACTGTTAGTCTGCATCCATCCCTTTGTCTTCCAACCCTGTTGTTTAAAACAGTATTCTTTCTTTCTTTCTTTCTTTCTTTCTTTCTTTCTTTCTTTCTCTCTCTCTCTCTCTCTCTCTCTCTCTCTCTCTCTCTCTCTCTCTCTCTCTCATACACACACACATACATATGTATACCAGGCTCTGCATCTAACAAAGTGAGCTCTAATCCACAAAAGCAGATGCCATAATCCACTTGGTCGTCTTTCATTTTCCATAAGACAATCCCCTTTTTTCTCTTTTTGTTCACTCTCTCTCGTTCTGCCCTTTCACACTCAACAGCGTCTGTCAAAGCCGCCTTTGGTCTTTGTCCCAATTTGAGACAATCGAAATGGATTTAATGGATTAAAAGTTTGAAGAGGGTTTTCTTCTCTCCCTCTCTCTCTCTCTCTCCTTCTCTCCTCTTTAATTAAAATGCCTGGTAGTAAATTTAAAAAAGAAAAGAAAAGAAATTACCAAAGACTTTATCAAAGACAAACATATGTGAAGAGGGAAATAGAGTTGGTTGGGTTAGCAAAAGCTTGTGGGAGAGAGAGCAGGTCAAGGGCAGCATTGGGAAAGGATGGAACAGGGTGGAATTGTCCACAAGGATTTGGAAGATGGAACTCAGAGAGGGCAGGAGGGCAGCATGGAAGATTTCAGAAAGTGGCCCGAACGAAAGGACAAAGGGAAAGTTCAACAAAGTGGAAAGTCCTTTGTGGTGCAACAAAGCAGCAGCAGAAGAAGAAGAGTTTGGATTTGATATCCCGCTTTATCACTACCCTAAGGAGTCCCAAAGCAGCTAACATTCTCCTTTCCCTTCCTCCCCCACAACAAACACTCCGTGAGGTGAGTGGGGCTGAGAGACTTCAGAGAAGTGTGACTAGCCCAAGGTCACCCAGCAGCTGCATGTGGAGGAGCGGAGACGCGAACCCGGTTCACCAGATTACAAGTCTACAGCTCTTAACCACTACACCACACTGGCTCTCCAGCTTTTTTGAACCACAATAGCGTTGGAAGATTGGGGGATCAGTGTCATCATCATCATCATCATCATCATCATCACCATCATAATTTATTATTTGTACCCCGCCCATCTGGCTGGGGCCCCCCAGCCACTCTGGGCAGCCTCCAACAGATATTAAAATACATTAAAATATCACAGGTTAAAAACTTCCCTAAACAGGGCAGCCTTCAGGTATTTGCTGAATGTCAGATAGTTGTTTATCTCTTTGACCTCTGCTGGGAGGGCGTTCCACAGGGCGGGTGCCACCACCGAGAAGGCCCTTTGCCTGGTTCCCTGTAGCTTTGCTTCTCGCAGTGAGGGATCCGCCAGAAGGCCCTCAGCGCTGGATCTCAGTGTCCGGGCTGAACGATGGGGTTGAGCTGTTAAGGAGGCAACCGGAGGCTGCTGCTGCTCTAGCACCACTCTCCGTAAGACATGGCCCAATAGCCATGACTTGCAGGGGGTCATCTCTAAGGCTGAGGGAGGGAGGTCCTTGTGTGTCAGGGACGTGTCTGAATCCAATGCCTGGGAAGAGTCTGACTCTGGAGATGAAGGCATGCCAGTACAGAGGGATCCAGATCCTGATTCTGGAGACGAGGGATTGCAGCCACAGACAGAGCAAGACTGGCCCCTTCATCAAGAGTTCCCAGACTTGGAGAGCTCACAGGCAGAGGGAGGGGAGGAGATAGATGACATTGAGGGGGTTGCTATGCAACCAGGAGGGAGACTCCACACACTGGCTTTATAAATGCCCTGTATCCCTCTAACCACTACACCACACTGGCTCCATCTAGGTGCCTTCAACAATGAGCAATGTTTGTACCCTGAGCCCCTTGTCAGTGCTGGGTTTAGGGTGGGGGAGCCAAGGGTACACAAAATGGAGAAAATCCATAAATAAGAAGATCCTGGGGGGGGGGGATTTTGACCTCACACAGGGCACCATACTATAAAAGAGTACCAATATTCAATTCACAGAATTGTAGAGTTGGGAGGGACCCCAAGGGTCATCTAGTCCAACCCCCTGCATTGCAGGAATCTTAGCTAAAGCATCCATGACAGATGGCCATCCAACCTCTGCTTATAAACCTCCAAGGAAGGAGAGTCCACCACCTCCCGAGGGAGACCGTTCCACTGCCAAACAGCTCCTATTGTCAGAAAGTTCTCCCAGATGTTTAGTCAGAATTCAACTTTAACTAAACCTGATATTGGAATGATTTCAAGTGGAATTTGCTGCCAAGGAGTGTGGTGGAGTCTCCTTCTTTGGAGGTCTTTAAGCAGAGGCTTGACAGCCACCTGTCAAGAATGCTTTGATGGTGTTCCTGCTTGGCAGGGGGTTGGACTGGATGGCCCTTGTGGTCTGTTCCAACTCTATGATTCTATGATTCAATCAAGAATGGGAATTCTTGGTGTCCTACACTAGTCATCCTTGACAGCTTTATCTTCCCTGATATTGAGGAGGTCATACAGGGTTTCTCAGACTTGGGCCTTCAGCTGTTTTAGGACTACAATTCCCATCACCCCTGACCACTGGTCCTGCTAGCTAGGGATGATGAGAGTTGTAGTCCAAAAACAGCTGGGGACCCAAGTTTGGGAAACACCGAGGTAGTGGATCAAATCTTACTGAAGTGATCTGTTCCTCTCTTGGCTTCAAACTTGTTTTGGGAATATACGCAACATACCGGTACTTTTTGTATGTACACAGCTGGCATTACTGCTCAAATGTTGTTGTCTTCCTCTAGACTAGAGTCTCTCTTCCCCCAGCTGTTGGGCCCCTTTTGTTCCTTCTGAATCAAGGATCACAAGAGTGCTGAAAGGACTTGTGTGAGAAGCCAAAGAAACTCAGAGCTGGCCCTGTGAACTGCCTGGGGGAGAAGACCACCATCTCCCTTGAGGCTCTCCAAGGCAGCCTGAGGAGACGTCGCTCTCCGGCTGCATTGCTGCATTATTCATATGCTTGCGACAGAGCAAATATGCAGAAGAAGAAGAAGAAGAAGAAGAAGAAGAAGAAGAAGAAGAAGAAGCGATGAAGAATCATCACTTGGGAGCGATTGACATCTTGCTTTTCCTTTTGTGTTGCTTGCTGATGCCGTGTGAACAGCCCCCTTTTGGGGGGGGGGACAGAGTCTGATCGTGCGCAGAATGTGGCCAGCCTCGCTCTGAGTTGTTTAAGCTGAGCGCTGCTTGCTCCTGTTGCTCTGACAAAACACACTCTGCATTTGGGAAATATGCCTTCTGGTAGGTGGAACTTCCAGGTTTAGAGGCAGTGTACCTCAGATGCTAATGAGGGGAACAATAGGAGAAGGGATGTACCCGTGTGCTGCTCTGGGAGCATTTAGATCAGGGGTCAGCAAACATTTTCAGCAGGGGGCCGGTCCACTGTCCCTCAGACCTTGTGGGGGGCCGGACTATATTTGGGGGGGGGGAATTTCTATGCCCCACAAATAACCCAGAGATGCATTTTAAATAAAAGCACACATTCTGCTCATGTAAAAACACGCTGATTCCCGGACCGTCCGCGGGCTGAATTTAGAAGCCGATTGGGTCGGATCTGGCCCCTGGGCCTTAGTTTGCCTACCCATGATTAGATGCTCACTGTTTAATTTCCAATGTAATGACGACAACAACAACAACACCCTTGTGAGTTTGCTTCTGGAGCCACCCTTCTATGGGTCTACTCCAGTGCTCCATGCATCACGGCCCTGATCCTGCCAGGCGTAACACCAGCATGATGGACTTTTATAAAATTAGTCATGGCATGGAGAAAGTGGATGGAGAAAAGAGACAACCGGTGATGTTGAATGTTGGATGATTCAGGAAAGTTAAAAGAAAGTACATATTCGAGCAGCACATTGTTTTTTGTTTTTTAATTGTGTTTTTTATTAAAGATCTTCTTGATTCACAAAAGTATGTGCAATGTCTCTCTCTCTGGACAGCTGGACTCGATGGGCCATTGGCCTGATCCAGCAGACTCTTATGTTATCATGTTCTTACCTGCCCATGAACTTCCCTGACTATTTCCTGAGCTATCTTGCGAGCATCCTAACATCTCCCTCTTCGTTTATTCCTTCGGGGGTCTTCCTTTGTCTCCCTACCCACAACAGGTTGCTTAGAGAAGAGAGTGAATATATTCAAGGCATCAAGGTGACAGCTGTGATAATTTCCTCTGTTGAGGCAAGGAGCTTGTTTTCTTACAAAGTAGCATATGGGTGAGCTGGCTCTTGAAAAGAAGGTTATGCGGTCCCCGAGGAAAGCTCCAAGTTAAGCAGTCCGTGCCGACTATAATATCCTTCTTAGCTGAGCTGCAGCAGAAGCAGCTTAGAAAATGCAAAATTTGAAAGGGAGCATAAAGGTGGTCTTAGGGTTTATGCCTGATTTGTTTGGAAATGTGGTGCAGTTAATCAGAGATGATACAGTCAGTGGATATTTTGGGTTCATAAACAAGCACGGTGGTTTCGGTTTGGCGCACCCTAGTTTGCAAAATATAGTCTGAAGCTCGACAACAACAAAACTAAGATCATGGCCACTGGTCCCATCACCTCCAGGCAACTAGAAGGGGAGGAAATGGAGACATTGAGAGATTTTACTTTCTTGGGTTCCATGATCACTGCAGATGGTGACAGCACTCACGAAATTAGAAGACACCTGCTTCTTGGGAGAAAAGCAATGACAAACCTAGACAGCATCTTAAAAAGCAGAGACATCACCTTGCCGACAAAGGTCCGTATAGTTAAAGCTATGGTCTTCCCAGTAGTAATGTACGGAAGTGAGAGCTGGACCATAAAGAAGGCTGATCGCCGAAGAATGGATGCTTTTGAATTCTGGTGCTGGAGGAGACTCTGGAGAGTCCCGTGGACTACAAGATCAAACCTACCCATTCTGAAGGAAATCAGCCCTGAGTGCTCACTGGAAGGACAGATCCTGAAGCTGAGGCTTCAAGACTTTGGCCACCTCATGAGAAGAGAAGACTCCCTGGAAGAGACCCTGATGTTGGGAAAGATGGAGGGCACCAGGAGAAGGGGATGACAGAGGACGAGATGGTTGGACAGTGTTCTCGAAGCCACCAACATGAGTCTGACCAAACTGCGGGAGGCAGTGGAAGACAGGAGTGCCTGGCATGCTCTGGTCCATGGGGTCACGAAGAGTCAGACACGACTAAACAACAACAACAAGTTTGCATTTTGGAAGACTTTTTGGAGATGAGTGGAGGAAAAAAATATTAAGAACTGTCTAGTTATTTGAGGACTGGTGTGCAGGAGAACCGCTCGGCTCCCTACCAGCATATCTCGGTCATAAAACATCCCGGAATTCAGCTAAGATGGTCAGCTATGGTCACATCCATACCGTTCCAGTGCAGACCCAGGAGTAGTTGATTAGCCATTAGATTAGTCTGCAGAGATATCCAGAACTGTAGAAGCAAATGTAAGTGTTATTTCTGACAATAAACAGTTAACTATCTGTCATGTGCATTCCTTTGGCTGAGAAGCAACCTTGACAGAAGGACTGTCATATGGAAGATGGAACAAGCCTGTTTTCTCCTGTTCCAGAGGGTAGGATCCAATCCAATTCAATGGCTTCAAGTTACAAGAAAGGAGATTCCAACTAAACATCAGGAAGAACTTTATGACAGTAAGAGCCGTTTAATAATAATAATAATAATAATAATAATAATAATTTATTTCTACCCCGCCATCTGGCTGGGTTTCCCCAGCCACTCTGGGCGGTTCCCAACAGAATATTAAAAACATGATAAAACATCAAACATTAAAACTTCCCTAAACAGGGCTGCCTTCAGGTGTCTTCTAAAAGTCAGACAGTTGTTTATTTCCTTGACATCTGGTGGGAGGGCATTCCACAGGGCGGGCGCCACTACCGAGAAGGCCCTCTGCCTGGTTCCCTGTAGCTTCACTTCTTGTAGGGAGGGAACTGCCAGAAGGCCCTCGGAGCTGGACCTCAGTGTCCAGGCTGAACAATGGGGGTGGAGATGCTCCTTCAGGTATACTGGGCTGAGATCATTTAGGGAGACAGGGGGTAGGTTTCACTCATCCAAGCAGCCTGTCCACATTCTCAAAGGTAACAGATTGGAATTGATCCCATGCAACTTGACTAGACAGGACTCTAGCACTCTCCCACCCAGGGGCGAAGGAAGACTAACCAGCACCCGGTGTGGGGTGTCGGGGGTGGGGCAAACTGCCTGGCAGCTCATGTGCATGCACCGTACACACGCCGCATGCGTGACGGCGCTACGTGCAGTGCACCTGCCGTACATAGCGGTGCTGCGCATGTGCCACTGGGCGGTTTACTGACAGCGCTGCTCGAGCGCTGTACGGGAGACAGTGGGATCCTCCGCTCACGGCTGCAGCCGCGGTGAGGGATCGGATCATCCGCATGTGACTGCCTCCTGCGGGGTGCCTTCTTGTCTGCTGCGGGGTGCCTTCTTGTCACCCCCTCAGAGATTGCACCCGGGGCAGACCGCCCCCCCACCCCCTTCCTCCGCCACTGCTCCCACCCAGGAGCTATTCCCACAGACACTCAAAAGAGGTGGTGGACTCTCCTTCCTTGGAGGTTTTTAAGCAGAGGTTGAATGGCCATCTGTCATGTATGACTGTGATTCCTGCATTGGAGGGGGCTGGACTGGATGACCCTTGGGATCCCTTTCAACTCTACAATTCTATGATTCTATGATTGGGTGAAGTTGCCCCTGATTAATCCAGGAAGGCAAAAAACATCAGCAGCCAGGGGAGGAGGGTGGCGGAAATCGCACCAATTTACCGTATTTTTCGCTCCATAAGACACACCTGAACATAAGACACACCTAGTTTTTAGAGGAGGAAAGGGGGGAAAGCCCTGTTTTTTTGAGGATCAGCTGAAAGTGGTGCAGCTTCTTTTGCAAAGGGAAAAGCCCTGTTTTTTTGAGGATCAGCTCAAAGTGGTGCAGCTTCTTTTGCAAAGGGAAAAGCCCTGCTTTTTGAGGATCAGCTCAAAGTGGTGCAGCTTCTTTTGCAAAGGGAAAAGCCCTGCTTTTTTAGGATCAGCTGAAAGTGGTGCAGCTTCTTTTTCAAAGAGGAAAAGGCCCGTTTTTATGGGGTTCAACTCACAGTTTGCAGCTTCTAGTCCTACAGGAAAGGGAACCATTTCTACAGTTTCCAGACAGATAATCTAATCAGCCAGTCACATGTCGCTGGGGAAACTAACAACCTCCCTCTGCATTCAACAACGGAGGCCTGGGCAAGGGGGCGGGGCTGGAAAGGGAGCCTTATCTCTCTCCCCATCGCTTGCTAAACAGCTGTTCAGTGGCTTCCTTTCAACACCTTCTTCTCTCTTTGTAAAAAAAAGAGTACAATCTGCTTTTGGCCCCTAGGCAATTTGGCTCCAGGGACCATGCATTCGCTCCATAAGACGCACAGACATTTCCCCTTACTTTTTAGGAGGAAAAAAGTGCGTCTTATGGAGCGAAAAATACGGTAAGTAGCAGTTACTCTTTTAAGAAGTTGGGTATTCACACAATTCAAATGTTTCATTTCAACGTGCGCACATGAAATGGAAAGGTGGGGTTATTTAGCTTAGTTCTACTATGAAGTAACTCAGAACTTCTCCCAAGAACCCACCCTAATAGGTTCTGATCTCATTCTGCATTTGAAGCCTGTCCGCAAAACCTAATCTCTTCTATCACCGGCAGAAACTTCATGGAAATAATGGCCGACGGGCCTCTGCCTTTTCCGCGGAGCTGCAGCTTTCCTTGCATGTTTTAAACATCATCCCGCAACTTCCAGATATGGGCTGGCAGTGTTTGTAGATAATGCAAAATTCATTCCTGGCCTTTGTTGAAATAACCTTGAGACTTTTCAAGTTTCTGTGTTCACTGGAGAAGAATTGGGAGGGAGAGGCGGCGGGCGGCTTTTTAAAGCCCGATACCAGCCAAGGGACTTAATGTTATTCATTTGATTGAAGAAGACAAGTGGATCTTCGCATGATGCATTACTCCATTTATGAAAAGTCGCCAGCTGGTTACGGTTGATAATCGCCCCATGATTTAGTTAAGTCTCAATTTAGCACTTGAAAACAACCAGCTAATTGGATGCGGCCAGTTCTCCTGCCTTCAAAAACGCACTCGCTCAGACGACGAGGGGTGCATAAAAAGAACCGGGTTATTAGAACGGGGGCGGTGGTTTGTGGCGAGAGGTTTGTGGGCTGATTTATCTGCCCTTCTTGCCGAGAGCAGGAGACGGGAGGCTTTTGATCCTATATAGACACTGGGAAATCAGGGTGGGAGAGAGGATTCAATGGGTCTTCTGCGCACTAAAAGGATGAGCTTTCAGGTCATGTGGAATTCTGTCCCTTGCAAGGTTCCTCTTTTTCTAAAAAAAAGCAGCCATCAGATGGAGGGGTATAAGGCAGGCTTCCTCAACCTCGACCCTCCAGATGTTTTTGGTCTACAACTCCCATGATCCCTAGCTAACAGGACCAGTGGTCAGGGATGATGGGAATTGTAGTCTCAAAACATCTGGAGGGCCGATGTTGAGGAAGCCTGGTATAAGATATACTCTTATTTAGGTGTAAGAAGACCTAAAGGGCAACGCTAAAGCTGAAAAGGAGGGGCTGTTAATCTCACACCTAACTGTTATTTCGTGCAACATCCCCCAACTGTGATGGCCTGGGATTCAGACTCAGATGCTGAACCTGAGGGATCCCAGCCTGCACAGGGTTCCCCGCCTCCTGAACCAGCAGAGCCGGGGCTAGGGCTTGAGTCTGAAGGGTCCTCACCTGTGCTGGATCCTCAGGTGCAGGCATCTGCTGAGTCTGCTCTGGCTCCTGATGGGATGGAGGACCCATTGCTTGCAGGTGCTCCACTCCCAGCCCAGTCAGGCTCAGTCAGGGGAAGCTGAGGTTGCCTCTGGGTCTGGTAACCCTCCAGCCTCTCCTGAGCTGCAGAGGCGAAGGGCAGAGAGGCGAAGGGAACTGAGTTCCCGCAGGAGGAGTGCTCGCCTCCAAGCCAGGAGAGGCGAGTCACCAGAGGATCGGGGCTGCCCTATGCCTCGGGGCAGATAAAAGCCGGCCAGCCCCAGCCCCAAGTTGCAGGAGCAACATTGTTGGTGACCAGTTCCTGCTTGAAACCTGTCCTGTTTTCCTGCCTGAGCTCCTGACCCGCCCTGGTTCCCTGCTTGCCTACCTGTTCCTGACTTCGCCTGACCCCCTGCCCTGCACCCAGCTTCAGTGACTACGGACTGCCTTTACGTTGCACCTCTGACCATGGACCGGACTTGGACCTCGCCTTTCGGGTAACCCACGGGACCAGCACACCAACATTCACATTGCACCAGTCTTTGTTCTGCTAAGAAATGAGGTTTTAAAGCAGAGGTTGGATGGGTCATCTGTCATGGATGCTTTAGCTGTAATTCCTGCATTGCAGGGAGTTGGACTTGATCAGGCATAGGCAACCTCGGCCCTCCAGATGTTTTGGGACTACAACTCCCATCATCCCTTGCTAACAGGACCAGTGGTCAGGGATGATGGGAGTTGTAGACTCAAAACATCTGGAGGGCTGAGGTTGCCTACGCCTGGACTAGACCCTTGGTGTCCCTTCCAACTCTGCGATTCTACGATTCTAAGCTCCTAGCTCAGGGGTGGTGAACCTGTGGTCCTCCATATATTGTTGGACTACCATTCGCGCCATTCCTGATCATTTGGCATGCTGGCTGGGGACTGAAGTCCAAGAACATCGCAACAGCTGCAGGTTCCCCACCACTGGTCTGAAACACATCATCAGACCTCGTTTAGTCCATACAGAAACGACTTCATTCCACTTATGTACAATGTGATCTCTGTATAAACATAACAGGTCTCTCATTACCCTCTTCAATGGGCAGCCCAACACTCAGGGGATTTTTATGTCGAAAGTTACTTACTGGAATTCCCCTTTAGTCAATATTAATCCCAGGGCACAGGGAGACCAACAGCTTTGGAATCAATATGGCACAATGATGTTTCTTCAGGAAAATTGGTGGCGCTGTGGGTTAAACCACAGAGCCTAGGGCTTGCTGATCAGAAGGTTGGCGGTTCGAATCCCTGCGACGGGGTGAGCTCCCATTGCTCGGTCCCTGCTCCGGCCCACCTAGCAGTTTGAAAGCACGTCAAAGTGCAAGTAGATAAATAGGTACTGCTCTGGCGGGAAGGTAAACGGTGTTTCCGTGTGCTGCTCTGGTTTGCCAGAAGCGGCTTTGTCATGCTGGCCACATGACCCAGAAGCTGTACGCCGGCCCTCGGCCAATAAAGCGAGATGAGCGCCGCAACCCCAGAGTCGGACACGACTGGACCTAATGGTCAGAGGTCCCTTTACCTTTACCTTTACCTTTAAGATCTATGCATTCTTCCTGTTATTGTGAGGACTTTGGTCTCCAGCTGGCAATCCTACTGCATCTGATTTAAAACCAACAATAAGAGGGTGTTTTTCCGCCCTGTGTGATTTACTGAAAGAGATTTGACTCTCTAAAACAGGCATAGGCAACCTCGGCCCTCCAGATGTTTTGGGACTACAACTCCCATGATCCCTAGCTAACAGGACCAGTGGTCAGGGATGATGGGAATTGTAGTCTCAAAACATCTGGAGGGCCGAGGTTGCCTATGCCTGCTCTAAAAGACCACCAAGACCAGTAGCACAGGTGAGGTTCCTTAACTAATAACTGGATGTGATGCAGCAAGTAGTTTAGTCTATGATGCACTACACCTGCTGCTGTCAGGTTCCCCAGCCAAGAGTCTCTTCCATATAAATTAAGGTCATTGATTTCCCCCGAAGCCCCATCAAAGCTTGCGTTCCAAGCTCCCCTCTCTGGATTTGTTTGTTTACCTGGGCTGGGTTGTCTCATCAGACGAGGGCGAAACGTTTGGTCCGACCCAAATAAGATCTCTCTTTTGGAAGCTTTGCAGGTTTCCCCGAGAGAAGCCAGAGAGGAACGCCAGCAGTTGCTATCGCAGTCCTGTTAATATTTAAACAACAAATCTGTCAACAGATTAATTGGCACCGGCTCTTTCCAGCCGTTTCATGGTAGCCTGGAGCAATTGGCAAGCTGAGGCATGGAGCGCTTACATATGTACAGCTGTGTCACAGCTTATAAAGGCTGAGATATAAGGCTGGAATTTGCTGTCCTTCCTTCCAGGGGCTGGGGGAGCGAAGCATTGTTATTCTGAAATGTATTGCCAAAGAAGGGAGAAGCGATGGGGGGAAGAGACACTGTGTAAAGTCTACGTGCCATATATATATATTGATTTTCTTCACTCCACATAAACAGTCTCAACCTTCCCCGGGAATGTTGTGCAGTGGAGACTGGTCCATTCGGGCAAATGAGGCAGGGCCATACCCTGTTTCCCCTTTTTTAATACGTAGTCATAAAGTAAGCCATGGCAGGGTTTTTTTACCTTTGTGAGAAGTAAGACGTACCCCAAAAGTAAGCCATGGTGCCATTGTTCCTGTCGCCTCCTCAGCCCCTCCTGCGTGCGCAGGGAACCAGTGAACCAGTGAGAGGCACGGGGGGGGGGAAACGCGCCTCTTGCGGAGTTCTGCCCCGCCTGCTTAGTGCGCAGGGAGAGGTGCGGGGGGGGGAATACGCCTCTTCCTGCCCCGCCTGTTCCCCGTGCGCAGGGAGTCAGCGAACTAGCGAGAGGCACGGGGGGGACGCGCCTCTTGCGGAGTTCTGCCCCGCCTGCTCAGCGCGCAGGGGGAGGCTGTACCGTACCATACTGACGTAATAAAAATAAGACATCCCCCGAAAATAAGCCACCCTGTGTTTTTTTGAGGGAAAAAAATTATAAGACGGTGTCTTAAAAAGGGGGAAAGACGGTAGCTGTCAACCCTCCCTTTTTTTGCGGGAAACTCCCTTATTCCAATACCGTTTCCCGCTGCTATCCCGGATTGTTGATATCCCTAAAATTTCCCAGATTTCAAAGGAAGCAAGCAGCTCCTCTCCTTCCCTGCCGACCAGGGAGGCTCCTCAGCTGCGTTGCTCGGCTGCCAATAAGGAGTCTGAGACCGACTGTGGGCGGAGCTTGCATGCCTTGTGCAGCCAGACCCTCATGCCCAACAAGACAGACAGCCTGCCTGCCGTCTATGCGCTCGCTCTTTCACTCACCCGTTCGCGCGCAGCCTCTGGAGCGCAGGGTGGCGAGGCTACTTGGTGCCATTGCACCGCCCTCGCGGCATCCCTTATTTTCAAATCCGAAAGTTTGAAAAAATCCTTTATTTTCAAATCCGAAAGTTGACAGCTATGGGCAGGACCCAACCAAACTCAGTAATAAGAACGTAAGAACACGAAACAGGCCAGTTGGATCAGGCCAGTGTTACATTTAGCCCAGCATTCAGATCTCACCGTGGCCAAGCAGATGCCTGTGGGAAACCTGCTTGAAGGACAAGATTCCTTTCCCTCCTGGGGTTTCCAGCAACTGGTTTAGAGAAAGCATTGGTGCCTCCAGGGGTGGAGGCAGAGCGCCATCATCATGGCTGATATCCACCAATTGTGCTGGCCCCGTGAGTTACCCGAAAGGTGAGGTCCAAGTCCGGTCCATGGTCAGCGATACAACGTAAAGGCAGTCCGTGATAACTGAAGCTGGGTACAGGGCAGGGAGTCAGGCAAAGTCAGGAACAGGTAGGCAAGCAAGGAACCAGGGCGGGTCAGGAGCTCAGGCAGGAAAGCAGGATAGGTTTCAAGCAGGAACTGGTATCCAACAATGTTGCTCCTGCAACTTGGGGCTGGGGCTGGCCGGCTTTTATCTGCCCCGAGGCAGAGGGCGGCCCCAATCCTCTGGTGACTCTGGTGACCCTCCTGGCTTGGAGGTAAGAACTCCTCCTGTGGGAACTCAGTTCCCTTCGCCTCTCTGCCCTTCGCCTCTGCAGCTCAGGAGAGGCTGGAGGGTTACCGGACCCAGAGGCAACCTCTGCTTCCCCGACAGGGCTGGGAGTGGAGCACCTGCAGGCAATGGGTCCTCCATCCCATCAGGAGCCAGAGCAGACTCAGCAGATGCCTGCACCTGAGGATCCAGCACAGGTGAGGACCCTTCAGACTCAAGCCCTAGCCCCGGCTCTGCTGGTTCTGGAGGCGGGGAATCCTGTGCAGGCTGGGATCCCTCAGGTTCAGCATCTGAGTCTGAATCCCAGGCCATCACACCAATAGACTTATCCATGAATTGTTGTTGTTATACAGTGGTACCTTGGTTCTCAAACACCGAAAACCCAGAAGTAAGTGTTCTGGTTTTCGAACGTTTTTCAGAAGCCGAACGTCCAATGCGGCTGTTGGCTATTGTTTCCAGGTCACCTGCACCAATCAGAAACTGCGCCTTTGTTTTCAAACATTTCAGAAGTCAAATGGACTTCCGGAATAGATTAAGTTTGAGAACCAAGGTACCACTCAATTGGGCGCTTTGGTTCTTTACTATTTATTTTGCATTTTTATTTTTGAGGCTCTTTTCGGTTCATTTGTTTTTTGTGACTGTGTGGAACCCAGTTCAGTTACTGATTGATTGATTGATTGATTGATTGTGTGACTGCGGAAACGGATAAAAGCCCCCCATCCAAACAATGACTATCATCAGTGCAGGTAAGGGGAGGGGAATTTTTTTTAAATTTTTATCATCTACAATACTGTATTATTTATTTTATAGTATAGTACATTGATTATTGCTTTCATTTTATGGATCAATGGTCTCGTTAGATAGTATAATTCATGATAAATAGCTGCTTTAGGGGTTGTTTTTAAAAGATGATTAATCCATCTTGCATTAGTTTCTATGGGAAAGCGCGCCTTGGTTTTGGAACACTTTGGTTTTGGAACGGACCTCTGGAACGGATTGAGTTTGAGAACTAAGGTACCACTGTATAGCCCGGATACCTCCATTGGTTAGAGCGTAATGCTGATAACACCAAGGTTGCAGGTTCAATCCCCATATGGGACAGATACATATTCCTGCATCACAGGGAGTTGGACTCGATGATCCTCAGTGTCCCTTCCAACTCTACAATTCTATGATTCTAGTAATTAAATTTGTATGCCGCTGTCAGGGATCTGCCCGCCCCTGCCAGTCCAGCTCTGAGCGTTTATAGACAGCCGCAACCTGTGTTAACAACAGATTCATCTTCGAGTGAAACCTGCAGTCCTGTCTCGGGGGAGGAGCAGTTAGTGGCTGGGAGTCAGGGGGTGCCAGGTGTCCAGGGAGTTAGTGGGGGACCTGGCACCACCCAGCAGACTCGATCGGAGGGGGAAACGTCGGGTCCGGCGCACATACCACGTAGGAGGAGGAGGCGGCAATTTAGGCTGCCGAGATTGTGGTGTTGGCGCCAAAACAGGAGGGAGGCACTTCCGGATTCTGCTAGTGAGTGAGCAGACATGATAAGACTGAGCTCTGCACTCTAAATAGCTTGGCACTGAATAAAAAGACTTAAAGACAAATGGCTTTGGCTTTCTTATTGAACAACCGATAAGAGAACCTACAGCCGCATTATACCTGCAGGTCTCCGCGCGGTTCACAAGATAAAAATCACAATATGAAAACAAAAAAATACATAATCAAAACAAAAACAACCCAGTAATTCTACAACACATTTTAAAAGGGCATCGGGTGTCAATCGGCCAAAGGCCTGGTTAAAAAGGAACGTTTTCACCTGGTGCCTAAAGGTGTATAATGAAGGCGCCAGGTGAACTTCCCTGGGAGAACATCCCACAAATGGGTTTTCCCTGACATTTGGCCAATTTGGCAAAATTTCCCCCTGACGCCCGCAAACCACGGCATGTCAGGAATTTTCCTGACATATGGCAAGCCTAACTAGTCCCAATGGCTCCAACCACCTCTGATGCTGTGAAATATCTTGCAGCGCTGTAGACCAACCTTTGCCAAGCCGGTGCCCTCCAAATGATTTGGACAACAAATGCCATCTGCCCTAGCGCTATTTGGGACTGGTGGTCCATAAGGTATAATTTAGAATTTGGCAGTTTCCTTTTACCATCTTCCTTTGTGCGAGGAAATCATGTCCCAGGTCTTCCTCAGGACCGACTCTCAAAAAATGAGAAAGAGGAAATAAATAACAGTTCAATTTTCCAATCTAATTAATGAAGGCTGAATTAGCCCAATTTGAATGTGAATAAACACAATTTGAATTAATTTGCATTTGTGTTCCACAGCTCCCAAAGGGTTGCTCATTCACATTCAAGGATTCACCCAGGTAATCAAATATTCTAATCTGATGTGCATGTTTGAAAGCACTTTCGTTGCAGCTCCCTTCACCTGTCTGGCATCAAGGTGAGAGGAGCCAAGAGGGGGAAAGGCAGGACAAGATGGCGGCCGTCATCAAGACTTGGAAGTGGGCAATAACGCATCTCTGTCTTGTCTTCAGAGTGCCATTCCACTCCCTGTCCCAAAATCATAAGCCAGCATTTAAAACTGCCTCATTTGTGCCACATCAGATGTTCAGCCATAAAATCAATCACTGCAATTTACTTTTTCAAGCGCATAAAACACTGTTTTATGACTGAGCTCCGGCGATGTTTATGTTTCCAGTGAGGGTTTGTTCTTGGGAAATATGTACGTCTGTAGGAGGGAGGAGATGGACCAGTCCCAACTGTATGGAAACCCAGCCAGATGGGCGGGGTATAAATAATACATTATTATTATTATTATTATTATTATTATTATTATTATTATGGAGACCCTCGTTGTTGTAAAAATAAAAGGCAATTGCCAAAACTCAATCCAAAAAGATTCCACCTTTTCCACCACCTCTGGGGAACAGCCTTCGACTCCTTTTAATGTTTCTGCTGGACTTCAACGAGCGATTCCTGTTGATGCTGCAGTTTAGAAGGAGATAATTAAGCCCCCTGTGTACATCGTGCAATTTCCTCAATCAGCTAGAGTAAGGTAAATGAGACGTCGTCACATTTTATGCTTACAAAATCTCACAGCAATTCATAATACACACACAGAGAGAGAGGGGGGGACTCTACTCTCTCAACATCTGTGGCTTTGTATAGCATGTCTAAGTAACTAAAACTAGTAATACACCAGTCAACAAATGGTGGGCTTAGATCAGCCTTCACCAAGTGCTTCCCTTCAAATGTTTTGGACTACGACTTCCATCAGACAGGAGCAGGGCTGGGGTGGCCATTGGGCAGAGGGAGGCAACTGCCTCAGGCGGCCCTCGCTGAGGGGTGGCAGCAGCACTGCCTCCTTGGTTCTTAAGCAAAGGGGGAAAGGATAGAAGTTGGTGTCCCCCCCCCCTAAACTAGCTAGCAGCCCTCAAGTGTGCCAGGTGGGTACTGCTATCCTGTTGCCAGCATTGAAGTTTGATTCAGCTCCCAGTCTGGTCACCTTCTGAACATGGAATCGGGACATTGTCATGTCCTTTGTCTCAGGTGGCAAAATGTCTTGGGCCAGCTTTGGATGGGAGTTGTAGTCCAAGATATCTGGAGGAAACCAAACTGGCAAAGTAAGGAGTAAGGGGAGTAAGGAGGTGGCACTTTAGGGTGCCAAGACTCTGGTGTTGGCGCCGCAACAGGAGGGGGGGCACTTCCAGATTCTGCTAGTGACTAGGTGGTCATGTTTTAGGATAGCTCCGCACGGTACATACTTTGCACAATAAAATAGTTGAAAGACAAGACGGACTTGGTCTTTACTGATGCAACCCCAGAGTCGTCCGCAACTGGACTTAACGGTCAGGGGTCCTTTACCTTTTTCTTTTAAAGCTGATGGGAGATGGGCGCTACATGCTCTGTATAACGGGCCCCGATCCACAATCTGGCTCCAGCACAGTGGGCTAGCTAGAGTTTCTGAACGTGGCCAGACCCACGTTGAGTGCATTGCAGTAGTCCACACACAAGTACTTCAAGGACCAGCCTGTGAGGCCTGTGGCTGTGTTTGTGCCTCCTCTACACCTGCCCAGCCTAGGAAGTGAAACAAATGTCTACTATTAATGGCTACAAGTAGTAATGGCTATTGCCCTCACTATCAGAGGCAATGGGCCTCTGAATACCAGTTGCTGAGAAACTTGAGAGGGAGAGCGTTATTGCTCTCATGTCTTCTGCGGCAGAGCCCAGATGTGATGGATAGCTCAGGTGTTTGTCCACTTCACGTTTAGTCATTTAACAGAGAACTGAGGTCTCCAAAGCGTCGAAGGAAAGCCATTTTGTACCCAGTGAACAGTGAACCAAGTTTATGAGCTGTGTTCTGTTTCCAAGGATATGTTCTGAGAGACTATCCCTTTGGTGGCATTATCTTGGAGCCTCTGTTGGAGACAACATCATCCCAGTGACCTTGCTTGCAGACTGAATTCCTGAATGAGATAATCAGCAGGGCAAGGAGCCCACCAGAGAGGGAGAAAGAAGCAGATACAATAAAGTGTTCTTGGTTTTCAATGGGCAGTCATTGCCTGTGGGTCTTTTTTTTTAATATTGTGATTGGGAAGATGGGAGGCAAATTAACGAATTAATCATATTTTTATAGACTATTGACTTTTATTATCCTTACTTACTTTTGACCTTCTTTGGTCTGTCATTTTTTTATTATACAAGGGAATATTATTATTATATAAAAGAATATATTTTTGGATATTTTTGTATGGAAAGGGCTGAGTTCTTATTTGTCAAAGCAACATTCTGCTATAAAACCAGCTCAGTTGAGTTTGCATCCTTCCTGTTATTTTGCTAGCTTCCTATGTTCTAAGGAAAGGGCTTTCACTCACATAGGATATCTCAATCTCCGACACTTCCCACATACCCTCCAACATTTATCCGATGAAAATAGAGACATCCCATTCCATAATGATCATTTTACTATTTATATCCCACACATCTTACTGGGTTGCTCCAGCCACTCTGGGCAGCTTCCGACATATATAAAAACATAACAAAACATTAAGCATTTAAAAAAATCCTTCCCTATACAGGATTGCTTTCAGACAGCTCGGGGGTCAGATAACTCCACACCCTCCAACATTTAAGAAAATAGGGACATCCTCAGGAAAAACGGGACATTCCAGGATCAAATCAGAAACCAGGACAGCTTCCCTAAATCAGGGACGTCCCTGGAAAATAGGAACATTGAAGAATCTGTTCCCAAAGGCATCTGTTTGGCCACTGTGGGTCTAGGTGGGTCTTTGGTCTGGTCTAGAAGGGCAGGTCTAATGTTCTTAGATACAACTTACAAACATGAAACTGGGAAACACATTCAAGTCCATGATCAATGAATGAAAAGATGGATGGCTGCTAACCATGATGGTTAATAATAATAATAATAATAATAATAATAATAATAATATGCTGCCCATCTGACTGGGCTACCCCAGTCACTCTGGGCAGCTCCCAACAAAATATTAAAAACACAATAACACATCAACCATTAAAAACTTTCCATACAGGACTGCCTTCAGATGTCAGAGTTGTATAGTTATTTATCTCCTTGACATCTGATGGGAGGGCATTCTAAAGGGTGGGCACAACTACCAAGAAGGCCCTCTACCTGGTTCCCACAGGCTTCACTTCTCACAGTGAGGGAACCATCAGAAGGCCCTTGGAGCTGGACCTCAGTGTCTGGGCTAGACGATGGGGGTGGAGATGCTTCTTCGGGTATGCAGGGTCAAGGCCATTTAAGACATTAAAGGTCAGCACCAACACTTTGAATTGTGCTCGGAAACATTTGTTGTTGTTGTTGTTGTTCAGTCGTGTCCGACTCTTCGTGACCCCATGGACCAGAGCACACCAGGCACGCCTATCCTTCACTGCCTCTCGCAGTTTGGCCAAACTCATGTTAGTAGCTTCGAGAACACTGTCCAACCACCTCATCCTCTGCTGTCCCCTTCTCCTTGTGCCCTCAACCTTTCCCAACATCAGGGTCTTTTCTAGGGAGTCTTCTCTTCTCATGAGGTGGCCAAAGCACTGGAGCCTCAACTTCAGGATCTGTCCTTCTAGTGAGCACGCAGGGCTGATTTCTTTAAGAATGGATAGGTTTGATCTTCTTGCAGTCCATGGGACTCTCAAGAGTCTCCTCCAGCACCAGCTCGGAAACATACTGGGCACCAATGCAGATCTTTTAGGACCGGTGTTATATGGTCTCGGCAGCCACTCCCAGTCACCACTCCAGCTGTTGCATTCATAGTTGCCTCCATAGTTGGAGGCAACAATGATTCTGAATACCTTTTACTGGAAGCCACAAGAGGGGCAATTGCTGTTGTGCTTGACTCCTGCCTGTAGGTTTCTCACAGGCACCTGGATGGCCACTGTGAGAACAGGATGCAGAACTAGATGGGTCATTTTCCTGATCCAGCAGAGCTCTTCTTATGATCTTGTGTTCTTATCCCATGTGGAAATTGCCTGTGCCCACAGAAGCCCAAATGTGCCAAATGTTGCCTCTGTGACTGTCACACTGACTGGATATAAAGGAATGGTTGGAGACACCAGCTGGGAAATCTCCAAGGGAAGATGGTGCAGAGCCAGGGGATTGGTGGTGAGAGGACAATGAGTGGCCAGAGGGGGAAGAGGGAACAAACTGGGAGGAGGAAGAGGAGGAAGCTGAAGAGGTAACATGGTTTAGTGAGCAGGAAGAGCCTGTGGCAGAGAGCAGTCCAGAATCAGAGGCAGAAGTGGAGGTTGGAGAGGAGAGGGGCAAAGATGCAGAGATGAGTCAGGCTACTGAAGAAGCCCGGTGGTCTCTCCATCCTGCCACAACCCGCTCCCCTCCACCCTGGTCTCCCAGGACCAGAAGAGGTATGAAGGGGGCAGAGCAGAGACAGACATGTTGTCCGAGTCTCAGATTGCTTGAGAAGGACCTTGGGGGGATGCTTAGACAACTGTGATGCTGTGCTCACTAAGCCTGGCCTCCTGAGCTGGTTGTTTCTTTAAATAAAGGGTTAACTTCACTGACACTGTGTGAGTTATTACTGACCTGCTCCTGGCACCTGTCCCAACAGTGACCACCTCTCCTCATTCATCTCCGGTGAAAAACAGCCTTGCTTTCTAGAGGAGCTTCTTAAGGATGGGTGTAAGCAATTAACACGTAAATGATGTCCTGGAGGAAGAGGGAGCAGATGTTCTGATATCTGCAGAATGCTCCTCTTACTAGGATATTCTGGCGGTAGAGCCAGGTGGGATTAAAAACAATATAAAAATGAGTCTTAACCTTAATTTCTTCCAATTAACCTAGAGATGAATTGGGCAAAGTTATGATAAGTTTGGCCATCACACAACAAGGAGTGCATACTGGAATTATTTTTATTGGCCAATTCATCTTTATCTCAACATCCTTTCTCAAAACCCTTATTATTATTCCATAGTTCAGTGAACCACCTCTTTTGTCACAGACTATTTTAAGGGGGGAAATGGGATAGTACAATCACTCAATTAATTCCCCGTCTTAAAATTCCAATAAAATCAATTTGGAGGAGCCGGCGTGTCGTTAAGCTGACATCATAATACGGCAATTAGAAGCAACTTTCATCTTGCCAGTTCCTTTGAAGGTTTTGATTGCAATTAATTAAACATGCATTGCTTTCAAGGTGGAAATTGGATGAGGAGCCTGAGATAAGGAAAGGGGGGGGGGCGATTACGGCAGTGATACTTCCCCCTCCCACCCCAGTTCCAAAATGACCAACAAATTTATTATTATTATTTTTTGCAAACTGTGCTGTAAAAAGTTTGCATGCAGGAAGTTTGTTCTTGAGTCAACAGCGATGTTTTGAATGGTGCTGGCATGCTGCCATCCGCTGAACTGTCTTTTGATTTCTCATATTAATTGCATTAAATAGAATGGGCAACCTTGCCCCTGCTTGCGTCAAATGAGAGGGAACTGTTTTCTCTCTCTTTTTAAAGGAAATAGCCCAAGGCTTAAAAATAACCCATCAGTTCCCCACTCCTCCAAACACACTCTTCTACTTTCCATTCGGAATCTTTTTTTCATATAATCATAGAACTATGATAGAGTAGAAGAAGAAGAAGAAGAAGAGTTTGGATTTGATATCCCGCTTTATCACTACCCGAAGGAGTCTCAAAGCGGCTCACATTCTCCTTTCCCTTCCTCCCCCACAACAAACACTCTGTGAGGTGAGTGGGGCTGAGAGACTTCAGAGAAGTGTGACTAGCCCAAGGTCACCCAGCAGCTGCATGTGGAGGAGCGGGGAATCGAACCCGGTTCCCCAGATTACGAGTCTACCACTCTTAACCACTACACCACACTGGCACCCCAGGAAGGCACCCCAGTGGTCACTGCTACATCATCATCATCATCATCATCATTTATTATTTATACCCCACCCATCTGGCTAGGTGTTGTTTTTTTTAAGTAATATTTATTGGGTTTTTCACAAAAATGACAAAAAAGAAAAACATATAAACAAACATAACACAACAAAAAATACATTACTACAAATACACACACACTAAATTCCTAGTTCCCATCTAAATTCCTCATCATTGTATTTCGACTTCCTCCTATCTTCCCCTCTACGTTTCAAAGTATAACTTTAATTTCTTTAGCAATTTCCTCTCATCTTTTACTATTACATTCATTTTCTATTCTTAATATTCTATCTTATCTAAATCTTTGTCTTATTTCCTTATTATCTTATCAAATTTTCACCTTTATATCATTGTACCTTATACTTTATATACTTAATATTATACTTATTTACCTATCTTATTTTACTTAATCATTCTCTATCCCATCTGGCTAGGTTTCCCCAGCCACTCTGGGCAGCTTCCAACAAAAGATGAAAAATACATTAAAACATCAATCATTAAAAACTTCCATAAATGACAATCCCCGACAGATTGTCATTCATAGAATCATAGAATCATAGAGTTGGAAGAGACCACAAGGGCCATCCAGTCCAACCCCCTGCCAAGCAGGAAACACCATCAAAGCATTCCTGACAGGTGGCTGTCAAGCCTCTGCTTGAAGACATCCAAAGAAGGAGACTCCACCACACTCCTTGGCAGCAAATTCCTCTGTTTTCAACCTCTGTTTAAAAATCCAACCTCTGTTTAAAAATCCTACCATTGAAGGGGAGTCCATCACCTTCCAAGGGAGTCTGTTCCACTGTCAAACATCTCTAGCTCTCAGGAAGTTCTTTCTAATGTTTAGTTGACATCTCCCTTCTTGTAACTTGAAGCCATTGATTCAGGTCCAACCCTCCGGAGCAGAAGAAAACAAGCTTGCTCCCCCTTCCATGTGACAGCCCTTGAGATATTTGAAGATGGCTATCGTATCTTGGCTCAGCCAGCTGAGTTCCATCTGAGATGGTATGAAGGAGGTACGTCATCCTATGAGGAAGTTAAGCCAGCATAGCCCAGCTGTGCCAAGAAGCTACCCGCTCAACCAGTGATGCCTTGGGCCCTAAGTTGATCATCCCAGCCAATCTTGCTATAAGATTCCTTCCCAAGGCCAACATCTGGTACCACCACCAGTGATCAAGCAAAGGCATCCAGGAAGCTCATCGGCAAATAGAAGTAGACCCAGGTGTCTGGGGAGAAAGTTCTAGGGCAAACAACAACAACAAAAGGATGAGCAGAGTAAATTGTGAGAGCACAACCCTGTGGTTGTGCTTCAAATAACATCTGTGGAGTGGGACGGAAATGGACTGAAAACAGGAAAAGATTCTCCCAGTCCACATTTTGATCATATGGTGTCCTGATTCATTCCCCTGGGTCCGAGAGCATTTCCAGTCAATTCTGCGGCTGTGCCCTATGAGAATCCAATCTTACCTGCTGTACTGAAGCTCAGTTGCACAAAAACTCTCTTTGTATTTTCCATGCATCCAGTGAGATCCGATCAGGCAAGTAAGGTCAGATTTTCACAAAGCATGACAACAGAACGACAAGAAAGGCTCTGGGACCCCGGGGAGGAATCGGGACACGGTATGGTCAAAAGACACATCGGAGGAGAGTGTGGATGAGCCCCTGTGCTGCAGAATTGGTGCCTAGGTAACACACTCGGATTAAGGGAGTTTGGTGCCATTTTCCTATACCTCTGAATTGCTAGATTTGATAGACACAGGGGGAAATTGTAAATAAGCTGCTTCCCTGTGTGCAGGGGAGGTGGAAGATAGAGGCGGGAGGCTCTCTTTCTTGTGATCGTTATAATACATCTCCGCTTCCTATTCTGTTAGCATTTTCAATCTGGTGCTCCGGTGTCCCAAATCAAACAGCAACATCAAAGTGCCGTTTGCTTTCAAGCAGGAAGTGAATCCTGAATCATTTCTTAAGCTTTGTTCTCCTTGACTAATCAATTACTTTGAGCACTGCCAGGTCTTTTGTCTATGTGGGGGTTTGGCAGGGGGAGACAAGCAAACAATCTTTGCCGATGAAATAAAGGAGTCTTGTAGGGCATGGCCCTAACCGGGGCCTTTCTGGTAGCGCAAGGCAAAGTCTGAAGAGGGGAAGCAGCTCCTGCAAGATCGACTCTGCCAAACGTCAAGTTATGAAGTTGCATTAAAATGGGAAGACAGGGACTAGAGAGAGATCTCTCCTCTCATCCGAAATAAGAGAACTTTGGGCTGCCCCATTGAACTGGTTGACAGTAGGTCCAAGATGGTGACCACTAGTAGATTCATGGGGCCACCATGAATTTTGGATCTGCAATTCATCTCCATAAAACATGGTGATTATGGCCACTAGCTTAGGTTGCTTCTAGAAAGGACCAGCGGGGCCTGCAACAAAATGTTGCAGTGCCAAGTGTTTCTCTTCAGGGTTCCAACTACTCCGTTCCATTTCACTCTCCTGGTTTTCAATTTCTCTCCTCCCACCCTACCACACACACTTCTCAATCACCATCCTGTGCTCACCCAACATGCTCAGTTCACATGGTTTGACTTCACTCCCAAAGATGCACTCCACCCAGTTGAGGGACTAGGGTATGTTTAGCCTGGAAAAGAGGAGCTATGATAGCTGTTATGTATTCAGTGGTCTGTGTTTGCCTGATCTTGAGTGCGGACTAAGGATTCTGAGCCCAGTGGCATCGCAACGGGGACCAGGGGGGCAGGGTGCCCTGGGTTCCATGTGCAGCCACGAGCAGAGGATCCCGGCGCCGGCGGCAAACCTCTAAGTACAGCGCATGTGCGGTGTCACTATGTACGGTGCATGCGTCGTACGTAGCAACGCTGTACATGCGCCCTACGTAGCCATGCCTGCCCCGGGTGTCACAATGCCTTCCTTTGCCCCTGTGTTCTGATTCGATACATGATATCCAATCACAGAACATTTCAGGATTTGGGCCTCTGCCATTGGCCCTTAAACTCTGAGTCATGATTCACAGCTTGGAAGTTTAGACAGCCAATCATGTGGGGAGTGGGAGTGGCCCAGGCCTTCAGAAATGTATATAAGCAGATGCATTGCCCCTGTTGTCCAGTTCAGTAAAGCTTCTTGCTTGTTATCACTGTGTCTTGCCTCGTGGGAACCCAGCTACACTTCAATAGCCATCTTCAAATATCTAAAGAGCTGCCACATGGAAGATGGAGCAAATTCATTTTCTCTTGCTCCAGCTGGTAGGATCCAAACCAATGACTTCAAGTTACAAGGAAGGAGATTCTGACTAAACATCAGGAAGAACTTTCTGAAGGTAAGAGCTGTCCAACAGTGAAACGGACTCGCTTGGAAGTTGGTGGACCCTCCTCCCTTCGAGGTTTTAAGCAGAAGTTGGATGGCCATCTGTCATGGATGCTTTGGTTGAGATTCCTACATTGAGAGGGTTGAACTCTACAATTCTACAATTCCAACTCTACAATTCTATGATTCCATCTCAAGGGAGCACTGGAGAGACCTTCGCTTAAGACCCTGAAGAGCTGCTACCAGTCATTTAAGAAGAATAAATATAATAATAATAATAATTTATTATTTGTACCCCGCCCATCTGGCTGGGTCGCCCCAGCCACTCTGGGCGGCTTCCAGCAAACATTAAAATACATTAACACATCACAGATTAAAAACTTCCCTGAACAGGGCTGCCTTCAGGTGTTTTCTAAATGTCATGTAGTTGTTGATCCTTTTAACCTCTGATGGGAGGGCGTTCCACAGGGCGGGCGCCACTACCGAGAAGGCCCTCTGCCTGGTTCCCTACAGCTTTGCTTCTCGCAGTGAGGGAACCGCCAGAAGGCCCTCGGCGCTGGATCTCAGTGTCCAGGCTGAACGGTGGGGGTGGAGACGCTCCTTCAGGTTTACAGGACAAGAAGAAGAAGAAGAAGAAGAAGAAGAAGAAGAAGAGTTTGGATTTGATGCCCCGCTTTATCACTACCCGAAGGAGTCTCAAAGCGGCTCACATTCTCCTTTCCCTTCCTCCCCCACAACAAACACTCTGTGAGGTGAGTGGGGCTGAGAGACTTCAGAGAAGTGTGACCAACCCAAGGTCACCCAGCAGCTGCATGTGGAGGAGCGGAGACGCGAACCCGGTTCACCAGATTACGAGTCCACCGCTCTTAAACTACTACACCACACTGGCTCTCAGTATTGTAGACAATACTGAGCTGATGGAATGATTGTATTCCACTATGAGGCAGCTCTCTGGAGATGCTGGGGAAAGAATTCTGCATTGTCCTGGAAATGCACAACTATTCCTCCAGAGGTGCCACATTCTCCTGGCTTTTGATGCTCTCTCCATGGGCCTCCCCTCTTGACCCCAAAGATATACCCTTCTCTGCTCCTGACATCCACCCGATTGGTTCTACTCAGTTGGGGTTGAACGTGTATGTTTCTTTTCTCCTAAAGGTATATATTTAGCTTGCTTTGCTAAGCCAAACGATTCATTTCCTTCACTGCTGGGTCTAAATCTGAGTGCCATTTCCAGATTTTCTTATTCCTTTGTCAGCCCGAGCTCCATCCATCGCTTCAAGTTGCTTTTCTAGGATGCTTCTCGCCAGGCTGCAAAAGAGATGCGATGTGTAATAAATGGCTTTTGACCTCAGCCGGCCCCGAGAGGGCAGACTTCTGATGCAGAGAAGAAAGGTCCCCAAGATGTCTTAAGAAGCCAAAAGGATAAGCACAGGCTCAAAGGAAGCCTCTGAAAGCGATTCCATCCCACGACTGCTGGGCACTACTTAACCACCAGAGTCGCAATTGCCTGCCGCCAATATTACAGCAAGCAGCCGTGTGAGCCACAAGAAAAATACAGAAAGGCTCCTGCAGAAGGAGCCAGGAGAAGCTTTCTCAGAGGGCAAGAGATGATCGAGAGCATGGGAGATCTCCAAGCACATCTCCTGCACTTTTTAAAAAATGGGAATGCAACAGTTTGTGTGTGCATCTTCAGATCGAGGCTAAAATAACAGAGGAGGTTTTGTTTGTTTTTGTCCACACACTTGGGTCCCATAGAATCATAGAATCATAGCATTGGAAGGGATCCCAAGGGTCATCCATTCCAACCCCCTGCGATGCAGAAAGCACAACTAAAGAATTCTCTTTTTTTTTTATTAAGGATTTTCTTGTTTTACAAAGGTATATGCAATGTCTCTCTCGTATTTTTCCATGTAGCATTTTTACACATCAGTTTTATTTGTTGAGACATTGGGAAGAAAAGGGGGAGAGAGGTGGGCGGGATGGAGAGATGGGTGGGGTGGGGTGACGATGTTTCTACTTTACTTAATATATGTCAGCGTCGTTTGTGCAGGTTCTCTGTTGTTCACTTGTGCTCCTTTGATGGCGAGTGAGGTCGAGGTTGGCGTAGGGTATAATTGTTCATTTGTGGTTGGCTGTGGTGGTCTTTGGTTTCCTGTGTGAGTAGGGTGGGTGAGTGTTTTGATCAGGCCAGCCATATTGATTGGTATGCTGCAGGTAGATTTTTGTCATTGTCTATTTGGGCTGTGTGTGTGATGAAGGGGAGCCATACCGGGGTGAAATCGTCTTCTTCTGTTTGTCCCCGTGTCAGTTTCAGCTTACTGGTTAGTTTTTCTAGTAGGGCTGTTTCCCATACTACTTGGTACTATTGGTCCATGCTTACTCCTGACAGGAAGGGACCCAGGTGGCGCTGTGTGTTAAACCACAGAGCCTAGGGCTTGCTGATCAGAAGGTCGGCGGTTCGAATCCCTGCGATGGGGTGAGCTCCCGTTGCTCGGTCCCTGCTCCTGCCTACCTAGCAGTTCGAAAGCACATCAAAGTGCAAGTAGATAAATAGGTACCACTCTGGCGGAAGGTAAACGGCTTTTCCGTGCACTGCTCTGGTTCACCAGAAGCAGCTTTGTCATGCTGGTCACATGACCCGGAAGCTGTACGCCGGCTCTTGGCCAATAAAGCGAGATGAGCGCCGCAACCCCAGAGTCGGACATGACTAGACCTAATGGTCAGGGGTCCCTTTACCTTTACCTTACTCCTGACAGGTCTTTCCAGTGTCTGGTTATGATATTTCTGGCTGCTGAGAGTAAGTGGGTTATGTGTTCTTTGTGGTGTAAGTGGGCATTGTTGTCTTGGAAGATGTTTAGCAAGACTAAAGAATGCTTTTTAAAAATAGGAATGTAGTTATCAAAGGCCAAAGGGGATTTAAACCCTTCAGCCACACACTTGCCTGATCTAACCCACCCACCTCCAGAGCTGCCATTTTCTGCATAGGGTAAACAGTGAACTGTTCTCCAGATGGTATCTGGTAGTTGTTTTTCCCTTATGGGGAAACGAAGCAGCTCGGGGAGCAGTGAAAGTGCTTCAGAAAAAAAAGAAATATATTGTTATGTACTGAGTTGAATAGGATCCAAAATGCAGCAGTCTGATTGGTCCTAGAACAATAGGATCCAGAATGCAGCAGTCTGATTGGTCCTAGAACAATAGGATCCAGAATGCCGCAGTCTGATTGGTCCGCAGGAGCCACCCAATCCAGCTCCAGGTGGAAGTGAATCCGCAACCTGATTGGCCTACAGGAGTATCCCAGAATTAGCCAATCACATGGGGCCCATTGTGTAAATAATGTATATAAAGCAGACGTTTTGGGGGACCTATGATTCCTCGCTACTATGAGCTGAATAAAGAGCATGAAATCCACACTCGACTCCGAGTATATTTCATATACCCTCTGGAGAAAGGATTAAAACAAACTCCCTCTGAGCATGCCTCGATCTGGATTCAAATTGCAAGAAAGGAGATTCAGACTAAATGGTCAAAGGCTTGGAAACGATGCCTTATGAGGAACAGCTTAGGGAGCTGGGTATGTTTAGCCTGGAGAAGAGAAGGTTAAGGGGTGATATGATAGCCATGTTCAAATATATAAAAGGATGTCATATAGAGGAGAAATTTTATGCTTTATGTTTTATTCTATTTTAAGGCCGTAAGTTTGGTTTATCCAGAGATTGTATGTATTGCGGAGATATATGAAGAATTACTCAGATATCATTCCGAAATGTACAAACAGTCGTGTATTTATTGTTTTGTTTTGCTTGTTTTACCTTGTGGGCTTATAGCCGAATAAAGTATATCTATCTATCATATAGAGGAGGGAGAAAAGTTGTTTTCTGCTGCTCCAGAGAAGCGGACACAGAGCAATGGATTCAAACTACAAGAAAGAAGATTCCACCTAAACATTAGGAAGAACTTCCTGACAGTAAGAGCTGTTTGACAGTGGAATTTGCTGCCAAGGAGTGTGGTGGAGTCTCCTTCTTTGGAGGTCTTTAAGCAGAGGCTTGACAGCCACCTGTCAGGAATGCTTTGATGGTGTTTCCTGCTTGGCAGGGGGTTGGACTGGATGGCCCTTGTGGTCTCTTCCAACTCTATGATTCTATGATTCTATGATTCTATAAACATTAGGAATAACCTTCCAGTGGCAAGAGCTGTTCATTGTATTTTAATATTCTGCTGGAAGCCGCCGAGAGTGGCTGGGGAAACCCAGCCAGATGGGCGGGGTATAAATAAACTATTATTATTATTTTTATTATTTTTATTTTTATAATTATTAAACAGTGGAACGGACTCCCTAGGGAGGTTGTGGTCTCTCCTTCATTGGAGGTTTTTCAGCAGAGGTTGCATGGCCATCTGTCATTGATGCTTTAGCTGAGATTCCTGCATTGCAGGGGGCTGGACTAGAGGACCCAACACTGTGATTCTATGATGCCAGTTAGCGGGAGAGAGCTGCTGTCCTCATTTCCTTGTTGCAGACTTCCCAGGAAGCAAGATGCTGCGCTCTGCTTCCATTCTGCTCTTGTGTCCATTAACGCCGGCAGAAGATTGACATCCGTGTGACATCCCACATGTTGCTGTCATTGTACAAATTGTCAGGGTTTTCAGCGGACCTTAATAACATCTTATTCCCCAACCCCATTACCTTACAGCTTTTTGTCCCATTCCTACAAACATGAACAACTTCTCTACCTTTTCTCATGCTTGCATCCATCACGTTTGTCAAAAAAGGGGGGAGGCACCCGGGGGATGGTCCCTGTTTGTCTTGCTGTTACGACGGCCGGTTCCAAGATGGTTTCAGATGAATAAAGCTTGTCATCTTTAAAGTAACAGATGTTACAATGCTGGACTTATTCCAGATAAGCACGGGCAGAACGGAGGGAGCAAAGAACACCCATTTCAAGCATGCCAGCATTACGAGGTCCCAACCCGACAGTGACAGTCACAAGTGACAGCTGTCCTCTGAGAACAGTCTTAAGGTCGGACAAAGGGGAGACTCTTGCCACCTGCTCTTTCCCTCTCTCCCCAGAAAATTGGCTTTCACCTGCCCGTGTGTTCAGTACATCATACATCCCATTTCCTGGCTAAACTAGATATAGGTAAAGGTAAGGGTAAAGGGACCCCTGAACATTAGGTCCAGTTGTGACCGACTCTGGGGTTGCGGCGCTCATCTCGCATTATTGGCCGAGGGAGCCGGCGCACAGCTTCCAGGTCATGTGGCCAGCATGACATGCTTAAAAGGTAAAGGTAAAGGGACCCCTGACCGTTAGGTCCAGTCGTGAACGACTCTGACGTTGCGGCGCTCATCTCGCTTTACTGGCCGAGGGAGCTGGCGTTTATCCTCAGACAGCTTCCAGGTCATGTGGCCAGCATGACAAAGCCGCTTCTGGCGAACCAGAGCAGCGCACGGAAACGCCGTTTACCTTCCTGCCAGAGCGGTACCTATTTATCTACTTGCACTTTGACGTGCTTAGGTGGGCAGGAACTGGGACCAAACAACGGGATCTCACCCCGTTACGGGGATTCGAACCATTGACCTTCCAATCGGCAAGCCCAGTGGTTTTGACCACAGCGCCACCTGCGTCCCTATCACCCCCTGTAGCTTCCAGCAATTGGCATTCAGAAACATCTGCCCCTGATTCTAGAGGCAGCAAACAGCCATCAGATGACCTTACCCTCCAAAAACTGGTCTAATCCTATTTCAAAGTCCTCTAAGTAAAGGAAATAAGTGAGGTCCTCTGCACACGTACGCATACTTTAGGGGCTTCACCTTGTTTCTAATTTCTCCATCCATTCCCTTTACCGAAGCATGAGGAAAGGTATGTATCATAGACCTGTAGCAACACCTACTGGGAGAGACATGGAAGTTCAGGGCAGAGCTGCCGTTACTGCAAGGAAGAGGGAATTTTCCTGTAATCCCAATTTAATGACAGTGTCATTGCTCAGAATAGGCAATTCCTGGCTTTGCACTTCCGTGCAGGAATAATGTAGGGAGGTGGGGAGAGAGGGGGGTGTATGAAGCTGGGGGGGGGCACATTTTAACATTCCAGTAAGAAGGAAGAATGGGAAGCAAGTGAAGTTAGGTGTCCAGATCAAAGGAAATAATAGTACCACTCCCAACTCTAGAATTCTATGATTCACTCTGTTCTGCCTTGGTCAGACCACAGCTGGAGTCCTGTGTCCAGTTCTGTACATCACCATTTAAGAAGGATATTGGCAAGCTGGAACGTGTGCAGAGGAGGAGGGAGACCAAGATGATCAAGGTTCTGGAAACCAAGCCTTATGAGGAACGGTTGAGGTAGTCTTGAAAAGAGGAGTCTGAGAGAGGAGCAATGATAGGTAAAGGTAAAGGGACCCCTGACCATTAGATCCAGTCGTGTCCGACTCTGGGGTTGTGGCGCTCATCTCGCTTTATTGGCCAAGAGCCGGCGTACAGCTTCCAGTTTCATGTGGCCAGCATGACAAAGCCGCTTCTGGCGAACCAGAGCAGCGCACGGAAACGCCGTTCACCTTCCAGCCGGAGTGGTACCTATTTATCTACTTGCACTTTGACGTGCTTTTGAACTGTTAGGTGGGCAGGAGCAGGGACCAAGTAACGGGAGCTCATCCCGTTGCAGGGATTCGAACCGCTGACCTTCTGATCAGCAAGCCCTGGGCTCTGTGGTTTAACCCACAGCGCCACCTGGGAGCCACCTGGAGCAATGATAGCCATCTTCAAGTATCTGAAGGGCTGTCACATGGAAGAGGGAGCGAGCTTGTTTTCTGGTGCTCCAGAAGAGTTGTTTGACAATGGAATGGGCTACCTTGGAAGATTATGGGCTGTCCTTCACTGGAGCTTTTTTTAACAAGAGGTTGGATGGCCATCTGTCAGAGATTTCTTTCGATAGATGAATGAACAATATACACACCCCATTTGCACAAAGGTTAACCATTGCAGAATTCTGTACTGTATTCTCTGCCCTAATTTTGCAGACTGTGGCAGCTTACATACAGAGGAGATTCCTGCATTGCAGCGGGTTGGACTAGATGACCCGTGGAGCCCCTTCCAACTCCATGGTTCTACGAGCCTTGCTGCTCCACAGTGACTCCCTGGCAGTGGCAACCGGACACCCCGGAATGAATCCGCTAACCTGGGGGATGCCAAGCTGGCCTTATTGAAGGACTGTTTAGTGTGGGTGACTTTCCTGTGCAAGAAGTTGCTAAGCAGCCTTGCTCCCTTGACAACCAGACCATCTTAGACCTTGCTGCTGGCAGGTCGGACGAACAGGCGTGAGTGGATGGCGACAGTTCTGCATGCCAAGGCTATCTTAGGAAGAGGGCAGCCCAGGTCTCCCCTCCTACTATGGCAGGCCCTGCACTGACTCTGGAGACCCCGAACGCTGCTGAATATGCATGATGGATTCAGGGCAGCCTTGGATCCTGGGAACTGTTCTTCAGTTACAAAGAGTCAAGAGATGAGATTCCCTTTGACACTGGGGAGCTGGCAGCTATATTTATGGCTGAGAACTGGGTGTTGGGTGGTGGCTCGGAAGGGGTTTAAAAAAAAAATCCCGTCTCACAGCAGGACTCAGCTCTTGTTTGTTTTACTAAATTCGTCACTTATCCTACAGGCATGTCAAGGATGTGGCTCAGACCTCCCCTCTTGCTTGTGGCGTATGATAATCTGCAAGATGACAAACTGTCTTCTTCTGTTACGGTTAATGTGAAGGAATCGTTGAGAGTCAGATCCTTCTCAAATGATCCAGCCAGAATGATATCATTCCCATTCCTCTTTCCCCGCCGGCTTGCATGGAAGGAGATGCTGGGGTGGGGTGGGGGCTACTGTAGCTCAGAGCTGTAGTAGCCCTCTGCACCAATGCCCCTGTTTCTGTGCAGAGTTGGGCATATTGTATGTGAGTATACTGTAGTATAGGGACGAGGGTGGCGCTGTGGGTTAAACCACAGAGCCTAGGGCTTGCCAATGAGAAGGTCAGCGTTTCGAATCCCAGCAACAGGGTGAGCTCCCATTGCTCAGTCCAATCTCCTGCCAACCTAGCAGTTCGAAAGCACGTCAAAGTGCAAGTAAATAAATAGGTACTGCTCTGGTGGGAAGGTAAACGGCGTTTCCATGCGCTGCTCTGGTTCACCAGAAGCGGCTTAGACATGCTGGCTACATGACCCGGAAACTGTACGCCAGCTCCCTCGGCCAATAACACGAGATGAGCGCCGCAACCCCAGAGTCGGTCATGACTGGACCTAATGGTCAGGAGTCCCTTTAGAATCATAGAATAGAATCATAGAGTTGGAAGAGACCACAAGGGCCATCCAGTCCAACCCCCTGCCAAGCAGGAAACACCATCAAAGCATTCCTGACAGGTGGCTGTCAAGCCTCTGCTTAAAGACCTCCAAAGAAGGAGACTCCACCACACTCCTTGGCAGCAAATTCCACTGTCAAACAGCTCTTACTGTCAGGAAGTTCTTTCTAATGTTTAGGTGGAATCTTCTGTCTTGTAGTTTGAATCCATTGCTCCGTGTCCGCTTCTCTGGAGCAGCAGAAAACAACCTTTCTCCCTCCTCTATATGACATCCTTTTATATATTTGAACATGGCTATCCTATCACCCCTGAACCTTCTCTTCTCCAGGCTAAACATACCCAGCTCCCTAAGCCGCTCCTCATAAGGCATCGTTTCCAGGCCTTTGACCATTTTGGTTGCCCTCCTCTGGACACGTTCCAGCTTGTCAGTATCCTTCTTGAACTGTGGTGCCCAGAACTGGACACAGTATTCCAGGTGAGGTCTGACCAGAGCGGAATACAGTGGTAGTATAAGCACCGACAACTGGCCTGCGTGTGCTCCAGTTGGAGAACAGCCTTCACCAAAGTTGTCATGGACACCTTGGATGGACATGTGGATAAAAGTTAAAGTCTGGGATGGGATGTGTAGGGTCTGAGTTCTTGCTTTTGCTAGTTTTGAGTGGCATCAGCAAGTCTAGGGGTGCAATGCTTGCTCTTTTTGCCAACATTTCGTAAAAGCAGAGGAAACGGCAGAGCTAAGAAACCAGCCTGGCAGAAGTGGGCGAGAGACTTAAAGAGAAAATGGAGAGATGTGGGCTCCGATGTGCAGCAGCCTCCAATACAAGACTCTCCAGTAAATAATGAATATGTTTCTCCACACACGAAGAAGCAAACAGATGAGTGACAATCCTGGGATGATGAAAGGAAAGTCTGTCATGCTGCATTTCAAAGGGACGTATTGATCAGATGGTGCAACATGACTCTGCCTTCTCAGAACAAGAGCGGTGTGACAGGCAGGCCCCGATCCCACCTTGCCATCAGGCCTGTTCTCCCAGCTCCCTCTCCCTTTTGATGTCACTGTGATTTTCTTGGGAGGGAGGGGTGCTCGGCAAACTCCTCCTCGGCTCCTGTTTATTTCTCAATATTTTCCTCGTGGTTAAGCTTATTGGCCACTAGCCATGATGGTATACAGGTATATATACCTTCCAACATTCCTTAGGTGAAAATAGGGACATTCTGTTCAATACCAGGAAGAAGAAGAAGAGGAAGAAGAGTTTGGATTTGATATCCGGCTTTCTCACTACCCGAAGGAGTCTCAAAGCGGCTCACATTCTCCTTTCCCTTCCTCCCCCACAACAAACCCTCTGTGAGGTGAGTGGGGCTGAGAGACTTCAGAGAAGTGTGACTAGCCCAAGGTCACCCAGCAGCTGCAGGTGGAGGAGCAGGGACGCGAACCTGGATCGCCAGATTACGAGTCTACCGCTCTTAACCACTACACCACACTGGCTCTCAACACCACACTGGCTTCTCCCATGCTTGCTCTTGTTGCAAACATCGCCATCGTGCACACATCAACCTCGGTCACCTTGAGCCAATTGCCACCTCTCCACCGAACCGACCTTGCAGGATTGTTGTAAAGAAAAAAGGGGCGAAGGAAGGGATTGTGTGTGACAAATTTGACAGATAAATGGAAGGAAATAAAATTTTAGCAGGAAGCTGCTAAAAAGGAGGGGGGAACTGGGTAATAATAATGTTGTGTATTGATTCAAAGTGTTATCATATCTGCATTACTATTGTCTGTAACCACATTAGGGTAAAGTAACTGCCTTCCTGTCCCAGAAGGAACAGTTACTATTGGTGCATTCAAGTTGCTGCATTGGGATCCTCAGTCTTATTGGTTCCCACCAAAAAGCAGCAGTGTGATTGCTTGAGACTGTTCCCTCCAAAATGTATCTTTTCCTAGTCAGTCCTCTGTCCCTGTAAATGTAGCTTCCCTACCCTCAGTTCCCTCAGTCTTGTTTTGCCTGAATAAAGAGTTGTTACATGAAGAAGCTGTCTCCTGCCTGCTATGTCAGAGAGCTGAAATCATTTGCTGAAATCATTAACCCCATGCTACAACAACAACAACAACAACAATAACTAATAATAATAATAATAATAATAATAATAATAATAATAATTTATTATTTTGTACCCCGCCCATCTGGCCGGGTCCCTCAGCCACTCTGGGCGGCTTCCAACAAACATTAAAATACATCAAAATGTCACAGATTAAAAACTTCCCTAAACAGGGCTGCCTTCAGGTATTTTCTAAATGTCCTGTAGTTGTTTATCTCTTCGACCTTTGATGGGGAGGGCATTCCACAGGGCAGGCAACACTACTGAGATCTTAATAATCTTATTAATAATAATAAAAATAAGATAAAGGTAAAGGGACCCCTGACCATTAGGTCTAGTTGTGACCGACTCTGGGGTTGCAGCGCTCATCTTGCATTATTGGCCGAGGGAGCCGGCGTACAGCTTCCGGGTCATGTGGCCAGCATGACTAAGCCGCTTCTGGCGAACCAGAGCAGCGCACAGAAACGCCGTTTACCTTCCCGCCTACTTGCACTTGACGTGCTTTTGAACTGCTGGGTGGGCAGGAGCTGGGACCGAGCAACGGGAGCTCACCCCGTCACATGGATTCGAACCGCCAACCTTCTGATCGGCAAGCCCTAGGCTCTGTGCTTTAACCCACCGCGCCACCCGCTTTTCCTTCAAAATTATAGGAAGGGCTTTGTCTGCCAGCATCACTGTTTCCTTCATTTGGTGCAGGGATTTTATTTTCCATATAAACAGGACTACGTTTTTGCACACACACACCACTTTTAATTGTTCTCCAAGACCAGGAGGAGAGGAAAAGTGGATAAATCTGATTTGCAGTATTTAGGGACGGTGCTTCAGGGTCTATCCCCCACTCAAAGAAAAATGAAACGGAATGAATTTTGCGGAACAAGAGGGAGAATGGGTAATATATTATGCAAAATAAGACATTCTCAATTTTGCATGCTGTACACGGGTCACAGAATTTAGCATTCCGCAGAGGGTGCAGAACCCCACCCACCACAATTTTGCATGTTAAAATGCCAAACTGCCCGACACCTGCAAGAGCTCTTTAAGAAGCGGAGTGGGGAGAAGGAGGGAGGGAGAAAGAGAGAGAGCGCAGGCTGAGCTGCGGGTGCTACATCTGTGTTCAAACATCTTCAGGACGTTTTGCAAAATATACTCCTTTCAGGTTTCCAGATGGCGCCAAGTCCCTGATTATTTCCTTCTGTGGGCACACGGCGCCGGGCTGAGCGTCAACAAAGGTCTTCGGATTTTGAAAAGGCATCGGAGCCACTTGTTGGGGGAAACTAATTAAGTACCATACAAGCCAAATCCACGCTCCAGTGACTGCAAATATGTGGAGAGCATGGTGTGTGATCTTAGCAGAACCGTCAGCTTCATATAATTTTAATTTCCTCGCTCTCACCCTCTCTCCAAGCCTGCCTGGAAGTTCCAGTCGGTTTTGTTTTGTTTTGTGTGTGTTTGCGCATGCATGTGCTTCCCCACCACCACCACCACAAGTGCTATAAATTAGCATAAACTGAAATGTCAATATGTGGGGGGGGGGGGAGATAAAATATAAAAAGAAAACTGCTGCTTGGTTCTGAAAAAAGTAATGTAGCCTTTTCAATAGCTGGAGGGTTATTTATTTTTAACGGGAGGAAAGTGACACATTAATGCGCTGCATGGAAACTGCCATTCCAAACCTCCCTCTCTCCTCCTCATCACCGCCTCCTCCCAGATTTATACAAGAAGAGTTCTACTGGATGGGCCCCGAGGTCCGTCTGTTCCACAGTTTCTTTCAAGAATTCCTGGGTTTATAGCATTTTATTATCATTTAATATGTTCTACCACTGGCCCCATCACCTCCTGGCAAATAGAAGGGGAAGAAATGGAGGCAGTGAGAGATTTCACTTTCTTGGGTTCCATGATCACTGCAGATGGTGACAGCAGTCACGAAATTAGAAGATGCCTGCTCCTTGGGAGAAAAGCAATGACAAACCTAGACAGCATCTTAAAAAGCAGAGACATCACCTTGCCGACAAAGGTCCGTATAGTTAAAGCTATGGTTTTCCCAGTAGTGATGTATGGAAGTGAGAGCTGGACCATAAAGAAGGCTGATCGCCGAAGAATTGATGCTTTTGAATTCTGGTGCTAGAGGAGACTCTTGAGAGTCCCATGGACTGCAAGAAGATCAAACCTCTCCATTCTTAAGGTAATCAGCCCTGAGTGCTCACTGGAAGGACAGATCCTGAAGCTGAGGCTCCAAGACTTTGGCCACCTCATGAGAAGAGAAGACTCCCTGGAAAAGACCCTGATGTGGGGAAAGATGGAGGACACAAGGAGAAGGGGATGACAGAGGACGAGATGGTTGGACAGTGTTCTCGAAGCTACCAACATGAGTCTGACCAAACTGCGGGAGGCAGTGGAAGACAGGAGTGCCTTGGTGTGCTCTGGTCCATGGGGTCACGAAGAGTCGGACACGACTGAACGACTGAACAACAAAATGTTCTTACCGCCACTGTCAGACACAGCATGTCTCTGAATTCCAGTTCCTGGGGACCAGAGGAGAGGAGAGGGCACATGCGCTTGGATCCTGCTTGCAGCTTCACCACGGGCATCTGGTTGGCCGGTGTGAGAGCAGGGTGCTAGATCAGGTGAACCACTGGCCTGATCCAGAGGGCCTCTTCTTATGTAATTCTGCCCAGCCTGAATTGCAGAGGCAGCAGCAAAATGGGTGGCAAACTGCCTCCCCTCTTTCGCAATTTAGGAGTGACTTTTGAGGGCAGTGTGTGTGTGTTCACTGGGACTCTCCCAGAGGCATTATGGGAGTAAACCAGTACAGTAAACGCTTTGGTTTTCGAACGCCATAAACCCGGAAGTAAACGGGCAGATGAATGAGACTGAAATGAAGTGCTGTGTGGCAGGTGGAAGCCAACATTTGGTTTATATTATTGATATAGCTGCAATGCAATGAGAAGCATGGTAAAGATAAATGAGATGGATAATGTACAATCAGATTTAACTGGCAGATTTTTTTGCATTGTAAGTTTCTTTTTCCTTTTTCCTTTTCTTTTTTCTATGTAAGTTTTGTTTATTTGGCTATATATCGTTATATAGTTGAAAATGGAATGTTTTAATTCTGTTGTGAAATTGGTAAATATGAATAAAGTTTAATAAAAAATGGCCCCTTAAAATATTAAGGGGGCTCAGCGTTGCTCCGTGCCTGCGATGTCACACACTTGTGATGTGTGATGTCGCACCTGCAAAGCCGGGAGGAGACCAACGCTGTCAACCCTCCCTTTTCTGTGGGAAACTCCCTTATTCCAATGCTGTTTCCCACTGGCGGGCCACTCCCAGTCACCAGTGTAGCTGCCACATTCTGGATTAATTGCATGTCACCTTCCAAGGTAGCCCCACGTAGAGCGCATTGCAGTAATCCAAGTGGGAGATAACTAGAGCATGCACCACTCTGGCGAGACAGTCTGCGGGCAGGTAGGGTCTCGGTCTCTTTTCCAGGCTAAACATACCCAGCTCCTTCAACTGCTCCTCATAATGCTTGGTTTCCAGACCCTTGATTATCTTGGTCGCCCTCCTCTGCACATGTTCCAGCTGGTCAACATCCTTCTTAAATTGTGGTGCCCAGAATTGGACACAGTATTCCAAGTGTGGTCTGACCAAGGCAGAATAGAGTGAGATTATTACTTCCCTTGATCTGGATTTCTGGACACTAGACTTCTGTTGATGCAGCCTAAAGTAGCATTAGCTTTTTTTGGCTGCTGCATCGCACTGTTGACTCATGCCAAGCTTGTGGTCTATTAAGACTCCTAAATCCTTCTCACATGTACTCCTGGTATGCCAGAAGGGACGATTTGTAAGAGTTGTGGAACGGATTCCCTCCAAAGGTGGTTTTGAATCAGAGGTTGCATAGCCATCTCTCATAGATGCTTTAGTTTAGATTCCTGCATTGCTGCGGGTTGGACACGATGAGTCTTGTGGAGTCTCATCCAACTCTCCAATTCTGTAGTTCTATGGCAGCTTCTGGAGGACATCTGACTGGCAAAGTCTGGCTTACAGAGTCAAGAGCATCAGTTTTGCCATCAAAGAACCCCTCACCTTTAATACAGCACCAGCAAGAATCCCATTTACGACATCACATGTACGGCATCAGTAATGTCTCCATTGATGGCTGAAGGTCTTGAATCTTCCATGGAACAAGCGTTCCTTGAAGGTCATTATTTTTCTGGGCTCCATGGAAGATTCAAGACCTTCAGCCATCAATGGAGACGTTATTTCTGTTATTCAATTACATTTCTATCTGATTCCCAGCCGTTTTGAAGGAATTTGACTCTGCTTTAATGAGCCGATCGCTAAGCAAACAGACCGCTTAGACCGCTTAGTCAGGCTTCCCTTCCAATATGAGGCATGTCACTTGAATTGATAATTGGGATTTTTTGTTATCTGCAGAGCTGGAACGAGCTGAAGCATGAAAGGAAGAGAGGAGGGACAGGCCTGGTGCTGACTTTTCTATATCTCTATTTTCCTTTCCTTTCAACTCAAGTAACTGTAAGATACGCTGAGTACACACCATACATTTAAAGCACACACACACACCGCTGGCAAAAAAATGCTGGAAACTATAGTTTGTTAAAGGTGCTGGGTATACTACAGTTCTGAGCATAGCTGTCAACTTTCGGATTTGAAAATCAGGGATGCCACAAGGGCGGTGCAATGGCACCAAGTAGCCTCGCCACCCTGCGCTCCAGAGGCTGCGCGCGAACAGGTGAGCAAAAGAGCGAGCGCATAGACAGCAGGCAGGCTGGCTGTCTGGTTGGGCGTGAGGGTCTGGCTGCACAAGGCATGCAAGCTCCGCCCCCAGTCAGTCTCAGACTCCTTATTGGCAGCCGAGCAACGCAGCTGAGGAGCCTCCCTGGCTCCTCAGGAGGGAGAGGAGCTGCTTCTCTTGAACTCCGGGAAATTTAAGGGATATAAACAATCCGGGGATAGCAGCGGGAAACGGCATTGAAATAAGGGAGTTTCCCGCCAAAAAAGGGAGGGATGACAGCTATGTTCCAGTAGCCTGGCAAACGTAGCACGAGAGTCAGTTTCATGTTGTACACTTATAAGCATGAGCATAATGAGGCGTGAGGAATCGGGGGGGTTGCCCCCCTGATAGTGATCAGCTAGATGCCTCCAGAAGCTCCTGGTCACAGCATGTTTTATCTTCCCCTAATATTCCGAGGGTATACTGCCTTTGGACATGGAGTTTCCATCTAGACTACTCAGTTAATTCACTGTTGATAGCTCCGACCTACAATAAAATGAATTATTGGCCATAAAATGCATTAATATTAGCCCAAATGCAGTGTCTTCTGCCTCTGTTGACGCTCCTTGTTTCAGAAAATGGCATTTGCAGATTTCTTGGGGACAGTTTCATTTGATGAGCTGCAGATTTACAGCTATAGATTCTGCCAGCGAACACCCATTTTCACTCCAAATGAGGGCCAATTTTGAACTGTAATGAGAAAAAGTAAATTATATTTGATAATGCCCTTGATCCCACCATTGAGAAATGCCGGTAATAAAGCTGTCATTAAAAAAAAAAAGTATCTCTTGACTCAAAATGTCTCCTTTTCATGCTGAGGTTAAAGTGGAGAATGATTCCTTAAAGAAAGATCACTGCCGTTGGCACTCATAAAAGCATTTGCTTCAGTTTAATAGTTAATATACAATTTAATACACAATTCAACATATCTGAGCTTTAATCCAAGCACTAAAACATACACACACATACGGCAGCCAAATATTGTATCGATGGTATGTGCATTTATTTACAGGCTTCCGTTGCAGTCTGAAAGATGAAACAGCAATTTGCAAAACTATTCGCCTGAGGTTTGATACCAACAGACTTACAAAGACGAGTCCATTGGCTCACCCCACTTTCCGGCACAGTTGGGGTCCAAGCTAGCTTCCCTGTGCGGAGGGAGACTTACAGGGTCTTTGTTAAACTATCAATCTTCTTCTTTGGCGATCCCTCGTAGCTGAGTAAGATTGTCTTCCATAAACACGGTTTTAACAGTGAGTCCGTAAGTGACTGTGGAGGCCAATTCTGGATCCACATGTCCTTCCACAGTGGGGACATTGGTTCCCGGGCGGAAGTTGATCATGGTGAGGGTTTGCCAAGCGTGCCTTCCTCTTAGCGTGTTTCTCCCTTTCGTCCTGAGTTCGAGTGTCTTCGAAGCCCATGACACCTTTGGTAAAGGCTGTTCTCCAATCGGAGCGCTCGCAGGCCAGTGCTTCCCAGTTGTCGGGTGTTTATACTACATTTTTAAAGATTTGCCTTGAGAGAGTCTTTAAACCTCTTTTGTTGACCACCAGCATTACGCTTTCCATTTTTAAGTTGGGAATAGAGTAGTTGCTTTGGAAGACGAAAATCAGGCATCCGAACAACATGACCAGTCCAAAGAAGTTGATGTTGAAGAATCATCACTTCAACACTGGTGATCTTTGCTTCTTCCAGTACACTGGCATTAGTTTGCCTGTCTTCCCAAGTGATGTGTCAAATTTTTCGGAGACACTGTTTTTTTAAAAAAATAAATATTATTATTAAGGATTTTTTTATTTACATAGGTATATGCAATGTCTCTTTCATGTTTTTTCCATGTAACATTTTTACACATCAGTTTCGTTAGTTGAGACATTAGGAAGAAAAGGGGGAGAGAGTGGGTGGGATGGGTGGGGTGGGGTGGGGGTGTTTCTACTTTACTTACCAGTAATATATGTAGGGTTTGGTGTCAGCGTCATTTGTGCAGGTTCTCTGTTGTTCGCTTGTGCTCCTTTGGTGGTGAGAGAGGTTGAGGTTGGCGTAGGGTGTGATTGTTCATTTGTGGTTGGCTGTGGTAGTCTTGGTTTCCTGTATGAGTGGGGTGGGTGAGTGTTTTTGATCAGGCCAGCCATATTGATTTGTATGCTGCCGGTAGATTTTTGTCATTGTCTATTTGGGCTGTGTGTGTGATGAAGGGGAGCCATACCGGGGTGAAGGCGTCTTCTTCTGTTTGTCCCGTGTCAGTTTCAGCTTACTGGTTAGTTTTTCTAGTAGGGCTGTTTCCCATACTGCTTGGTACTATTAAAGGTAAAGGTAAAGGGACCCCTGACCATTAGGTCCAGTCGTGGATGACTCTGGGGTTGCGGCACTCATCCCGCATTATTGGCCGAGGGAGCCAGCGTACAGCTTCCGGGTCATGTGGCCAGCATGACTAAGCCGCTTCTGCCGAACCAGAGCAGTTCACGGAAACGCCGTTTACCTTCCCGCTGGAGCAGTTCCTATTTATCTACTTGCACTTTGACGTGCTTTCGAACTGCTAGGTGGGCAGGAGCTGGGACCGAGCAATGGGAGCTCACCCCGTCGCAGGGATTCGAACCACCGACCTTCTGATCAGCAAGCCCTAGGCCAGTGATGGCTAACCTTGCCACTCCAGATGTTTTGGAACTACAACTCCCATCATCCCTAGCTAACAGGATCAGTGGTCAGGGATGGTGGGAGTTGTAGTCCCAAAACATCTGGAGTGGCAAGGTTAGCCATCACTGCCCTAGGCTCTGTGGTTTAACCTACAGCGCCACCTGGGTCCTCTTGGTACTATTGGTCCGTGCTTACTCCTGACAGGTCTCTCCAGTGTCTGGTTATGATATTTCTGGCTGCTGGGAGTAGATGTGTTATGAGTTCTTTGTGGTTTAAGTGAGCATTGTTGTCTTGGAAGATGTTTAGCAAGACCAATTCTGGGGTGATTTCTAGCACTTGCTTGGTTATTTTACCTATTTCTTGTATGATTGTTGTCCAGAATCATTAGGTTTTGGGGCACTCCCACCACATGTGGAGGTATGTGGTTGTGGAGGTGACCCTCTCCAGCATTTTGGTGAGGTTCCTGGGTGTATTGACGCTAATTTTCTTGGTGTTAGGTACCACCTGTAGGTTAGTTTCAGGGTGAGTTCTTTTCATTGATATGGATTTAAAGGGGGGTTTAGACCACATTCTGGTCCATTGGGTGGGGTTGATTTCATAACCTATGTCGTTCTCCCATTGTTTTTTGATTGCGTCTAGGGGGTTCGTGGGATTTTTGAGTAGTATTTTGTATATTGCGGATACCATTCCTTTGCCGTGTCCCTTTGTCATTAGGATGAGGTTTTGGAAGGCTGTCAGAGGTCTAGTTGCTTTGGTTTTTCGGAGACACTGTTGATGGAATCTTTCGAGGAGTTGGAGATGGCGTTTATAAGTGGTCCATGTTTCACAGGCATACAGTAAAGTTGGTAGTACAATAGCTATGTAAACAAGCATTTTGGTTTTCCTGTGAATGTCCCGGTCCTCAAGCACTCTGCCCTTCAATTGGGAGAAAGCTGCACTCACAGAGCTCAGGTGATGCTGGATTTCAGCATCAGTGTTGGCCCCTTGTGTACACAAGCAGAATATAGTGGAAGCAAACAGATTTTTGAAGCACAACCACCAGTTTCTCAACACCTCCCAAATTTGCAATGGCAATACAAGGGTGGTTTTCCTCTGGTGAACTACTAGCAAAAGCTACATCCAGATTAACATCTTACAACCATTAGCTCCCAGTAGGGAACTAACAGTTTGATTGTCCCAAGTCCTCAGTTTTGCAAAGGATAGGCAACCCTTCCATGACACACCTTGGATACACAAAACTCTATAGCAGCCTTCCCCAACCTGGTGCCCTTCAATGATTCGAACTACAAATCCCATCAGCCCCAGTATTGACTGGCAAAGGATTGTGGGAGATGTGGTCCAAAAATACAGAGAATGCCAGGTTACAGGGTGCTCACCCCATTCTAGAAGGTGGGTCTTACCAAGAAACTTGGTTCAGGTGGAACTTCGCACATGCCCTGAAACTACGTTTGCAATTTGATTTGGCTCAGAGCCATAACAATAACTTTATGGCAGACAGGGGAAAGTCCCAGTGAATGAGTGACAATCCCAGTACACGTCCCAGTACACGGCAAGGAACAGCAGGAGGTTGCACTGCGCTATAAAATCTATTACGAGCAAAGCCCTTATTTCAGCAAATTATCCCCATTTGGAATAAATTGTTATCAGTCAGAAAGCATACCTCATCCTCATTAAATCAAAAATTCCTTCTGCCCTGCCTAAGAATGCTAAACTCATCCCCTCGCAGCAAGGCAAGGGCACATTGCTAATAGACTCTAGTAATCAGGGCAGGTCTATTCTATTTGCATTTCTGAAGAACTTCCAAGCTCACCCCCTTTTGTCACCAGGGCAAGAGTGCCTTAACTGAAAATAGATTGAATGGGCGGAGACATCCCAATGGCAGCTCTCTCTTTCACCCTGCGGCACGGCAGTTAATTAACTTAATGCAGGATGTCTCAGGAACTCTTCATCCGTGCCTTTGGTTATGCAACTTGACTCCAACATTTCAAGCCTGGATCTGGTGGATGAAAGGGGGCCCTTTGACAATAACTGGGTGCACAGGGTTCAGCCCTCCACTCTAACTGTTCCACATTGATCTGGTTGAGGACTCAGCTACACAGCTGCAAATATAATGTTTTAAGTGCATTATACAAATGCGACACTAGATGGTGCTAGTGAGCTAATGGAAAATTCCATATATATTTTAAAACTTTTTAAAAAACATTTTCATAGTGTTTTTTATATGTGTGTAGATTCAGCCTCAGACTTCTCCATGGGAGGTTGCTTTAGTCCATCATGATCCAGCATTTCAGGATGCTTCCAGGATGCTTCTTTTTATTAATGCTTCTTTTTATTAAGATGCACGGTCCCTCGGAAAGAGAAGCAGTCTTCACTTAGGCTTTAGCCTAAAGTCTGCAACTTTATTGTCAAGATTAATCAAGGCCCTCTGCAATGAGGTACCTGCCAGTATGTCTCTCAAGAGGAAAATCTCTTCTACGATTGAACCACATTAAAAGGGTTAAGAAGAACCAGTGGGTTTGTTTTTTTCCAGCAGGGCAGGAATTAGGCCCCCGGGCCAGACTTGGAACATGCCTGGGTTAAATGGTATCAGAAACAGTTACACCCCATTAGGGGGCAAGCACCAGACAGGATAGGTGCACAGTAAGATCCATGGTTGAGTGCTCACTGGAAGGACAAATCCTGAAGCTGAGGCTCCAATACTTTGGCCACCTCATGAGAAGAGAAGACTCCCTGGAAAAGACCCTGATACTGGGAAAGATGGAGGGCACAAGGAGAAGGGGACGACAGAGGATGAGATGGTTGGACAGTGTTCTCGAAGCGACCAACATGAGCCTGACCAAACTGCGGGAGGCAGTGGAAGACAGGAGTGCCTGGCGTGCTCTGGTCCAGGGGGTTCGCAAAGAGTCGGACACGACTGAACGACTAAACAACAACAAAATGGAGTTATTCCCTTAGAAGCTTCTGTTTTAACATTATGGTATATAAATTACATTTATTTATTTATTGAATTTATATACTGCTGTATACCCGCAGGTCTCAGGGCGGTTCACATAATAAATTAACTAATAGTTCATGGTGATTGTGATGTCAACGATGAGCTATAGACAGCTGTCAGTGGTGACCCTGCCCCCAAAGATCTGGGGGAAACTCCCCTATAGTATTGCGGCTATGATTTCTTTTGATAGTTTTAAATGTTGAATTTTGAACTGGACTTGCTGGTGAAGAGCAGGAAAGACTTTGGATAATGCTAAGATAATGATGATAATAAACAAGGGCTAATACAGTGGTACAAGGGACGCGGGTGGCCCTGTGGGTTAAACCACAGAGCCTAGGGCATGCTGATCAGAAGGTCGGCGGTTCGAATCCGTGCGACGGGGTGAGCTCCCGTTGCTTGGTCCCTGCTCCTGCCAACCTAGCAGTTGGAAAGCACGTCAAAGTGCAAGTAGATAAATAGGTACCGCTCCGGCGGGAAGGTAAACGGCGTTTCCGTGCGCTGCTCTGGTTCGCCAGAAGCGGCTTTGTCATGCTGGCCACATGACCTGGAAGCTGTACGCCGGCTCCCTCGGCCAATAAAGCTAGATGAGCACCGCAACCCCAGAGTCGTCCACGACTAGACGTAATGGTCAGGGGTCCCTTTTCCTTTACCTTTAATACAGTGGTACCTCGGTTTACGAACTTAATCCATTCTGAAAGTCCATTCTTAAACCGAAACCGTTCTTAAACCGAGGCACACTTTCCCTAATGAGGCCTCCTGCCACCGGTGCCCTTCCACCATTCAGATTCCGTTCTTAGACCAAGGTAAAGTTCGCCAACCAGGACACTACTTCCGGTTTTGTGGAGTTCATAAACCGAATAGTTCGTAAACCGGGCAGTTCTTAAACCGAGGTACGACTGCACTGTCTTTTCTCCAGAAAGAAAACTGGAATGTGTGAGTCAGCTCTGCAGAAAAGTGCTTCTCAATTTTCCACGATGTAGAGCTCTAATTGTTTAATCATGTAAGCTTATGTGCTCATGGATTTTAAAGATGCTTCTTTGCTTACGCCTGTGAAACCCTGACCATTCAGCAGCATAACTCCAATATTCTTGGCTGTTTTTACTTCCTTCCCATCATACTTATTTGGGCTTAGAGATAATCCTCAGACACAATCTTTCCAATTCTTCCTTCAATATTCCTTAACTTGTCTGAGTAGAGCTCTTACCTGCTATTGGATGTCAATCGAAGAGACTTAGGCTCTTTGCGTGTGCATATGCATACCGGTATGCATATTTGGATAAATTCTCTTAGAACTTCAGTGCAGAAATCTAGGCATCTGCGTAAAGCAGGGGTAGGCAACCTAAGGCCCATGGGCCAGATGCGGCCCAATCACCTTCTCAATCCAGCCCACGGATGGTCTGGGAATCGGCGTGTTTTTTCATGAGTAGAATGTGTCCTTTTATTTAAAATGCATCTCTGGGTTATTTGTGGGGCATAGGAATTCATTCATTATTTTTTTTCCAAAATATAGTCCGGCCCACCGCATGGTCTGAGGGACGGTGGACCGGTCCACGGCTGAAAAAGGTTGCTGACCCCTGGCTTAAAGGGTAAGAGAAGGAATAGTATATTTCTGTTCTCCCGCAGGAGATGAAATGATCAGAAAAAGTGCCTTATCTTACAAATGGCTTCTTGATGCAGAGCAGATGATTGATGGCTGACACCTCATT